>OZ020303.1:56916866-57468886 GCA_963971305.1 Arcuatula senhousia | reverse complement strand
AATTACCCTGACTTATATTTTCCACATGAATTTATATGTCTTTAAACACTGCAAGAATTATGTTATGATATGTAACATGCCGGTTCGACGGGCCATTTGTTGACCACACGTGTCAGCTTAAGTGCCATTCTCTGTAAGAATCAGGCAATGAGTGAATCATGATTAAAAAAAAACACACGAGTTTGACTTCAAAATACTGTTCAAAATGCTTAAAAAGTAACAAAAAATGCATTGGGACTTTTTTTAAAAGTCAGTAATTTGAGATATATTTTGGTTAAAATGCATATAAAATTTGAATCTAAGGGAGATAACTCTGTCAAGTCAAACTAAATTCCTTTCATTTTAACAGAATTTTTTCTCCATCCTCTGACACTCGAGACAACAACTTTTGTTTGTTTCTTCATTAGAAGGCTATTTTGAATGACAATTTATTCTCAAAACCGTGTGTTTTTAAAATCATGATTCAAAGTTTTTAAATTTTGCCAGATTCTTACAGAGAACTGCACTTAAATGTCGAATAATTATTGTGCTGTCCAATTTTTCTATTGTTTACCTTAAATAGCATATTTCGATTATAAATTCCCTTATTCAAGCTTTACACAACTATTTTGTCGATATCTGTGTGTTATTCTAATTTATTGCATTATTTTACCAATCCTTAAAACACATCTGCTTTCTTTGCTCTAAATTTGAAAAAATGAAGCCCCTTTAAGATTCTTTTAAAACTGCAATCGGAACTTCTCGGGTGGCTCGTACCTCGTGAAGAGTTGCGGAACCAGCCGAGTAGTTCCGATTATTAAAACTGCGCAATGAAAATTAAATTCGTGACGTGTGCAAAACGAAGTGACTACTACGACGCAACGTAATCAACAACAAACAAAATATTGCCGCACTAGGATAAATCATCAATTAAATTTTATTATTTAAAAAAAATGTTGTCCAACATCCATTTTATTTTGAGACTCCCAAAAATAAATAAGATATCAATTTAACGTCATAATCGATTATGATGACACAATATATAAGAAAATAGAAAATTTTTTAGGGAATATTTTTATCATTAACTAGTTAACGCTATCCGTTGAAAATGTGCGCGACAAGGTTTTCTGAAAAAGAGGTTTGATAGATAAGAAATAAACAGTGTTTGCATCTAAAGTGTTGCTAGCTAAGGTACACAGATTCGACTTTTCGTCAATTTTCGAGCGTAAAATTGTTAAAAAGGGCATTTACACGCTTAAAACAATGACAGCGGAGAAAAATGCGACCGAAACGCTACCATATTAGCGAAATTATGTAGGTGTTGGAGAAAACATACATTCATTTTAACCATAAAATTGAAACAATTAGATATAGCTCGGACGACTAGGGATGACTGTGTTGAGAATATGGCAGAGAATAATTAAATAAGTTCCGGTGTGTACGATACGTTGTTGATGACGTAGGTTTCCTATCCTGGGTTATGTGACTTTTACATGTTTAAGAATAGTCTTGTCAATATCATAGCAACAAGCGAAGTCCCATAATCAATGCTTACATTTACGTTCAGCTGATTGAGCTCTACCATAAATTTCAATTGGAAGTTTTTAGTTGAAGCACTTGTCTTTTAAATGCTTTTGTTTAATATTCTGAATTTCTGGCTTTGCGGTCAGGCTAGATCTATTCTGTAAGCCTCTTGTTAATCGTAGAGTAGATTCCTATCACGACAGCTTTCTATGACTCTTCTATGCTTTCCGCGAAGTACCTGATTAGGCCTCGTTATGATTTGACAGAGTTGTCACCGCTGGTTTTGTTGTTAAGTAATTCGTGAACTTTAAATTTGATTATCATATATGAAATATATGCTAGCTTCGCCTTGATTTAAGAAACTTATAGATTTCAATGTCCTTTACGTATTATATGATATGCCGAGCGTAGACGTCGGCGTCCGAACCAAGTTAATTACAGAAGAATGGTTAATGTCAATTCTCGTTTACACACATGTACCAGATTATCGTACCATGATATTGATATGGTTGGTGTACCCATGCTTAAATACCATGATGCATGCTTTAGATGCTGGCTGAAATATACTTTTAACGGCTGTGACATGCGCGGATGACCACTGAATTACAGCAGAATGATTAAAGTATTTCTGCTTACTGACTAGTGCCACCTTTACCATATTGGTTTGGTAGGTGCACAAAGTAATTTTAAGCACAATGCATGCTTTGGATGTTGGCTTTGACCTACTTTATCCGCATTAATGATCAATTACAGAAAAATGGTTTAAAGTCCATTCCCGCTTACACTCAAGAGGAACATTTACCATATTAGTATGCTAGGCGCGCCGAGGGATGCTTTTCACGATGCAGAAGCCGCCTTTTGCCTTTTTCATGTGAGCTATTGGCTTCATTTGGCGTCCGTCGTCGTCGTTATCGTCTGTCGTTGTAGCCGTATGTCGTCGTTTACTTTTCTTCAAACTTCTTCTCCTTTAAAACTTGGCGTCCGTCGTCGTTAACTTTTCTTCAAACTTCTTCTCCTCTAAAACGGCTGCACAAACCCAAATCAAAATTGGTTTGGTACTTTAGGGAATTCCCAACAGAACTGACGTGGGGAATTTTGATTTTTCAAAAAATATGGCAGCCATGGCTAAAATAGAACATAGAAGTAAATTGCAGTTTTTTGCAAATAATTCAAAACGGCTACAGAAAGCAAAATTCTGGTAGAGTAAAAGTGATTAGCACCTCAAGATCTACCTACCCTGAAATTTTGAAGAAGATCCAACAACCAATGTAGGAGTTATTGCCATTTTCTTGATCTAAAAAAAAAAATTGCATCTAAAAGTTCAATAGCTGATTTGAAAAATTTAAACTGCAAATTGTTAAGCACATTCATGACATTATGATCTACAAATTTTGTAATAAGGTCAACACTGTAGGACCATTATTTTTAGGAGTTATTCCCCTTAGAACGTTGAAAAGCCATTTTTCTTGAGTTGTTTTGTAAATTTTGTACTTATTAATCGTAATATCTTTAAAACTATATGAGATGATTAAGAAATTAAAATCGAATATTATTAAGCACATAAAGATCTACAAAATATATATATATAGTAGGTTCAATGTTGTAGGGCAATCATTTTAGGAGTTATTCCCCATAAGAAAATAAAATTTCACCATTTTTACAGTTTTTACTCATTACATTTAAAACATTAACTCCTCTAACACCTTAAGTCCAATTAGAACCAAACTTGATATATAGTTCTTTTTAAACATGATGTGGGGAGATTTGATTGACTGTAAAACATGGCCTTCATACCTAAAAATAGAACATAGGGATAATTTGCAGTTGTTTGCTTATAAGTCAAAACTGATGACAGATTTTTTAATTTTGATGGTAAACAAATGTAATCAGCACCTCAAGATCTACCTGCCCTGAAATTTTGGAGAAAATCCAACAACCCAAGTAGGAGTTATTGCCCTTTTTCTTGATTTTTTTTCAACATTTGCACTAATTCACCTCAATATCTTGAAAACTATATGAGATATCTAAGAAATTTAAATTGCATATTGCTACGTATATCATGATTTTCAAAATATATAATAAGTTCAACATTGTAGTGCTGTTCATTTTTGGAGTTATTCCACTTAGAAAATGTCAAGTAGTATTTGCCTAATAGCCTTTAGTTCAGGCACACAAGTCAGGTGAGCGATTAAGGCTCGTGGGAGCCTCTTGTTCTTATGGATGACCACTTAAAAATGAAAAGTTGGTCAGAAAGAAATGTCATTGATAGAGTTGCGTGTCAGATTATTTATTCTGCTACAAGATGTATAAATGGAAGTGAAAAACATATAGTTACTTGAAAGCAAAATACTCAGAGAATAAATAATACTTTAATTGATAAAATAAAAATTAAAAACATTATCAATGTTAGACAATGAACACATTAAGAGATTTTCAAAAATCTGCAACTTTTATCTCCCACTAAATATAAAAGTATGTAAAAACTTAATAAAATAGTAATAAACATTAAAGTTATGATATGATACTTAAAACTGTATGTTCTATATTTCGGTTATTTTTAAAATGTGGTTGTTCCTTGTGTTTAAACTGTATATTGGCACATTGCAACACGATGCTTAACAGTTTGTAAAACAAAACTAAGATAGCAAAACATTAAAAAAACGTTTACTGCACGAAGTACAATTCAGGGTCTTTTGATTCTTAAAAGTATCACACAATATTATGCTTTGGTTTGATAGTCATGTTCAATGCAGTTTGAGGCAGTTGTTTTACACGACTAGAATATTAGCACTATTACACTAACTTTTGTCCTACTTCTATTCCAAATTCTATACTTTTTCAACGTTGTACTTCTCTGTCGAATTGCGATTACTATCCAGACCGTCATTTTCAAGCTTAAACTTTTCCAACGCGTCGCCATCTTTCTCGAATGAGTCTCTTCTATTCTCACTGAAACGTGACGCGAAAAACTTATTGTAAACGAAGAGCTTCAACCGATAAATTCCTAATAGCAAAAAATACGCTATTGGTGTCGACACAGTTATAAATAGTATCGACAACAATGCTGTCTTTCCTGGTTTTGCCCAATTCAAAAACGGATACAATATTCGTCCACTGGCAGCATAGTAGATGAGATTTAGTATAACATAAAATAAGGATGACATCACCGGCATGTACACATGTTGAAATTTGATTGGCTTAGATGAAAATATGACAACCAATAGTATGTACACTAGGTTGATTCCATGTTTGTTGATTGTCGTTGCTTTGGTTGCTAAAAAAGAAAAAAAAGAACATATTATATTTTTTATTCATTTATTTGATAAATAAGAATTTGGGTGAAAAAAAAAGCTCTAAATGAAAAAAATCATTAGCACAGATACTAAGTAAGTTTAGAGAAATGGTAAAATATTGGTCTTTGAAAGAAGCAGAGAGGCAATAATGGGGCATTCAAAAGTCCGAAAGGGCAAACACAAAATATGTTTTCCATAAAATTTCTTTAGTGAACATATGTTTCCAAACTTTGTGTCAGACGTGAGGCTCTATCATTCCCACAAGCTCTAGAATAACAAATCAGTTGTGATAAGCTGTAGCAGATAGAATATTGTTACACAGGAAGGGAGTTGACGATTGAAAAGTTGAGGGCATAACGTTTGACAAAGAGCTTTGTTACGTCTTCCGCGAGTGTCTGTTTCGAGATGTTGATCTAGATATGAAGCAGACTTCTTGGAATCAGTAGTGCCCTTTATCTCAAGGTCATGCAGAGATATATAACGGATATAGACACAAAATACAGGATTGTTCAATACAAGGACATCATCAATATAACGGAAGATAGATCTAGTCTACGATGTTTTGTTGTTGTCTATAAAAGATTGTAAGAAGTTTGGTTCATATGAGTGAAGAAACAAATCAACAGGAAATGTGCACAATTTGTGCCTATTGGAATTCTGGTCAATATTTGAACGAAAAAAAAAACATGTCCAGTACATGAGAGGTAGTGTAGCGAGAGGTGGGTCAGAGATAGCGTAGAGAGAGCGTGACCAAAGTGAGTTTCCGACGATGATGTATGTTATGCATTAGAAATTGAGCATATGCTATCATTTTGGTCGTCTGTAAACTTGTTTTGTTTTCTTAGAATTCTTGATGACAGAGTCACTGTGCTAATTGTGATTTTAGGAATACAAGTGTAAAACAAAAATTCTTGATGCTGTTATAAGTTGAAACTGATTGAGTGTTAAGAATCTTTATCAGTTGTTTCTAATCTTAAAGATTTACATTTGGTTGATACCATTTCTAGAATAATTACAATTATATATAAGTATTTTTGGAGGTCAGATTTTTTTGTCGTCAGTCAGCACAGCTGAAAGAAGTGAAACGGATAACCCAATAATGAAGCGCTGTTTTAATGGACTTTTTTAATGTAATTAAGGAATCCAATATAGAGATTGAATGTTATCATTTTTAGCACCAAGGACATAAATGAACGAGGAAGTTACCGATTTATGATCATCAAATATTTCCTCTTAAGATAGTGTTGTTGCTGTTTTCGGGTCGTTTTCGGTAATCGGATATCAATAGTTTTATATGTTTTAACAAGCAGGAAATTAACAGTACGACACTCCCCCAAAATAGATGCAATATTTGTCTTCTAAATGGCAAACATACTTTTTATTATCTTATTTGCAGTTGTTCCTGTAAGGTTGTCAGCGAAGGTTGTTTTGTATTGTTGCTTTTTGATTTAAGACTATTCTTATTTCGTTGCTTTCCAAATCTTAAAATTGACTAGATGAAGGACATCAAAAACTGTTTCCAGTTTATAATTTTATTTTAAAATTTTTTCAAATAATAACACTACATTGACCCAAAATGACGTTCTATGAACTTTATACAGACATAGACTAATTCATGATCATTACTAATTTACTTTCAAAATCAAAACCTAAAAGGGTACTTGTTACAAAATAGGTTGCAGTTTAAAAATAACCTAATTAACCCTTCCAAGATGCAATTTCAAACTTGCAATTAATGCACCAGCACGTAAGAAATTTAAATTTAGAGGAACTTTTCCCTATAACAGATGTTTCAGCTTGAGATTCAAGACGTTTTGGATTAGTTTATTTTCTTAATAAGGCAAGAAAGGAAATGTCATGTATCAAATTTGACTTGTATTGTTCGAACACTTATGTTTGAATGCAATTAGATTTTAGATAAAATTTTAACGTGACAAGAGCCCTTATTTTGTCTGTTGTTAACTTTATTGAATACGGAGTGCAGTGACTACATGAAGGTTGGTCGTTTTTTTTTTTCTCAAAATTAAAATAAAATTTAATCAGCTCCGAATTTTTATATCACAGAATAGACAAAACGCTCGACAGGCATAACAGAATTTATAGTCTGTATCTTTGTTGTTATTTTGATTCCTAAAATGCGAGACAAAAATACCACCTCTTTACTTGTACGTGAATTATCAAAGAACTTAGTCCAAAATGCATCAGAAAATGACTGACTGGGGAGTTTAACGTCGTGACAATACCTATATTCAGAATTTTTTTATTATTATTAGCATTATCTTATATGACAGAAATTGTTCTTCAGAATATTTTTTTTCTTACCCTCTGCTGCCAAAATATTTTTTTCATCAAAAATCATTTTCAAAATATTTTTTTAGGAAAAAACCAAGCCCCCCCCCTTCAAGTTAAATGGTCGGTCCCAAAGCAAAAATGAACCCTAACGAGGTAAAATATAGTCAAGTTTGGTCCTTTAGTTAATAGTTCGACATGAATTTAAACATTCAGATAGTGTTTGGTGTTTTTAATTCTTTGAGTCGAGTGCCTTTGATGAGTCGTACACCCCCTTCACATGTACGAGATTTCCTCACGAGTTGTTACGATTTTCAAAATGTATAGTTTTACGAGTTCTTGCGAGATTTTCTTCCAACCTTTTACGATCTATTTTCGACGTGTTCACGAGCATGTTACGGTGTCTTTACGACGTCTTTACGAGTGAATTGCGATATTGAAAAAGATATCGTAACTTACTCGCAAACCACTCGTAAAAGAAGACCTTTGCGAGGTCTTCCCGAGCTAGTTACGAGTAAATGCAAGTCATTAACGATCTCTACGAGTTCTTTACGAGTTTTCTACGATGTGTTTACGAGTTAAATTATGACATTGTTGCTTTTTCAACTCGTAAAATCTTACGAGTTTTCAACTCGTAATCGATCGCGAAGACTCGTAAATCACACTCTTTTGCTCGTAAACAGGTCGTTCTAGCTCGTGTGCAATAGTTAGAACTCGTGAAAGTTTTACGAGTTGAAAAAAACAACAATGTCATAATTTAAGGTGGTTCGGGAGTATAAAACTGAGCATCTTTTTCGGGCATCTTGCGAATTTTTAGTCTGGATTTCAATTAAAATGACTTAAAATAATGCAAGAGATGCAAAATTTAACTCTATATTTTATTTTATTCATGAAATGAATATAACAGAAATATTTAGATAGAAATTAAGCTTTTCCTAAAAAGTTATATTTTCAGGGGAGATAATTGGCAGGAAACTGTGTCACAATTTTTTATATAGAAATGTGTAGGTAAAATTAGTTTTTATTAAATATCTATAAAAGAAGGTCCGTGACCCAAAGTTTTTTTCATGTTTTTCAAAAGATAGTATATTGGTCTTGTCATTTGTGAAATATAACTAAAATCTGATGGGTTTCCAGTTCACAGTTATGCTAAATAACTCTTTTCCCTTTAAAATCTATTGAAAAACTGACCTCTAGGTCACCAACTTCGCGAGGTTATAAATCTGTAGAAAGGTCCGTGACCCCCAATTATTTTTGCATTTTTTCAATGTTTGTTTATGAAAGTTTAATTCTGTAAAATTTAACAAACATCTAATGGATTTTGCTTACCTTAACTCGTAAACACATCACAAATAACTCGTTAAGAACTCGTAGAGATCGTAAATGCCTCGTCTTTACTGGTAACTAACTCGGGAAGACCTTGCAAAGGAATTCTTTTACGAGTGGTTTGCGAGTTAATTACGATGTCATTTCTAATACCGCAATTCACTCGTAAAGACGTAATAAAGGCACCGTAACATGCTTGTAAACTCTTCGAAAATAAAATTTGTATCGTCTCTGGACGGGAGTGCAAAAAAATTCCGCACAACTGACGAAGTCGTGACAACTAGGAAATAGATCGTAAAAGGTTTGTAGAAAATCTTGCAAAAACTGGTAAAACTATAAATTTTGAAAATCGTTACAATTCGTAAGAGAATATCGTATATGCGAAGGGGGTAATACAAGAATTTTTGACAGGTCAAAAATCCTCGTAAAACTTTCACGATTTCTTACGATTTTACACGAGCCAGAAAGACCTGTTTACGAGTAACAAAGAGTGTTTTACGAGTGTTTGCGATCGAATATGACTTGAAAACTCGTAAGAACTCGTAAGGAAATCTCGCATATGTGAAGGTGGTATAAAATAGACGAAACACACGTCAGACATAGCAAACTTTGTTGTCTGGAACTTTGTTATATATTTTTTTTTTCAAAAATAGAGGCGGTCCCTAACACTGACCTGGTGGTAGTCTTTACTTGCATCGATAACAATATACAATTTCACATGTACGGGGTTTTGTTACGAATACAATTTATTTTTTATAAAGAGGGGAATTTGATCACAAGGTGTCAGATGCTATGAATCGCCTTTGACGTATATAGTTCTAGTTCCATTGTTACAATTTTAATTATTTATTGTTCAGGGAACTAATTTGAAGGAAATTGACTTATCTTCAAATTACCACTTTCGTTCAAATCGTGCTCTGCCTATTATCTGAAGAGAGTGAATATACCCGTATCAATTGTCCTTCTTGTTTTACTAACTGGCCATCTGTTCACTGCAAACTTTTCGTCCAATCAGTTTTTAATATTTATGCTGTACGAAATGAATTTAAAAGAAACTACTTATTTTCTTATTTGTAATGAGATTGAAAGATATAAATATTCATTTTTAAATGATGACGATTGACTGATAATTTAGTTCTCCAAAGAAAATTTTATTATGATAAGAAACCTTATTTTGTATGTTATCACCTTTATTGAAAGAAGCATGGGTGTACCAAAGGGGTAATCGACATCATATAACCGTTAAGACAAAGAAAAAACTGGTAGACAAAAAATCATCACAACGAAACAAACCACACAAAAATATAAAACTTACACACACATAACAACAAAACTGCATTCAGCAACGTAAACTCAAGTCGAAACGAGAGTGAACTCAAACTCAGGTGTTCTGGAAGAGTAAGCAGTTCCTGCTTGCTACAGCACACCCGTCACGTTGCCAAAGATCGATTTAGTGTTCGTCAAATCCGGAAAGGATGACATTACCAAACTCAATGTTAAACCAACATCAGTGCTCATCTGAGAGATAGAAATCCCGTATTTGTATACAAGCATATGATGTAAAATCTTCCGTAAAATTTCTTGAGTGATGACAACAACCTGGGAGCAACGTACCCCTGTGTTAACAATTTGCTCGTCAGTCGTGTAGCTCTATCAAGGAAGTCGTTGTACTCCACACATGCTTTGGAATAACGAATCAATTGTGATACGTAAACTCCATATGCTTGAGCGGACGAGTTGTTGCTACATAGAAAGGGAAAGTTAACTATTGGAAAGTTGAAGTCATCACGTTTGTCATAGAGCTTTGTACAAAGCCTTCCTAGTGTGTCAATTTCAAGATATTGATACAAATATGTAGCGGACCTCTTATAATCTGTAGTGGCTTTATCTCAAGTTCCTTCGGATATATGAGATGTAAATAGTCACCAAATCAAAGTTTGTTTAGTGAAAGGACATCATAAATATAACGAAATGTGAGATTGAAGGATAAAGCAAGTTTGCGGTCCTTTTTGTCTAGAAGTGATTGTAAGAAGTCGACTTCTTACAATCCGCGAATTCTTACAGTCCGCGAATACGGAATGCAGCGAACTCAAAACAAATATTAAACTTTTGAATTAAGTTGAATAAAGTCATCATCTCTGACTTTTTATATTTAATAAGTTAATTTAGTTTTAACATATATATTTATCCTGGATTGGAAAACAAGCTTGATGCTGATAGATGTGTATCCCTCTCGAGCTAGCAGTTTGCAAGTTTGGACTTTTTAACGGCTCCATTGAGCCAACTTTTATCGAACTCTACAAAGGGGTCTTTTAATGTGCACAGGGGGTTGCTTTCTACACACAAGGCCCAACCTTTTTTCGTTCTTTCCGAAGAACAAGCATCGTTTCGCGAGACTATCCTCGCAAATGGTGTCAATAGAAAGTCGGAAGATTGGTTCATGAAATTGTCACCCCGGAAGAGGATCGAACCTCGACCCTTTTTGTTAATAGCCCGATGCGTTAACCACTTCACCACGAAATTAGTTAATTTCTATTTTGTTGTTCTATGCTCTTCATATTCATATAGTGTTATGAATTTTCAATCTTTGGATAGAATTCCTCTGATGAGTTTAGATACACGACACGATTGTCAAGCAAGCTATTGTTTGGAACTTTGTTGTAATTTTTATTTATAATATGCAAGTCTACCTGTATTATCAATGAACTTAAAGAACAAAATGCTACACAGAAAATTAAGGACATGTAATGAATAAACCCGCATATTAAACAGTGTACTAATGCTTCATAATGTTTTCATTTTTATTTCGAACACCCGTGAAGGTTAGCACTGCTGGTGTAGTTTTAATTCCCCGAGGTTAGCCCGCTCCGGAACCAGCATTTGTCTTTTGGAGAACACATCAAAGCTTTAAATAATGCGTTTAGATTTCAAAATTATCTAAACACTTAGGTTCTTCCTACCCCAGAAAAAGGTTGATCATCTTAGTAATAATTTGGTTCCCCAATTTGGTATTTTTGGTTTTATTGCTCTATGCTCCTCTTAATGTAATAGTGTTTGGCACTTTCAATATTTTTGGTAGAGCGCCTCTGATGAGTCTTGAATAGACGAAACGCGCGTCAGGCGTAGCAAAATTTATTGTATGGAGTTTTGTTGTCAATTTTATTACATAGCGATGTTTTCACATGGCTTTTGACTCTAATTGGTTTGGTCATAATTGAAAAAAAAAACTTAGATACACGCCCTTAGCAAAGTTACACCTATCCACTTTGGGGCCTTAAATACAGCGTGGGGCTAATAATTTGACAAGAGTCCAAATATTCATATAGTGCTTGGTATTGTCAATTCTTTGAATAGAGTGCCTATAATGTTTCTTAAATTATTTAAAAGACAGAGATGGCCCCTTACACTGGCCGATAAGGGAACTCTTCACTCACACCGATAACCATATATAGTGTACCTGTGTTGTACATGTATCAGTTCACAAGTGCGGGGTTTTGTTACGAATATAATTAATATATTTATTATTAAAGAGGGAAATTCGATCACAAGGTTTCAGATATCATGAATAGTCTTCAACGTTTAGTTCTAGTTTCATTATAACAATTTTAAATAATTTTTGTTCAGGAGACTAATTGGAAGAACATTGGCTTAACTTCAAATTACAACTTTCTCTCGAATCGTGCACTGCGAATTATCTATAAAAAAGGAATATAATAGTATTTCTATATAAAGTTTCATTCTTGATTTACCAGCTGACCATCTGTTCGGTGTCAACTTTTGTCAAAGCTTACGTTTGCACTCGCCGTCTTATGGTATGTGTTCTATGTCCAGAATGGAGTCTTTTTTTTACATTTTTTAGGATTGTCTTTGAATCATATGCATTGCATTTCTATCTCTTGCCAATTTCAAAACGGCAAGCAACCACCAATGGTCACATTGAAGGCTGCTGGCTGTTTTTCAATGTGGATTTTTAAAATTGACGTTTAAACTTGTAGGTAGTATCACTGACACTCAACCATATATTTTCGCCAATTGATTGATGCTAAACGAAATTGATAACAAAAAACATTTTCTTATACTATGCGAGTGTGGACTTTCTAGCGGTTCCATTGAGCCTTCTTTTATCGAACTCTACAACGGGGTCTTTTAATGTGCATAGGGGGTTGCTCTCCACACACACGGCGGCCCAACCTTTTTGCGTTTTTTCCGAAGAACAGAACAAGCATCGTTCCGTGAGACCATCTTCGCAAATGATGTCAAGAGAAAGTCGGAAGATTGGTTCATGAAATTTTCACCCCGGAAGAGGATCGAACCACGACCCTTTTTGTTAGTAGCCCGATGCGTTAACCACTACACACCGAAATTAGTTAAGTTCTATTTTGTTGTTCTATGCTCTTCATATTCATATAGTGTTATGAATTTTCAATCTTTGGATAGAATTCCTCTGATGAGTTTAGATACACGACACGATTGTCAGGCAAGCTATTGTTTGGAACTTTGTTGTAATTTTTATTCATAATATGCAAGTCTACCTGTATTATCAATGAACTTAAAGAACAAAATGCTACACAGAAAATTAAGGACATGTAATGAATTAACCCGCATATTAAACAGTGTGCTAATGCTTCATAATGTTTTCATTTTTATTTCGAACACCCGTGAAGGTTAGCACTGCTGTTTGATATTTAATTCCTCGAAGTTAGCCCGCTCCGGAACCAACATTTTTGTGTTGGAGAACACATCAATGCTTAGAATTATCCGTTTAAATTTCAAAATTATCTAAACCCTAAGGTTCTTCCTACCCCAGAAAAAGGTTGATCATCTTAGTAATAATTTGGTTCCCCAATTTGGTATTTTTGGTTTTATTGCTCTATGCTCTTCGTAATGTAAAAGTGTTTGGCACTTTCAATATTCATGGTAGAGCGCCTCTGATGAGTCTTTAATAGACGAAACGCGCGTCAGGCTTGGCCAAATTTATAGTCTGGAGCTTTGTTGTCAATTTTATCACATAGCGAGGTTTTCACATGGCTTTTGACTCTAATTGGTTTGGTCAGAATTGAAAAAAAAACTTAGATACTCGCCCTTAAAAAAGTAACATCTAGCCACCTTTGGGCCTTAAATACAGCGTGGGGTTAATAATTCAACAAGAGTTCAAATATTCATATATTGCTTGGTATTTTCAATTCTTTGAATAGAGCGCCTATAATGTTTCTTAAATTATTTCAAAGACAGAGATGGCCCCTTACACTGGCCGATAAGGGAACTCTTTACTCGCATCGATAACCATATACAATGTACCTGTGTTGTATAAGTTCACAAGTGCGGGGTTTTGTTACGAATATAATTAATATATTTATTAGGAGTAAAATTCGATCGCAAGGTTTCAGATATCATGATTAGTCTTTGACGTTTTGTTTAGTTTCATTATTACGATTTTAATTCATTTTTGTTCAGGAGACTAATTGGAAGAACATTTGCTTAACTTCAAATTACAACTTTCACTAGAATCGTGCACTGCGAATTATCTGTAAAGAGGGAATATAATAGTATTTTTATATAAAGTTTCATTCTTGATTTACCAGCTGACCATCTGTTCGGTGTCAACTTTTGTCAAAGCTTACGTTTGTACTCGTCGTCCTATGGTTGGTGTTCTATGTCCAGAATGGAGTCTTTTTTACATTTTTTAGGATTGTCTTTGACTCATATGCATTACATTTCTATCTCTTGCCAATTTCAAAACGGCGAGCAGCCACCACTGGTCACATTGAAGGCTAATGTGGATTTTTAAAATGGACGTTTATACTTGTAGGTAGTGTTGCTGACACTCAACCATTTATTTTCGCAAATTGATTGCTGCTAATCGAAATTGAAAACAAAAAAAAACACTTTTCTTATACTATGAGTTGAAATCAAAAGAAACAACACCCACAATTATGATGATTTAATTCCGTCGCGTTTCGTTTGTCTTTCCTGTTTAAGTTTGATACATTCTTTTAGAAATAAAATATGTTGCACCGTTGCTTGTGTTTAAAAAAAAAGATAAATAAATGGATGGTGAAGCCACCTTTTAAAGGAAAAAACTAAATAAGAAATATAAATAAATAAAACCTTTAAAACAACTAAAACAAGAATGCCCACATTTTCGGACATAAAGTCCTTCTTCAGGGGCTAAAAAGTAAAAAGATGTTGACACATCGACTGACAAGGACAGAATGACATAAAAATGACTCGAAGAACATCACGTGGTATCGTAATCCTGAACTTGATGACTAATTTATAAATATTAAGAAAAGGTCTGTCTTTTTACATTTATACCAAAGGGTTGAAAAATGCCTAAAAATGATTATTCTTTCAGAACATCATAATATGAAACCAAATCACGTTGGACAGAGCTACATACTGATCAACTCAAAATGATATTTGAATGATAAAAACTTTACTACTTTAATACGTTATACACATTTCTGTCATTCTAACCGAAATTGAAACTGAAAACATGGTGTTTTTTATATAATTTTTGTCTTTCGATAAGACCGGAAAACACAGGCACAAATATCTGCTAGTTGATTGTGCTCAACCTGTTTTGTAATTCTCTTGTCCAGCAAACAACTAGTAGACAATTGATATGCTGCACACTCTTATGCCGCTTATAGACAACTTAATATTAATATACAGTTTTATTGACGTGTTTTTTTTCGGCATACAGATAGTATACATTTCAATGTGCACTTATTGTGCGCCATTGCTTGGTGATTTGTTTCCTTATTCATATGAAACGGACTTTTTTACAGTCACGAGATGATGCCATCGTAGACTTGTCTTATCCTTTATGGTCACTTTTTGTTATATTGATGATTTCCTTTCACTCAAAACTCCTTGATTTAGTGTTGTTTGTTTTGCATTAATATCAACAAGAACTTGAAACCAACGACACGGCAGATTCTACGCTTCATTTTTGTATCGACACCTCGAAAAAGACATTCAATGAATATTTTACGACTGACACGGTGTTTGACTTTTGATAACTGTAAATTTTAAAGAAAAGTCACATTTGAAGTACACGGAGTGCTAAATGTTTGGAGCATTGACTGTACAACTTTGTGGTTATTGGATATTATGTGATGGTCACGTGACAATAGGGCCTACTAGCCGTACAAAATGGCCGCACCCATCGTTCTAATTTATCGATACAAAACGCTCTCACACTCGCTTATTAGTGAAGATTGAAGAGTTTTACATGTATATTTATGTTTAGTAAAATGTGATGAAAAACATATGTAAAAATTATTTTTTTGCGAATTTTCCCTGTGTGTTGCAAAATTTGAAATGAATTTAACAGAATATAATGCAAATAAACTCTTTGTAACGGGCTTCTTTGTTGAACATGTACTGTCGACGATTTTCCGTAGAATTCAATTGTAAAGTCATTACTACATTTGTACGTCCTGAAACGTCCCAAATATTTTTTCAACCGCAATGCACATAACGTTGTGCGTTTAAAAGGGATGAGCCACCTTAATTTATGTATACGTACATGTTGCTATTAACGTCCAGTATAGCAGTGTAACTTGAACGGCAGCCTGTCCACAAATATTCATTAGGATCCACTGAAACTTTAAATACCATGGTAGTTCTTGCACATCTCCTGAAAGTAATATTTTCAAAATATTTCAATGTAAAAATGTATTTCAATTTTAATGTGCAAAGATGATGAAAAGCTTTTCGGTAAAATACACCTAGATGATTCTAGCATGATATAGACTGACGGGGGATTTTAAGGTTGGAACTTCTTATAGCCATGGTCTAGTAATACTTGGATGATCATTAATGTATGACCCGAGTTCCAACGTGCCTCTTGATGGTCTTATCATTTCCACAACGTTAATTGCACCCAGTTGATCTATGGGTTGACGAATTCCAGCGTACTCTATTGAACGCCAAACTGTGTGAATCTTAGTTTATGTATTATTTGTGTTTTAAAAATATAATTGTGACCATTGTCTTGACCTGGGTGGAAATAAGATATGCTACTTGTACAGTAAGGAAAGCAATAAAATTGAACATCGAACACAAATAAAAGCAAATAATGTCTCCGACCATCTTTGCTTGTAGATCAGAAGTCTATGACCGTGATCTAAAGCGAGGTTTTCGGACTTGTCTGGCACGAAATTTGATCGTAAAACCTTTTCCAAAATTTGGGCTGTTTGAATTAAAACAAAGTTCACATCAGGTTTCCTTCCTTGAAATGCATATGTTCGATATTTGTATGTGGCTTCCCAATTCGAGATTTTAGGGTAAAAGTTCTTAATATTACATGAAAATGATTTGAAATTCTGCAGCGTGTTGTATGACAAATTGTATATGTCCTAGGCAAATTGAATGTTATAATATATATTTTGCAAACAATAGTTATTCAATTGAAAATTGATGTGAATAATGAGAACTAAAAAATAAAAAGGAAACGAAGAGTGTTTTAACAGGAAAATTTAAAAAAAATATATTTAAAAAAAGGGAAATGGTATAAATTCATCTTTATTCATGTTTGTTTTATACACATTTTGTTCCTTGTTTTTTGTTCAAACTCTAATTTATTTTGTTCCATCCTCATATCTAGCTAAATAATTATGCAACACTACTAAAATTCAACATAAAAAAGTCACGTTCGAAAGTTAGCAAATGATCATAATGGTCAAGCAATATATATATAAATCAAAGCACTTATTAATGTGTAAAAATGCTCAATAAAATAGAAGTACTCTAGACGGTTTAGAAGGCGTCGAGCTACTATCACCAAGGTTCGTTATTCGAACATTTCATATTTAACAGATTTTCCGACGCTCTAAAGACACCATTCCCAAGGAACGATGATAGTCCTTAAAGAAAGACGAAAATGGTTTTCTGACCTATATAATACAAACCCCTTATTACATCAGGCCGCAAGCACAAGACATACAAGCAGCAAACAAAATCGACAAAAGCAAATACTGCAAGCGTTATGTAGCTGAGGTTAGTCAGAAGCAACATCCATTTGCCATTTCCACGCTCTAAGCTCCAGTAGGCTTCTAACAGAATCCATATTAAGTGGTAGGCCAGCCAAAGTGATGTCCATACAACGTACAGAATCTGGGATCCATGCTGAAAAATAAAGTTCTACTGTCACAATAGCTGTGCTTTTTTTTCTTGATGCTGAATCGAAGAAATCCTATCGTCATTTTGGTTTAAAACTAATAAGATTAGATTTTCATAACACAATTAAAACATTTTGAAAACGCAGCCAGTTGTCTCCAACGTATACCAGTCAGGTCCACAAAAACCATGCAAATCATTCAAAGCTAATTTCAGAGTAAGGGCCTTTTTCTCTACATGAAGCAAAGACTGTGTATGAGAACAAAAATCATGTTCTGATAAAGATTCTTATTTTACTAAATATAATGTTCAAAACAGTAAAGATTTACAAAATCAAATATTGTATAAAAATTCTATGCTTATTGCCAAAAACCACTGTTATTTAGTGGAATATAATGAGTCTATAAGGGTCACTAATATTAAAGCATCACACGATATAAAGGGTCCTGTATTTTGACTCTTGTTGGATTTGTTGAAACATTATCCTGTCTTCCTTGTTTTGTCTTTTCTTCTGGACATTTGAGATTGACCCACAAAGTTTGGTAGTTATTACGTAAATGTCAGACAATGCAAGAAAGGAACTTTGTTTGTGCTACAAAGACCAACGATTTCCCTAACAGAAGTAGAGTTCTTAAATGGAAATTCCACAGAGGAAAATAAGGACATGTTCAAGGCCGAATCAACAGCAAAAGAAACTCAGAACACTTGGATGCTGATTTCAGCCTACATGTAAATTACACCGCTGTCCTTTTTTATATTTTGAAATATGCTTGCACACGTATAATCATTTATAAAACAACTTGTAAGTAAAGTGTTAAAGCAAATGACAAACCACTTGAGTCGTATCTTAGACAAAAAGACAATTTTAGATGAATAATGAGCAATAAGTACCTAAATTCAAGTGCCGGAGATAATACGGAACTTAGTGTTACTAAGTAGTTTCCGGCTACACTACGGTTCGGTATACTTATATCGGATGATGGTTGAAAAGGATTGAGTATTTGACCGAAAAAGAAAAATAAACGTCCTATATGAAGTTGTATTGTTTACAAATATTTGTTGGTTGGAAATGGGATTAAAGGACGTCCTCGTTGTCCAGGAAATTACGACACCCGGATTTACGACATATTGCTTTGGTTTTTCTAGTCTCGAACCCAAACGGTTTTTACGTTGTATAATCGTACCTTGGAAGAATGACTTTGGGTTCGAGACTATGGGTTTTTCGGATTTCTTCTATTATTTTCAAAAGGCTAAATAAGCAAAAATGCCATGTTGGCTATTGCCCTCGCTTGACTTCAGTCATCGGTCATTAGTCGTTCATCTGTCCATTATACTTTTCAAAAATATTCTTCGCTGAATCCACTCCAACACATGATTATTGTTCTTTTTAGTGTCATTTACAGTGCTGTTAAATTGAACTTTTCGATCCATCTAAAATCATGGACGCCGTTGCTAGATATAGATTATAGGGGTAAATCACCTTATAAGGAACTAAAAGAATATAACAGATAGAACAATTCTTATGGAAAGTATACGAAAGTCTCCACTGCATCGAACCCTTATCGGTGAAACGGTCATTCTTCGTACTAGTATTTGGCATTATAGAATGAAAACTTTTGAATATAAAGGACCTTTTGATTGCTTAAATATTCAGTTGTTTAAGCTCTAATATGATAGAAAATAAAGAGATGTGGAATAAGTGTACGCGACACAGCCCACAATTAAACGGCAATTTAGAAAAACCACAATGGACAACCGCCAGCAGCCTTCAACGAGGCCATTTGGCACTGCTCGCGGTTATGCAATTGGCCCATGATCTAAATAAGATGCATATAATTCAAATCCAGCCCTGAAATAGTCACAGATAGACCCCCTTCTTAAACAAGGAACAGAAAACATCAAAAAGACAAGTACAAACGAAAGCTTTGTCAAAGATTCCTGGCTTAGGACAGGCACATGTAATATGTGGCGGGGTTAAACTAGATTTTTGGGCCCAACCTTCCCCCTATCAATATTCCTAGACAAAGCACAAAAACTAAACACACAATAAAAATCAAATCGATCAAAGTCCAATTCTACTAGAGAGAACCTAAGACAAAAAACAAGAACAAACAAAAGGACGGTAAAGGAACTCTCTATAGAACACTCGCTGTTACTGACAGCTAGCTGAGAATCATCAATCGACTGAATGTAAAAAAATCAAACGTATCGATTTTAAATCCGACACAACACTTCAAGCAATAATGATTTAGTGAAGTGTCATCACACAAAACCGACACGCTTGATCGCTATAATGCTTAAAAATGACAATAGTAAAAACGTTTATGGAAGTTTTCAAGCGAGTATCAAGTTTTCAATATTTCTGCCAAAAAACACTAAATTCAAAGATTTAACCAAGATATTCATTTCATATCCTTTCCGTAATAAATTTTGAAGCCAATTTTTCATTTCTATTGGATTGCTTTTAAATTTGTGAGCTTTATAAAAAACATTACCATAAAATACAGGATGTGATATTCCTTTCACTATAAGAAAGTAACGTGTACAATTAAATTTTTCAATAAGAGATCGATACTTGTGGAAGAATTTAGAAAAAGATTTTACTAATTTGTGGTATCGATAACCTTGTTTCAATAATTTTTCAGTAATAAAACGGTTTTTATTATTAAAATCAGAAACACAACTGCAGATCCGAGCATATCTTACTAACTGTGAAATGTAAACCCCGTATGACGGCGCTAGTGGAACATCTCCTTCAAGAAAAGGAAAATTTATAATAGGGAAGGTAAAGTCGTCACGTTTATCATATACTTTGGTATGTAATTTTCCGTCAATAATACTTAAATCTAAATCTAAAAAAGGACAT
This sequence comes from Arcuatula senhousia, assembly GCA_963971305.1. Taxonomy (NCBI): domain Eukaryota; kingdom Metazoa; phylum Mollusca; class Bivalvia; order Mytilida; family Mytilidae; genus Arcuatula; species Arcuatula senhousia. The sequence goes on along the minus strand of OZ020303.1, from coordinate 57,448,483 downwards.
CTATCACCGGTGACGTTAGATTTGTTTAAGGTTAATTCAGAAGGATAGATATCTGTAATAAAATTAGAAAATGAAGGATTGTTGAGTGCAAGAATGTCATCTAAATATCTAAAAGTATAATTGAAAGTTTCGATTAGGTTCTGTTTGTTCGGGTCTTTTTGTAATTTAGCCATAAATTGTGATTCATAACAGTATAGGAAAAGGTCGGCTATAAGTGGTGCACAATTAGTACCCATAGGAATACCAATAATTTGGCGATAAATTTGTTTACCAAAACGTATGTAAATATTATCTAACAAATAATTTAGAGCAGTAATAGTTTCTGCATCAGTCCAGTTAATGTAACCCTTTTGAGTCTCGTTACTAAAAAATGATTTACTAAATGATTTCGAAACTCTAGAACAGATATAATCACTTTTAGATTTGTCAAAACACCATTTAACCAAATATTCAAATTTCTTTTTAATCAGATTATGTGGAAGGTTAGTATATAAAGTAGAAAAATAGTAACTATCAACGGTATGAAAAGTATTTTCAAAAGCACGAAGCTTGTCCAAAACATCAAGTGAATTTTTTACACTCCAAAAATAATTAATTCCACTGTTTTCGAATACCCTTTCACAGTATTGAATAATAAATTCCTTCATAGTAGTTAAAGTAAGTGATAGAACTTTGGAAATATGGGTTAAAGAACACTTACTTGAAGCAGAGATAAAACGAGATTTATATGGATTTTTGTGCAATTTAGGTATCCAGTACATAGTAGGTAACTTAAAGTATGTCGGGGCAACTCGAAGTGCTGTGGTCGTTATGATATGATCGTCAATGATACCTGATTCTGTCGAATGCACGGGAACGAATGTGTTGGAATTTTTTATTTCGTGCATTAAAACCTCAAGGTAATACTTTCTTCATACCACAACGACATTGTTAGCTGCTTTATCGGCGGGAACAAACACGTATCGCAAACCAAGTAAACGGATTTTTGACTTTATTCTATTAAGGTAAGTATTAGGCCTAAAATCTACAAATGAATTTTGAAATTGGCTAATTCTGAGTTGAACAATTGCCATAAATTTATTAATAAAACGGTCTAGAGATTTTGAGTCGGCCCCTTCTCTCCTGATCCAAGATTTGCAATAAGAGAGAAGGGAAGTTTTGATACAATTTAGGCAGGAATTCCAATTAATTTTAGTAGGTGGTCTAAACTTTGGTCCTTTTTTCAAGAAATTGATAACCTCTGAGTCATTGACGATTGAAAGGTCTCCGGTAACAACATGATCACAGGGAGCATATCTGAAATCAGATTTAGCACAGTCGCATGTCAAAGGAACATTCGTGTCTAGTTCTTCATCAGTTGTAGCTGTTGTATAGTTAAAAATAATGTTACGTGTAGGTTTCTTATATTTATAAGATACAATAGGTGGTTCGGTATTAGAAAAATAAGGTGGAATGAGATCTTGAATATTAGGATCCATAAATATACTAGATATATTTATGAAGTCAAGTCCTCTATTAATGTAGGTTAATTTTATAAAATGTCGAATGTGGTCTTCTGGGTTTTCAATTTTGGGAAACAGTTTATAATAACAAAAAGAAGAGATGATGAGTGCACCTTCATATAATGGACTTGCATGAGATATAGTACTACATTCCAAACGGATACGGTTTAATTTAGAAATGGGTATTGAACATAATTTACAAAACAGATGGTGACGTCCATTATTTTTAAAGATTTTAATAAGATCAGTAATACTTGAGTCAGAGCGGTGTTGTTTTCTGACATTACGATTTATTCGTTTACCATGCGACCGTTTGTTCCGTTTACGAGGAATCACTAAATTCATGACATTTATGTTTGATGATCTTGATATGCTACCCTGTCCCATGATGTTATCGTTAAGACCCAGAGGGTATGCGGTTTGTAATTTTTTGATCCAATCAAGTTCAGCAAGTCGTCTTTCTCTACGAAACTGTCTTTTACTTAAATTTAAATCTCTATTAATAATTTCAAGTGGCTGAACTTTAATATTCTTAATGTTGTGGTTGTGTTTATGTAAGTGTTGATAAAGATAGCATTTATACTTTTTAAAGCGGCGAAAGCGATACAGATGTTCAGAAGTTCTTTTCGACAAATACCTTCCAGTCTCCCCGACATACTGAATATTACAATTAGGTTCGGATCAAGATATTAAATAAATTAAATTTGTTGTGCGTCAGTTAACATCTTGGGTCAATTTAGTAGAGAAAGTTCGTCCATTTATACTAGATGTAACAGTGGTGTTTCTGATTAACCTGTTTCACGTTTGTCATTTCGAAGCACTACAGGGTAAGACTTTAGGATATCCACGAAAAGAGCTATTAAACGTATTGTATTTGTTATGAAGATTCTTTTGTTGTTTGGTATTTGATGATTGGACCGATGGTTTAAAAGAATTTACGGTATAGGAAGAGTGGCTGGTTATATTAGATTGAAGGTTATTGTTGGATGTGGATATCCTAGCTTGTGGTTTTGAGTTGTTGTATTTTTTACCATTTCGTAAAATCATGATTAAGGTTGTAAGGAGAGAAAGGGATGTTCCATGACAAAACAGGACGGGACCGAAAAATATATGCATTCAGCATTATATAATAAAAAAAGTACCACAGTTTAAATAGTCTTGCTAAAACTACTAGTGATTCCCGACAAGGTTCATAATACACGCGACAACACGGAAACAAATACAGGGATTAGTAGAATAAAGCAAGACAATTTAGTTAATTGTAGAAGTCTTTTGGAAGAAATTTTCAGATGAAGCCTTTTAGGGGTAATCGGTTTTCAAAAGGTTAAAAAAAGGTTTTGATTGAAAACTATTTATAAAGCTATACTTTTTAAGCTTTAATATCATTAATGAACTTGCAGTTTAGCAATTAAGCTTTTAGGAGTGTGTAGTTCTAGTGTCACGGATGGAAATATAAAGCAGAAATGTAGCGTTTTACTCAACGTAAATATTTTGCATCCCAGTAATAAACTAAAAACGAATGTCTTCCACTTTGAAGAGGAAATAACACAGAACTGAATTGTGCTTTCATTAGATATTAGAATGTCATGAATGTATTATCTTAAATTTCGTCGTTTCTTAGGGACAAAGACCTGATTTAGAAATGTTACTTTTATATATTAATTTATTTATTGAATTTTATAAGCTATTAACAAAATTTTTCAAATTTCTTAACATTAGTTCTTAAGCTTATTAAATTCAAACAATAAATATTTTTTTTATTTTACCAAATCATTTTAACATAAGACGATAAAGAAATGTGGAATAAGTGTACGCGACACAGCTAATATTAAAGAACGGCAATTTAAAAAATCACAATGGAAAACAGTCAACAGTCTTCAACATGACCAGAAGTCACTGCTCGCTGTCTTGCATTTGCCCAAGACTTAAATAAAATGTATTCAAACAAGGCACGGCTAATACATTACAGACTTTGTCATTAAAACGGTTATCTTGTTAGTCCGAAAAACACGTAGCATTTCCGTTTTTTACCCGTATTGGTGCTACTAAGGATACAGAAACTGGATTTTCAACCATCGTCTGTTGAATTTATTCCGTAGCACAATCATGAAGTTGATACGTGTATGACTGGGGCATAAAACGTAGCATGGTGCAATCACCAGGAGGGAGGGGTAACTTCAAGTATTTTAGGGTACAGATGTGTGGCCCGGAAATTTTATACCCACCCTATTCAAATATAAGCCTGCTTAAAAAAAGACACCCATACATACATTTCTAATGCATTTAATATTACACAGAATATGTATAAACTAGACATGTTTTATAAATATTCTATTGAAATCAAAGTTTGAGTATTAAAAGTTACCAAATGCATGTACAGTTAGGGTTACAAGGAAGCAAAATATGGATGCTCGGTCACTCATTTTCTATTGATTTATGACATTTGTGAAAAGTTAACCTTGACACATATGCAAAATCTGAAATTTTCACCCTTTACACATATGGAGCACCCCAAAAAAGTAGACCCTTTTGGGCCGCACATATGTACCTTCCTTTATAATGGAAGATACCCCCCTCCGTGGGTGCACTAGTAATAATTCTATTACTAGTAAATTATATCCTATTATATTTCGTTCTATTTCTCAAGGACAAAGGATAGCAGAATTGAAAGTTATATGTTTGAACTCCTTTTTTATGTTAACTCAAGATATGAAACTTTATCATTAAATTCAGATACTGGTCATTTTGATCTTCGCATGTTTTGAGATAATCTTCATCAACATCATGACACAAAACGAAATGTGGCGTGACGGTTTTTGATAACGTCCGTGTATGACGTCAATCAATACGATTTTATAATACTTTAATAGTACGAGGTGAATAAACGTGTTTTATTTTTTAGATAGAAAATTTGAAATTTCTCAGCTAAATGTTAAGCTTTCAATAAATTAAGGTGTAAGGGAGCGATCATTTGATTTTTATGGGGTGGCTATGGTGAAATTTGAAATAAAAATGCAGGATAGCCAAAATCAAGAAATAAAAAGGCAGGACAGTGGTTTGAGTTAAAAAAGGCATGCTGATATTTTTGGCTTAAAAGATTATAGTTGCTTTAAAATAAAAAAAAGTTGCGCGCGCAAGCGCCCCCCCCCCAAAAAAAAAAAAAAATTAGGCTAGCCTTTTTCCGAAAATAAAAAGGCAGGACAAAGAAATTATCCATAGCCCCCCATAAAAATCAAATGGTTGCTCCCTAATTTTAAACAGTATAAATACTATTGTCGAAAATAAACTATATACGTCAGCATTTAGAAATCAAGTTTTCCCCATAGCAGTTATAGCAATTTCATGCTCAGAAAATCTGATTGGATAAATCGATTTTCGGAGAATCAAATAAGTTTAGAGGTAAATTAAACTGGTTATAATTAATCTTTAAGAAGAAAATACTAGTGATTAATAGAGGTACTGAAGAAACCGAAGAATCAATTATCTGTATTTCCAAATCCGACGAAAAACAGCTCGTCACTAAGCCAAATACTGCAGTAACGGATAAAAAAAGGCTCCTTTTAGGTCGAACTTTTTGCGATTTTTGTGCAGATTTCGGGCAAAATTCGTTTTCAGAAGACTGCAGACGGACCCAATCCCTAAAAAAAAATCTAGATTCGTTCCTGTACTGTTAAGTTATACATGTCCTATTTTCTTGTTGATTAATGAATGCTTATTGTAAGTAACATAAGACTATGATCAAAACGCTTTTTAAACCTTCCCCTTTTTTTAATATAGTCAGTATAATGCCTATAAGTGCAACAACAATTAAGAGGGAACATCACAAAATAAAAGGTGGGAAAATCTGTTAAAAAGGCGTCTTTGAATTCGAATAAGTACTAACTAGAATGCTTTTAAATTGTCTCTCATGTTAAATTTATCACCAAGCATGGCAAAACCTAACAATAAAACCTATAATTATGATTATTACATGTTCGATTTATGCGTTAAATTGTACTTGCCATTTACATGCCTGCCTGATAAATGAACCACCCAGAGTTGCTTTCAACATTTGTGATTTTTATTTTCTATTTGCGCTTTTAGTGACGTAAGTTTACATTTTACGTATAGCGATGAAAACGCGTTATTTGACTTCGATTCAAAACTTTAATCAAAGTTTGATTTTATTTTTTCAAAACACTGAACAATTTTCGATGTTGCACACAAAAACTTATGAAAACAAGTACTCATCCTTCTTCTATAAAGAACTGGAAATAAAACCTGCCCAATCGACAGTCTAAAATCAAAAGACAGTCCCAGAGGGAAAAAAAAAACATTTACTGCAATCATATAAATGTTGCCAGTTATCATGCTCATCCGGTAAAGCATTTTCCTTTTACCAAAATGTATTATATGGGAACTAGTTTTTCGCACAGCACACTCGTTTTGGAGAATGGGATTTTGATGGACGGTTTGTTTAGAAAAAAAATATTGTATTCAGATAAATTTTCTATAATATTGACAAGCCCCCCCCCCAAAAAAAAAAGAGGATATCTCTTAAAATTTCACCCAAAAAGCTATAAAAGTTGTGCTCTCGTTGATGTTATTCGAGTGCATTTGAAAATTACAAGTTTCTTGAAACTAACCGATGTGTATTGAATCAATTTTCATTTGATATGTTATATTTGATAATTAATCTATACGAATGCAAGATGATTTGAGAGCTTTGGTCTTTGGTCTAGATGTATATTAAACATGGTAATCAGAGAGGGTCTAATTACTTGTTAAGGAAATTACACGATGTTTTTTTGCCCATAACGTGCACATTATATCAAATTGAACATGTACAAAGAACAGAATTATATACGGACACCAGACATTAATTACACTAACAGTTGTGTTAAGCAAAAACTTTAATTAAACTTTTTTCTATCTATCTATATTGTTGACATTTGTCGGTTTGTTCGTTTCATGTAAAGTTAATAAACATCATCACATTTTTTAACCTGACAGTAACTAAATGGTGGCAATTCTGCGTCATTTTTTCATTTTTTGTTTCAAAACTCTCTTCACTTGGTCCTACATACTTAATGCACTTTATGCCTACATAATATCAAAATGTCTTGTTGTTGGCCAAAATAAAAGGGGGGGGGGGTGTGTGGGGTGGATCGGTATTTCATTTAGACAGTTCCCATGCTATATCAACATGTAAAAGATCAATTCAAATTTTCATTTATTTGTTTATTAATTCCGTTTATAGGCGTTTAATTAAATTCAAAATATGCATTTGATTGATAATTGAGATATGACTCAAATCGAATGACTTTTAACCATTAAAGAAAATTATAATCGCATTAGTACAGGTGTTGATCAAATATGCATTTTTGTACAGTAACATGCTATAACGATAAGTCAAGTAGACATACATGGCAATATTTATCAACACTAACCGTCGTTATGAGCGACTATTTTAATAAATCATAAAGGAAATTGCCATCTCTACGTAACAATCTTAAGATATCACCATGCGTGTTCCCTTTGATCAGACAATTGGAAAATGAATAGTTTAAATATTTGGATTGTACATTTTTAAACATATTGTACATACTTCTTTTATACTAAAAGAAGTAATAATAAATTAATGAGTATGTAAAATAAAAAGCTTTTTTTAATTTTACCATTTAACTTTAAATAAATTTTATGATCAACTATACATTTCATTTACGTAAAAGCTTTAACGTTTTTGTAGTATTACACAGGATTTAGAAATATTACATATAGTGTTTAAAGTATTATATAAATTAAGAGGAATAAAATTACATTCCTTTAGGCATCGCTAAGATTAATGAACAATATTTGATGTATTTTTAATGCGTTTTTTTTATTCAGAAAAAAGGGGGGGGGCTATTTGAGAGTATTTTGATGAAATTGTTTGGTCTCGAAGTTTTATTTCAATTGATTAGAAACATATAACGTTTATTAGTGAATAAGTAAAAAATAGCATCATTTTGACCGTGCTTCAAATGTACTTTGAATAGTTTTATTAAGTTTACATATTCCTTTTTAATGAGTGTAAATAGCAATTATTTTTTTTATTAGAATGCAGATGATTGAACGGCAAAATAAAATAAAAAAATATAATATAGTATATAGAAACATGGACTTACTTGTAAAGTTACAAACTCCTGTGGTCGATTATAATACAGCCCGAACTCCTTTAGATTAAAATAGCTTTTCCATCTCATTTTCAGTTTAAGCGACAGTTCAAAGTACTTAAAATATCAACAATTTGCTATGCAAGGATTTGTTTAACCAAAAATAATACAAGTCCGATACAAGAGAGTACGAATCTCCCGAGTGCTTAGTAAGATATACAACTTTTTACGAGAGAGTGACACTATTAAATAGAACACCGGACATCGAAGCTTGAAGCTTTTCCGCCCAGGCGTTCTATTTCGTGATTCACATTGAATTTCAATTTATTTGACATACGGCTAATTGCCTTTTAACTGTCGTATTGAAAAACAAATAATTCTAAACGAGTGATAAGGTGAAAAAAATTCCGATTTCACATTTAAAGCCTAATGAAAACTGACCGGAAAATTAACCCAGCTCAAAACCATATTATCTTAATACTAAAATTGAGAATCGTCATGTAAACTCATTGTCCCTTTAATAACATTTCAAATGAATGGTATTATCTTACATTTCACGGTACTTTACGAGGCAGACATGTAAACACATACGTCTCGACAATAAAATTAAAATTAAGACTATACAAATTAAGACATTTTGAATAAACTAAAAGGTTGAAATCGAAATAATAAATAGAAAACAAATCCATGATCTGACCATGAACCTAGTTGCTATATTATTGTAAATTGCCGAAAGCTTTGTATGTTAAAACAAAACCTTTTAGAATAAAATATCTAAAATTAATTTTAGTAACCCATAGATACCCTATTTTAACGAAGTAAAAGTTATATTTTGGAGATAAAATGGATATACAGATTCTGTTGTTTCGTCTCTTTATAATTGCCATAATAATTCAGTTATTAGCAAAGCAAAAAAAAAGAAGAGAAAATATGATTGAAAAGTTAATTGAAGCAGAAGCAGCTAGCTAAAATTATTTTAAGCAGTGTAGGACCATGCGAGCTAATGTCATCCTTTGGCCGCCGACTGTCGTCTGTCCGTCCGTAAGTTTTTATTGAACGATCTCTATAATCACATAAATGATTGTGCACTTGATCGTTAGGATGTCCTTCACTAAGTTTGCGAAATAACCATTTCTGAAAATTCAAAGAACAGGAGCGTAAAAAGCATAAGAGATAAAGAAAATCTGAAGCAACAACTTTTCAGCACCGCAAAAGCTCTATATACAACGTGTACGACAAGTAACCATGGGAGTTATTTCACCTGCATCGTCAATGTAGACTAATTTTACACTGTTTGCACCATAACTAATAGAGAATTTGAAAAAAAAACCTAGCATTGCAGAACCGTTCAGCTCATTGAGTTCTAAAACAAATGACTTCAGGATCAACATTGTCAGATCAATCGTTTATACCCAAATTTATTTTTTCTTTTATTTTTTTTTCTGACATTTAACCACTAAAGGGATTGCTTTGAAGCGTTTGACCACCATTTAATCGACATGCCACGCACCATTCTTGGTTATAAACGAGAGTTGAATGATTCAGGCTCCCGTGATTTTTGAGTTCAAATAACGACGTTACATTGTAATTTATTGCGTAATTCTGGCATGATGTCTAGATTTCAAACGACGACTTTCTCCATATGAAACTTCTATGTATTGACCGTTATACCGACAAGTTACAATATTCTGGTATGACGAAAGACCTTCAATCAAACACAGGGAGTGATTGGTAGCCAACATTAACATGAGTTGCTCCACGACCGCGCTGTGTTTGTCGACTTTCTATATTGACGCTCCCTATATTTTCCCTGTTAATAGTAAGAGGTAGTCTTAAGACTTAGCTACTGAGTGCCTACAAAGAATTTAATTAAGTAAGTGAGCGAGCGGCTGTTTTGGTGTTTTTCGTCCTTGCAACACTATATAGAATTTGACGTTGGTCGAATAGGTAAATATGGTTGGTATACGAGAAACAACCTGTATCATAACCATCCATGATCATTTTAACTTGAGGCAGTTAAAAATGGATTTGATGCAGCTACAAACGATAGTTACCTTGCATCAACTTTGACGAACTTGTGAGTAATATTTTTAACGACCTTTTTAAAAGTTCAATTGGTGTGGTTGTCCATAGTAATGAAAACGAATTCGTTTCGCTGTCGACTCAAAACAATGCGAAGTATATCAAATTTGTAGTACAAATCATTGTATACTTCTTTGGCATAAAAACAAAGGAAACAAAACAATGTTGAATTTGTAACTTAACAATAAAAATAAAAATGGCTGACTGTAATATGGATTCACAAAATGACGAAGAAAGAACGATTAAAAATGTAAAGGAGGAGTATTTGATATGCAGTATTTGTATGGACCAGTACCGCGACCCTCGTGTCTTGCCATGTGGCCATAGTTTTTGCCTAAACTGCTTGACGGAGTATATAAAACAATCCGCTACAGATTCAGAATTTCTCTGCCCAATAGATAGACATGTTATTAAAAAACCGTACGAAATGAAGAACGCCAAAAGATGGGCTTTACATTTTCCTCCTGCTACGTTTCTATGGAGTTTGAAGAAAGCAGTGGAAATGCACGAAGGAATGATTTCAACATGCAAACGTCATCATGGAAGACCGCGGGAATTCTATTGTGCAACCGATGATGTACTTGTTTGTTCCGAATGTGCGGTAAATGATCATCGTTCGGAAACTTGTGAATGTAGTACTCTTTATGATATTTATAACAGGCGGAAGGACGATGTTCATATTCTACAACACACACTCACGGGACAAGAGAATCGTGTGCGTCAGCTGATCACAGACCAGTATCGTTTGCGAGAATCTTTTCAAGAAAGTAAATCGTCCGTAAAATGTGAACTGGAGCAGCTTCGCGATAGACTGGCTGTATGTTATGAAAGCATTTTAAGGGCTGTAGACGAACTCGTAGATGAGGTTGAAAGGGCAGATTTTACTCGTTTCAATCTCGAAGCACAACTTGATTCATTTTATCAAGACATTTGTAGCATGAAAGACGAGTTAAGGAACGTAAAGCCTGGTATAGAATTTTTAGATGTTTTACAAAGAGTAGAATCGAAGGTGGACCATATGGGATCGGAAATAGAAGATATTGCAACGTTTCTTGTGGAATGTGAGCATTCTGATTTTACTCGTGTAGAAGTTATTCCAAACAGTGCTTTTATTGAATTATTAGACGAATATTCTGTAGGGTCTATTGTAAATCACACTGATGGATGAAATGTGAAGATCTGCAAAGTCGTCGTTTGTTTGATTGAATTGATAACTGCAACAAATTAGTATATATTTATTACATGTATTATACGATCTATATTCGAGTTATTTAGAATAAATCGTTCGCTGTTTGAGTATAATCTCGATTTCTTTGTTCATGTACATTGGTTGATCTATAATTCTGATTTTACATCTCATTCTTATTAAACGGCTTTCTCACTGTTTTGATGATATTCTTCTTGTATTCATACTTCCATATATTCTTATTCACGAGACTTCAACACTGTGGCCTTTTTTTAAATACATATCAAATTTGAGGATTTCCTTATCCTCAAATCTCTCAACAGAATATTTATATTGATTTGAGGAAAAGCTCAAAGTTAAAATGTTATATGAAACCCAGGCAAGAGAGGACATATTTGAAATTGTTTTCCTTTAACATTTCTGGGCTCACCTTTTTCTCATAGAAAGGTTAAAAACCGACATGGGATGGTCAGTATATAATGTATCAGAAGAAAATAACACACAGATGAAATTAAAGATGGTCCTGACTTGGTTTATGCATAAAAAAAAATGGTGGGTAAAAAGATGCTTTTTTAAACGCAAAATCCCTCTCATCTATCACAATATGAGGATCGGCAAAACCACAAACAAAGCATAGTTACGAGACAAAATACGGAGAGACTACTTTCCATGACTGTGTTGCAACACCCGAGGAATGGAATTATCAATGAAAACTAAAAGAGGATGCATATTTTCATTATATCACAATGAAAGTGTACAGGTTTCATTAAAATATTGAGTGGTTGATGAGGTGGAGTTCAGATATAAGAGATAAATATCATAATTAAGGTGAATGTATTATGGACACGCGTAAAATGGGTGAAAAGTCGGACTGACACTTTATCCCCCATTTTCAAGAAGGGAATTAGAAATAATAGATAAGGAACACAAAAAAATTTCACTATAAACAATACGATATCAATATTTCATGGATTCCCAATTAAAGTTAGTTTAATAGTTCTCTCCCTTTGCTTCAAGAATTAAGTTCTTCAGCCCCTCGTACTTTGTTTTGGCAAATTTGTCATTTGGGTTTAGTTCTAGTACTTGTTCTAAAAACTTGGAAGCAAGTTCATACATTCCAAACTTTTTTCATGGCAAAGCTATGCAGCATGGTTTTGTCTGCAAGAATTTGAAGGTCATTCGGAGAATCCGAACCTGTTGTTTTCATCTGCTTGTAGACAATGCTTAAAATATTGACGCATGTTTTAATCCGAGATAAATATTCGTTCAATTCATTGCCACGTTAAGTTGCATTGTCTTTATCAATGTTCTCGAGAATTTTAGCATAACCATGGTTTTTAGAATTTCTAATTCAGTTACTGCATTTATTCCTAGATTGTACTTAATGTCATCTGAAAGTTTGCATTCGAATTATTGTAGACATTTAGCGACCAGATTTGCCACTATTTTGTTACACTCAACCAGTTCTTCTTTTAAAATCTGCTGGAGCAATCTGTAGCGTTTGGTGGGTTGATGAATACATTTTAAATTCAATTTTCCAAGACCATGTCCTGTAAAAAGTTTTAAAATATGTCAATTTATTCGTAAGTTTTTTTTGTTTTTTTTTGCTATTTAAACTCGCATATTCAATGAGTTATTGAGTATGTAACACGCGTAAAGGTCATTTGCGTGGCATTGTCTAATGGTTGTTTTGGTTAATCTTCCGGTTTTATGTTTCAGTATTGAAAAGGTAACCCAAAAATAACCGATTACGACATTCATTTAAACGTGCCATCGTTTTTATCGTCCTTAATGACTTCAAACGTCTTTATCTTTGCAAGAGCTATGTGAAATGAATCATGACATGGTGCCAGGAAGAGAAGTAGATTAATGCAAATATTCTTCAACAACATCTAATGCGTAGTTCTTTTGGAAAGCACTCACCAGTAAATATTCGAAAGGCCGACGAAAAACATGTAGGGGCTCTAAGATCCTATGTATGCCCCAAAATTTAATTGTCTTTTATTTTAATGACAAATGTTTTTGTTTTGCAATCTTCAAATGAGCCAAATCAAGTATTTGTAAGTTTGGAGTTTTTATTTACACATGTCATTAATGAATGACTATTTTACAAATATTGTCAAAAATGGTAAAAAACGTCCCATTTTACCATGTTTTGTTTGCTAAATATGAATGCCTCCTAACGTCTGCACCAACATGAAACTTGACAAAAATATTTAAATTGGCCTAACATTTCAGTGTGTGAAATACCTTTTTGGTGCAGACATGCAGAGGTATTTGATTTTTGGAAACACTGATCTGATATTTGTAAATTTTGACCGTTTATTACTTTTTCTTAAATTTGACGTCATTAAACCAATGATTGTGATGTCATGTCAAGAAAGAAATGAATACTCTAGCTTGTTTCAATTCAACAATCCATAACTTTAATAAGCTTCAGTATTAGCTTATTTCACCGAATTTATTGTTTCAACATTTAGGGCAAAATATGGACCATATAGCCCCTACCTCTTAATGAGTACCGAACAGAATTGGATTTTGTTTTAACCCACCCCTCTCCCCAAAGAAAAATGCTTGTGCAGGGACTAATATCTTAGACAGACGATGGCAACCCACCAACAGAGCCACAAATCTAGGCAAACGTTTCTATTTTTTATATTGACTATAACCTCAAAATACTTCTAACGTTATTCGGAAAATTTTGATATTGGGTTCAGGGGTAATTAATTCCTCCTTAACCGGTAAGCAAATTGCGTTTTTGTAACCTGTGCTCCTTTACTGGTAAAACCGTCATTTTAAGGTTTTACCATGTAGAGACTATAATATGTTTTGCCTGAGCGTTCATCCCATTCATCACTAATGTAATTGAAAGCGTCATATGATTTCAAATTAAATGAGTGGCATTAAAAGGTGAAAATGGCTTTTTTTTTTTTAAGTATGACATGAAACATGAAAAATGATGCTTGCATATTGTCTAGTAATGTTTTAAGCTCGCCTAAAAATGCTTTGAGAGCAATTAGGAGTCCAGAAAGCCTCTTACATGTATTTAAATGTCTGCTTATTGGTAATTAAGTTTTAAAGTATTTGATGCAAGGGTCTGGTGGTTTTAAACAGGTTACAGATTGAAGACATGAATCAGATTTCACTTATTTCATTCGAACCAGATTTGTGACAGAATCGGAGAAAATGACGAATGTGCAACCCATTATTCGTTCAATTGTTGTTCTTTGTTTTGATTGATGACCCAACTATTATAAAATAATAATAATTTTATGACAATTCTGTTATAATGATTTTATTTTTTAAAAGAGATGCTCCTAGGTTAAAAATTTCAACATTTTTAAAGTAAAATGTATTTTTATTATATAAATACTTATCATAATAAATTCGGCTAATTGACCCCTATTAAGTCATGAGTCGGAAAACACTCCAAAACAAAAATAGAATTGACCTATATGGTTGCTGACCCTTACCGGAAGCAGGCTTCCATTGATTAGACCATTTAATCCCACATAAAAAGAAAATCTGAGGAGATGAGGGATGAAGGAGAGGACAAGGGAGGGCTCCTCTAGTTTTTATATTATAAAAATACATTTTACTTTAAAAATGTTGAATTTTATAGCTATAATTACGTTACCATAATAGATTCAGATAGAATCTAACGCAAGGCTGAATCCCTAGCATCCTAAGATAGTGGAGGAAAATTGAGTCTCTGGGCAGAAACAATAGGACCTAGAGAAAACAAATTTTCAGCCATAGAAGACATAGAGCGTAGATAATGAGGAGTGAAGGAATTTTTATATATCCAGAGACCAACAGTCAAAACTTCATCTAGTGAAGCCGAATTGAAAAGAGTCCAAGATGTCGAGATAGATATTACATCATGAGCCTTGACACTGAAAAGAGATCTTGCATCTTCTTTGAACAACTCACAACACAAAGATATAGTTCTACATATCCAAGTGGAATTTGTTTTAACTGACAAATCAGACACATCCTTCTTAATAGGAATGAATACCATAGAATTTGAGTTTGACCTCAGAAAATTGGTTCTTCTAAGATAAATATCCAGAATTCTGATAGGACAGAGTAAATTACAATCAGAATTAGTTTAAACATATTCATTTTCCCTGGATTGGGAAACAAGCTTAGTGTTTATGTGAATCCCTCTCCAGCTAGCAGTTTGCGAGTGTGGCCTTTGTAGCGGCCCCCAATAAGCCTCTACAACGGGGTCTTTAATGTGCATGGGGTATTGCTCTCCACATACACGGGACAACCTTTTTTCGTCCCTTCCGAAGTACTAGCATCGTACCTTGAGACCATCCTCGCAAATGGTGTCAAGAGAGAGTCGGAAAATTGGTTCATGAAATTTTCACCCCGGACGAGGATCGAACCACGAACAATCAGAATTAATAGGAAGGGCGGGTTTAACAACAGAAGTTAAACCATTATCTGGTAAATAAAGGTAATAACAAAACTACCGAACTTGAATGATCAATCTCATAGTCCAGAGAAAATGCCAAAAACGAATCAGTCATATTGGAGAATTGGTGGATCGCAATGGTCCTGACTTGGTACAGGCATTTCAAACGAAATGGTGGGTTAAACTAGGTTTTATGGCGCCAAACCTCCCTCTTCCATTGCGATCTTAAGATCCGGTAATGACCATAAAACACAACATAGTTGTGAGATTGATTCTTTACAAGAAAGGAAGGATCAGTTAAAAGCCAATCTGATTAAAATTAGCCCTCTCACTAGCTCCCATTTATAACATTTCTGTGAAATGAAACCTTTAGTCTGAAACCAAGGACAAATGATGTCCTAATTTGTGAATAAAATGGGGGAGCTAGTGAGAGGGCTGATTTTAATCAAACTGAGTTAAAAGCGAAACTGAAGATTTATCTCTAGAAAAACAAAGGCGAGATGGAGAAAAAGAGAAGGCGTTAACTTCATTTCTTCTTCTCCTAGATGCTAAAGCTAACAAAAACGGTATTTGTAAGCAACATACTTAATGGGAACTTCATTAGCTTGATCAAAAGGAGACACCTTTAAAGAATGAAGAACAAGAGATAATTCCCTTTGAGGAACTAGAGCCCTCTGTCTGAGACGCTTTAAGCTGAAATATCTAATCAACAGAGAAAGAAATTCATTAGAACTAACGTCCTGACCACCAGATAAAAGCATTGTCCGAGACATTGCATATCTATGTTGGTAGACTCTGGGACTGACCTTGAGAGATGTTTGGCTTCTCCTTTAGAAAACTCTCTCTCAATGAGGTAATTCCTGAGAGAAGCAAAGCGTGCAGATGTAAGTTTTTCTGGATGATGATAAACTACTCTTCCTTTCAACTTTGATAACAGATCTACCCTCACAGATAGAACCAGATGCTGAGCACATGACAGAGGATGAAGGTCTGGAAACCAACTTTGCTTTGGCCAAGCCGGAGCATTAAGAATGATCCTGCAGTTGGACGACTCTATTTTCCGAAGAACTGAAGCGAAGAACCTGAACGGAGGAAATGTGTTAGCAAACATGGCGCAGGAAAGGCTCATTGCATCTACTGCATAAGAATTCGGGTCGGGAACTGGAGACATGAAGGTCTGAATTTTGAAATTTAAACTTGTGGCAAATAGGTCTATAAGAGGAGTTCCCAAAATCATGGTAATGCCCTTGATAACAGATGGGTTGAGCTCCCACTCTGTGTCCACTGGAATCGTGGACCTGGACAGAGTGTCTGCCAACAGATTCTGGCGGCTGGGAATATGTCTCACAGCTAGAAGAATCTGGAACTGGTCTAGTGGCAAAGAAGTAAAACGTTCTTGGCTATCTGATAAAGCGGGAGGGAGGGAGGGAGTGTGTCATGCCCTGATGTTTCAGATAGGCAACCGCTGTAATATTGTTACAAGCCAGAAAAACATGATTGAGAGAAAGTAAAACTGCTCTTATCTCTAGATGGTTGATGTGTTCTGATTGAAAAGGAAGGGGACAAACCCCTGACACTGAGAGATCGTCTGGAGACAGATATGCCCCCATCCTAGGTTGGAGGCATATGTATAAATAGTCACTGCAGGAGTAAGAGGGGACATTGATAGGCCCTGAGAACATTCCCTCTCTCTAACCACCATTACAGATGAGGGTAATTAGATGGTTGAAGAGGAAATTGAGCTTCCTAGTTTTGAGACGAGGGAATCCAAAGTGAGTAAAAAGAACTGAATGGAGCGTAGATGTAAACGAACCAGCGGAACATCTGCTAGAGAACTCAGATACCATAGAAGTTAAAATAACTGTCGAGTAGATACTGACAGAATGGACAGAAACAAAAGAATTTGCTTCTTGAGACTGACAAATTTTTCCTCTGTAGGAAGGACTATATCGTGATCTGTAAGTTAGTGTTCCCCTAAAAAAGTCCTGAGATGGAATTAGTTCAGATATAAGGAAGCCAAGAGAAAGAAACAGTTTAAGAACCGTATTTGTATGGGCTAACAAAACTGAACGAAAAGATTCTTGACAAGAGAATTGTCTAGGTAAGAATAGATAAATATGGACAGGGAAAGTAGGTGGCCAATAGATAGATATGAAAATAAATATGCACCCTAAAGGTCCATTGAAGTTGTCCACATGCCCGGAAGGATAGAAGCCCTGATATACCTGTTGGTTTCCATTTTGAAGTGAGGAATAACCAAATGGTTGTTCAGATATGATAGATCTATAACTGGTCTCATACCGCCAGTTTTCTTCGGAACTAGAAACAGGCAAGTATAAAAACCTGGAGAAATCATCGGCTGGTCTACCTCTTCTATCGCAGATTTCTGTGAAAGACTGTGAAAGACTGTCGACCTCCTGAGAAAGCAGTTGAAACTTAACAGGATCTGAAAATTAAGAAAGGAACACTGGAGTTACTGATAGAGGAGGTGGAGTATGAAAATGAAGTGTCAGTCCCCCTCGAATTATGGACAGAACTAAGCGATCTGAAATGATCTTTTTCCATTGATTGAAGAAGCTGTTAACCTCCCCCAACCTGAATATGCTGAGATGAAATTTGGAACAGTTCTCCCCCACTAGTTATGTCTATAACGTACGAAGGTGCAAAGACCTAGGTGGAAGGATTGGGATTCCTTCCACCTCGATAACTGTTTGAAGGCTTGCCAAATTTAGAGGAAGTTGAAGTTGAAGCATTATGCTTCTTTCTAAAGAAAACTTGCCTTTTCCTAGAAAAAGAAGGTTGACTATTAATAGAAGGCTGGGAGATAAAGGAAATGGTGGCCGTCCTCTTGGATCCATTGCTGTTAACTAGAACGTGTACCTTGACAGGAGGTGGTTGTTTGCTGATCTCCTGAAGCTTCTGTAAATGTAAAGCTAAAAAAGAGCTTGTCTGTGAGTTCAGACCTAGGAAAAGAATCTTTGATATTGTCAAAAATGGCAGACTTATCAAGGATTTCAGCCCTTTTAGAAAGAAGTTAGCAAGAGAACCCCAAAAAGAGCCTTGGTAGAACCGATAGCCTTGTCAACCAGGAGCAGAAGAGATTTTACCTAAGGCAAAGACTAAACTCCTCTTGATACAGTAAGAAAGATCTCTGCTGAATTCAAAACTTGAGAAGAGCAACGCAGAAGATTCTCAGTTTTAGACCTAAGGTTCTGAGACATCCGAGCACCATCTATGTATTTGGACCCTTTAAGAGATGTTAAGGCTCTATCAGAGATAGAAAAAGTTCTACCTAAAGTAGAATCAAATACCTGATGCTCCTTGTGCCTAAAGTGATCTGGAAAGTTAGAAATCCCAAAACCAGACACCTTATTATTGGTTCCTTTGTCAGCAGCAAAAGACTTAAGACCTTCATTAACAGTATGAAGGGCAAAAACTACATGACTAGACTCAAGAAATGAGCTATGAGAAGAGCTAGGTTCCTGTGACAGACCACCAGAAATTTGAAAACCAGAAGAACATTGCTTGGGTCTAGGAGGAGAAGCACAGAGAATCTTGGCTACATTCTTCAACAAAGAATAGGCATCTTCTCTCAAGTCACCAAAAGATGACTTATCCTCAAATGGATCAGGATCTGAGGAGGGAGGAAGAGCCTCACTAGTAGGAACAGGGGTGGCTGATTTGGGGTCAGATACATAAATCGTAGATTACTGAAAACCGAAGAAGTAGCTATATGTTCATTTGGTAAGTAAAATAATATTAATAAAATTAAGAATTTGTAACTCAAGTTACAATTTTATGTTATTATTTTACTTACCAAATAGCTTCCCACCGCCACCCCTATGATAAGTTTCGGCCTCAGAGACAAATTCTAGTTTTGTTTCCGCCGATAAACTGAGGGGTACAGGTATGGGACAAAACCTGGTTGAACCATAGAACCAGAAGAACTAAGATTTTTGTTCTCTGTGAGAAAATCTGCTTCATCATTGGCAGAAGCAACCGAAAGCATATCATCTTCAGTCACTCTTAACTGATTGTTTAAAATCTGTGAAGAGACTCTTAATCAGATCAGACTGTTCTTGAGAGTTGCCTTAAGAGGAAACACGAGAAACAGGAGAAGAACTACTACTAGTGGCACTAGAGAAAGGGATAATAGAAACAGAAGTAGCTGCCACAGGAGGGCGACAAAACAGACTAGGATCCCCATAATTACAATACCCGGTGTAGGTCCCCCATAAAAAAACAGGATAGGGTACAGGAGCCTGATGCCAAGCAGGACGAGATGGTAAGGATCCTGAGCTAGGTAATACAAAACAACTATAAGTGGCAGGAGGTATAGCACTAGTTTGAAAAATCATCATAGATGAACCTGGGACAGAAAAATAGACCCAGAAGAATCAACAGGCCAAAAAATAGTATGCGTAACCATCCCTAATGTAGTAATACCCAACTGTTCCACTGCAGAACCCGATGAAAGGGTCCGAGCGCCACCCCATGAAACTTAGACCGAAGCCGCAGTTTGGAACCCAGCATTTGGGGAGACCTCACTGACCGAAACACTGTTAAAAGGCAGTTCTGAACTTGAACCATCAAACAAAACATCTGGGCCAGCAACCACATTCTAAGGGTTACCAAGGTAAAAATCCATGCTGAGGAACCAAAATGATAAAGAAATTGAACAAATAGTCTACATATAAAAAAGGTCAAAACAAAAAACTTTGAAACTGTAATAATAGTTACAGCTGCAAAACAACTAATAAAAAAAATAGCAAAACAATAATATACAATTATATGTTAATTTGAATGCAGAGTAATTGCATGAAATACCACACTTTTTTGTGACTTTGTCTTCGGGCTTTATCACACGTGCCGAAGGGAAGCCTCCTTCCGGTAAGGGTCAGCAACCATATAGGTCAATTCTATTTTAAATTTTGGAGGGTTTTCCCGACTGACATGACGCAATAGGGGTCAATTAGCTTAATTTATTATGATAACGTATCTATAAACAACATATCCAGTCAACATATAGAAAATATTTTACAGTACCTGTTTAAATATTTATTAACTTTTATTAGGATACAGATTTGGTAAAATGAATTGAAAATAAAAATGGCTAAATGATGGCCCCTAGAATTTAAGAATATCAATAAATGAACCTAATTATGTAAAAAGAAATATTTAAAATATTGCTCTTAAAATAACTGAAAAGCGACAAAATGAAAAACAAATAAGATAAAGAATTGACGCACCAAACCCCAAATGCAATTCGTTCTATCTTTTAAAAGAAAAACAGATCAGTACATTTTGTATTGATAATATTTTACAAGCTTGATTAAAAAGTGGTACTTTTGACTGACGTTAATAATTATGCTTGTCAGACTTACCAAAGAGTCATGAAACACAATATTATCAAGGATGAAATATAGTTCATGGGTGTGTACATTGATAACCAAATTAGAACCGGACAAAATTCCGTGATATTAAAATCTTCTTTTGTTAAAGATATCATATAATATGCGCTGGAGGGAAATAAATAGGTAGATGAATTTCAAGTTTATTTGAGCAATCCCACTTCTCCGTTTTATACGTTTGGTGCTTTCATATTTTGTAAACTGTTGTCTAAAACAACGGTTCAAGCAATGCCATTGAACAGTTTCACTGTGTGGGAACGATACCGGAACTTGGTACTGGTTGAATCGAGGATCACCAGCTGAGAAACGTCACTGGGGTCAAGAAATTTTATCTTATTCTCATTTCAACCACATTTTCAAGTTGGAAAAAGAGTCGTTTGAAGCATTTGATAGTTGAGAAGTTGTGTGTCTTTGAACTATTAAAGTCGTACAAAGGTTTATATGTTAAAACGAGATGAAAAAAGTTGACCTAGTACCGGCGAAAAATGAGATCGTGAGATCAAACATCATTAAATTCAATGATTTAACACAATCTGATTGAACCAAATGGTATATTTTATTCAATCTGTTTAATTATTATTATTGGCTGTGTGCTATGACCGTGGTCGTTCTACTGTAACAACAGCTCACCCTATTTTCAATGTGACAAGACCAATTGGTCATTTAATCTATCAATTGATAAAATTAAACAGACTCAACTGATATTTTTACCTTGTTAACCACTAGCTCGTCTGTCAAATGGCTGTATGATGCGCGAACGGCTAGCAGTTCGCTGCGAAAGGGAAAATTTAAGTACCTTGCCACTCATAGCCTCTCTACAGCAAGACCTATGTTACCCAGGAATGGGATCCTCCTCGAGGTGACAGATCGAAACTGGGTTCCTTGCGGCCCCAGGCTAAATCACAAGGTCTAGGAGGAGATTAAGCCCCGAAATGCACGGCATGCCAGGCCCATCGGCGTGTGGAAATGCCCTGATGCCTGCAAACCTAGTCCCCAGCTTTTGGTAAAAAGCCGACTAGAAGAGAGTCGTTAGTCTTGGATGACAGCTATTCTAGGAGAAGTTGACTCTGATATAAAAAAACAAATGGCTGGATGGGAGTCATTAGCTTTGGACAGCCACTCATCTAGAGGATGGACACCTTGTTAAAAAATCCCTGGCCCTCCTGGCAGGGGATTAGGCGCCAGGTTAATTACCTTGTCCTGTAAAAAGAGCTGATTACAGAAACTACTATAGATGCTTTAAATCACGCTTGCCCTTTAAGGGATGGAGCTGATTTACTTAAAACCGCAACAATTGACCGCCAGGCAAAACAGAGAATGACGTTTAGGAAACCGAGGCCACTGTTTTCGCCATAATTAGTCACCAAAGTTGCCCAATGGAATGTCCGTACTATGTATGAGACAGGAAGATGCGCCCAAATTGCTAAGGAGATGCGAAATTACAGCCTTGATGTGCTAGGCATTAGCGAGGCAAGATGGAACCAAAGTGGAGGGATAACACTGAGTACTGGCGAAGAAATTTTATATTCTGGAAACGAAAATGAGCATGACCACCATACAAAAGGAGTTGCTATTATGTTATCCAAGAAAGCTAAAAACAGTTTGATAGAATGGGAACCAACAAATGAAAGAATTATGTGGGTGAGACTAAAAGCAAAATGTCAAAACTTTACCATCATTCAGTGCTGCGCACCAACAAACGATGCCGATGAAGAAGAAAGTGACAACTTTTATGAAGAATTACAACAAACCATGAATAAAACACCTAAGAGAGATATCACAATTGTTATGGGGGACTTTAATGCAAAAATTGGAGACAACAACGAAAACAGAGAATAAATAATGTGACAACATGGTATTGGAGAGAGGAATGAAAATGGCTTAAGACTAGTTGAATTTTGTGAGGCAAATGAACTGGTTATTGGAGGCAGCCTTTTCCCTAACAAAAATATCCACAAAACAACATGGGATTCGCCGGATGGCAAGACAAAAAATCAGATAGACCAAATCATGATCAGTCAGAGATGGAGGACTTCATTGCAGGACGTTAGAGAAATGAGAGGGGCAGACTGCAACTCAGACCACCACATGATACTGGCAAAAATAAAAATCAAACTTACCAAAGAAAAGAATACAGAGACAAAGAGGGTGAAATATAACATAGATAAATTTAAAGACCTCAAAAACAAAGACGAAGTCCTACTAAAATTAAAGAATAGATTTACTGTGCTATACAATGAGGAGCAAGATCTAGATATTGAAAGAGAACGGACGGCTGGAAGAGATATCATTAAAAATGCTTGCGAAAAAATCTTAGGAAAGAAAACTAACAATGACCACTGCTAAAACGAGAGCACAGAAAAACGACGCTCAATCAAAACATTAAGAAATACACTAAGAAGTGAAGAAATCATGCAGGAGAGACAAAAGAGAACAAGTAAACCAGCTTGCAACTGAAGCTGAACGAGCAGCATACATAGGTGATATAAAAGCACTATGCAACATCACTAAAACGTTAAGCACGCGTAGAATATGCAAGTCAAAACCTGTCAGAGATAAAAATGGAAAGGTACTCACTAAACTTAATGATGAAATGGAAAGATGGAACGAACATTTAAAAAAATGTGTTGAATAGACCTGAATCAGACCAACCTGTGATATTACAACCTGGGCCAGAGCTAAATATCAAGATGGACAATATCACAAAACAGGAGATAAAAAAGGCTTTGAAATCGCTGAAAAATGGGAAGTCATCTGGAATTGATGGATTACCACCTGAAGCACTAAAACATGGAGGAGATGAAATTGCAGAATTTTAACTTAAACTTCTAAATAAAGTCTGGGAAGCAGAACAAGTACCATCAGAATGGAATAAAGGGCTTTTAGTTAAACTACCAAAGAAAGGAGACCTCAGCTGTTGTCAAAATTGGAGAGGCATAACTCTTCTGCCAGTCGCTAGCAAGGTATTATGCAGAATACTCTTAAATAGAATTAAAGATGCTATTGATAACGAACTTGCTGAACAAGCTGGATTTAGACCTAATAGAAGCTGCACTGACCAGATCGCTAACCTCAGAATTATAGTGGAATAATCAGTGGAATGGCAGTCCTCCCTCTATATCAACTTTATAGATTTTGAAAAGGCCTTCGATAGTGTGAACAGAGAAGGGCTGTGGCAACTAATAAGGCATTATGGCATACCAGTTAAGATTGTAAACATCGTCAAGACCCTGTATAAAGACTTAACTGTACAAGTGATACATGAAACATCAATCACTGAGCCTTTCCATGTTCAAACTGGGGTGAAACAAGGCTGTTTACTCTCACCTACACTATTCTTACTGGTGATTGATTGGATAACAAAGCAAGCATTTGATAGACCAAGAGGGATTCAGTGGACAATGACAAGGAGATGGGAAGATCTGGACTTTGCTGACGACCTCGCCTTATTGTCCCACCAGATCAAAGACATAAGGGAAAAGACCAACAGAATAAATGAGATCGGAAAGAAAATAGGGCTGAGAATAATCAATAAAAAGACAAAAATTATGAAAGTTCAAACCAGAAAAGGAGGTGCGGTGTCAATTGAAGGGGAAGAACTTGAAGAAGTAGAGCAGTTTACATACCTAGGAAGTGTCATAAGTAAGACCGGTGGCACAGACGAAGACATCAACGCTAGAATGTGTAAAGCTCGTCAAGCCTTTGCAATGCTAAAGCCAGTATGGAAATCCAATGTTCTGAGTGAGAATACCAAAATCAGAATATTTAGTACAAATGTCAAATCCGTCCTCTTCTAAGGATGTGAAACCTAGAGATTAACAGCAGGACTCCAACATAAAATCCAGGTGTTTATCAACAAATGCTTAGACACACATGCAAAGTGTGGTGGCCAAATAGAATTACAAACCAACATCTCCTGAACCGAATCAACCAAGAACCAGCAAAAGTCCACATCATAAAAAGAGCATGGCAGTGGATTGGCCATACATGGAGAAAGCGACAGGACAATATAACTAGAGAATCATTAAACTGGAATCCACAAGGCAAAAGAAAACAACGAAGACCATTACATAGCTGGAAACGAACAAGACTGAAAGAACTGGAAAACATCAATATGACCTTAACAGCAGGACTCCAACATAAAATCCAGGTGTTTATCAACAAATGCCTTAGACACACATGCAAAGTGTGGTGGCCAAATAGAATTACAAACGAACATCTCCTGAACCGAACCAACCAAGAACCAGCAAAAGTCCACATCATAAAAAAGAGCATGGCAGTGGATTGGCCATACATGGAGAAAGCGACAGGACAATATAACTAGAGAATCACTAGACTGGAATCCACAAGGCAAAAGAAAACAAGGAAGACCATTACATAGCTGGAAACGAAAACAAGACTGAAAGAACTGGAAAACATCAATATGACCTTGAATGAAGCAAAGAGAACAGCCAAAAATCGAGTGAGGTGGAGAGCAACTGTAGCGGCCCTATACTCCACAAGGGGTGAAGAGGACTAAGTCAAGTAAGTCAACCACTAGCTCACCTGGATTTTTTCACCTTGACTGCCTAGCCAGTGAATGAAATGATATTCACCTCTACAAGTACCTTGATGATTCAACCCAAAGGGCTGAATGAAAAATATTTATATTTAAATAGTGAAAACTTGTAGAAAATAGAAAAACGTCAAGGTTGAGTTATGTTCATGACGAAAACTATAACATCAGATAGTTTTGTTTTTGTTTGCATAAAGTGTCTATATTTTTCATCAAAGCACGACTATTATACGTACTTGAGACAAGTTGAAAATTTGTATTGAAAAAAAGACGATACCTTAAAAAATAAATAGATGTAAAAATGGCGGATAATGTTCTGGTAATAAGATGATTCTTTTTTGGTAATGCACGGAGTTCGGTTTAGTATCGGTTAAAAAAACATTTAAATTTATATGCATTAATATATGTGGGCAAATGCTGTATAACTAAAGATAATCATAGTCATACTTAAAATGTTAAATATCCACATTAAGAAACTAAAATATTGTTAAATGACTCATTAGTGACAAAATATATTTAATATGACAAAAATGACAAAGACAAGACAAATCAAAGTTTTGTGTTAAATATAAGATGCCTATTATTGGTGAAAATAATACAATCAATAAACATCAATCAAGGCTTTGCATATTTGGTTGAATTTCTAAACATGCTCGACATGCGAAAAAGATCATTAAGAGTTTATTTTCCCAATACCAACGGTTATAGAAAATTTTTAAGAATTCCACCAAATCATCTTAAAATTTATTGTCTTACAAGCGAAAGCGAAATGATTTTTGATACATTTCTCATCTCCTGGTTGAGTTTTCTCTTACCCATATCCATCTGAAATAAAAATTACAGCAAAGTTCCAGAAAATAAATTTTGCTACGCCTGACGAGAAATGAGATACTTTCTGTAAACCTTAAGGTTTTGTAAGTTTTTTTTTTAAAAATGTTTCATGAGCGCTTTTGTAGTTTATGGACGGTCCTAAATGTCCAGGTCGACTAGTCGAAGGGACAAAAAAAATCTCTCTTTGTTTGAGGATAAACTTTTGCGTTTAAAGTAAACACGATCTTGTGCAAGAACTTCTATTCAATTTTAAAACAAAACCAAAGCTACTTTACTGGGGCATATGCATACCAAGTTTCGTCAACATAAAACGCTCATCTAACTCCAACACTGAAACATTGATATCATTATACGCCGACGCCGTCGTCGCCGCCGCTGGCAAAGTATCACTTATTGCCCGCCATGCCACGAAAGCCAAACCCCTCCCCTGAAAAAGTGCACCTTAGATATTAAGCATGGGTCTCAAATTACGGAAGCACCAATCCATTTATCTATAAATAAATCCCTCATCCCGTTTTTTTAATTCGTTAGTTAGTTAGTAAGTGTTGCCTTTATTCCCAAGCACCACGATTTCGGATATTTTCGGGAGATGTACATAAATAGGGTAATACAATGAACATGAAATGATGATGAAGTGGAGGAAATTGGGACATCGAGTGAGGATAGGTTTTGACTGCCATTGGAAAAAGGATTGATGGGTAGCCTGGACGGACAGTTAAGCCTACTACATGGGGATCCTTCTGCAGCTGGGTTCTTTTTTCCCAACACGGTGCACCACTATTCTTTGAGGTCAGGTTTTCCGCATTATAGCCTGACGACCCCGACATTCATTGGGACAGGTCTGCGCCATTCAACCACTTTGGGCACTCATACCAGACGCTATTTGGGCAAAGCGGCCTGACACGACAAGAGGTTTCTGAGCGATTCTAAGTGCACGTTTACCGATAAGCTAAAGCGCTGCTTTGGGCCTATTTGCCATCCGGGACCCGCAAGGAGGTTTTGCAATTCGAAAATAGTAATTACTGTAACGAAATGAAATGTATCACAGTCATTGCTAATGCAGGTTCGTTTCAAAAATGAGACAGCATGTAGATGCACACCCTTCCAGAAAACGTTTCTTAATTACATGTTTGCATCATTTGGAATTAAATGCCCCAATTGTACCGTGCATAGAATGCCAGCAAATATTTAAAGAATAGCGTAGATTCAAAGCATAGAAGCTTGCATACAAGAGACAGAGCTTAGCAAAATTGAGGAATGCATTCTTTGCCTATGTATGGAAAAGAAAGAAAGACAATTTAACAAGACTCGATCAAATCCGCACCGGCAATCAGGGTTCTGTTAACAATATGTTATACTATTAAGAAGTGATAGATAAATTTACAAGGACGGAACAAAAATCATCAGATAGAAACCGGCCGTCGAGAAGAAAAGATGTACCATTGCGACGAATCCGGATACACAAGCCAAAAGTTGTTCAATCTACAGAGACACAAAGAACAGAAGCATCTAAGAAAAATAGAGGAACCAGAATGGTTGAAGGAGGACCCGAAATTGGAAACTGAGGAATAGGAAGAGGAGGATACGGAATCAGAAAAGAGTGACGACTTGTCTGAAGACGAAGATACTTACCCCGGAGAACAGTTCGATCCGTGGGGTGGCTTTATTGGACAAGTCATGATCAACTACAAAGACGAACACGAAAAGAAAGTGGATGCATACACGGAAAAAGGTCACCGCGAAAAAGAGGCAATATCAAAGGCTGACCTGGATTTGCTCCCGCTCTATAGAGAAGCTCTAAAAAATCGATACGTCAATAACATTATGTGGCAAATGGAAATGGCACGAGATCCACTCAACAAGAAGATCAAACAAACGGCAAAACGACTGAGGGACGATGAAGATAATGAGTATGAAGAGTCTTGGAAATACGCTACTGAGAAGAGAAAGTACTTGCTGGATGAGAAAATAAAACAGTTCAGGCCTGACGAGGAGAGTGAAGAAGACGAGGATGAAGACTGAAACCTATTACTGTGTTAAAATAAAGTATCGAAACTTAGAATCGATTTGTTATCCTAAACGCCCTATAAAAAGGGGTCGAAAGAGTAGCTAAAGCCTATCCCACAAAGCCCGATAAATTCCTTTTAAAACAAACCTTTAAACACAGTAGAGACCTAGAGTTACTTCCCCTTAGATTATCACAAAAGAAAGAATATAAAACTAGACCTCACAAGCTTTACAATGACATATTACACGCTTAGTATACAAAAAGAAGAAAAAGGGATCACCTAACGGTCAAACCCTGACTGACCACTAACCAAATCCAACTCAAACAACTCAAAAATGACAACTACACCTTGCGACCTTTCCAACGATAAACGACAACCCCACCTTTGATAAGAAATAGGAAATGGTCACCTACTGGTCAAGCCTCTAATGACCACTGAAGACCACAAAGAAAATCATCAAAGAGACATTGTCTTACTTAAGACGAGAAATAATAGCCGTTTCAATCTCATTTACTACTCTACGGATTCTATCTCAAAATAAACTCTAAAGGAAAACTTTCAGCAAAGCTCTATGACAACCGTGATGACTACAACTTTCAATTCTTGTGTAGCAACATTCCGACCGCTCCAACTTATGGCGTAAACGCGTTATTTCAGAGATTGCAGGACTCGCATCTATTTCCTTGGCAGAACGTCACATCCGACACAAAAAATGCTTATATAGGGTTTTGTTTCTCCTCAGTTGCTCTCTTCACTCAAGAAATTTATGGTAGCTTGGCGCTCATAGACAAATATAGGATTTCAATAGCTCAAATGAGTGCAGATGTTGGTCTGTCTGTCATAGGTTTTTGTTTTGCCTTCCTTTACCGGATTTCATACACTGAATTGACAGAACTTAGCAGTGCGGCGGGTGTGCTATAGCAAGCAGGAACTGCTTATTCTCCCGGAGCACCTGCCGTCACTCTAGGTACGACTTGAGTCCACGTTGTGTACAGCAATGTTTAGCCTTTGTATTTCATTCAAAAAGAGGAGTTTTTCATTAACTAAATGACGCAACGGATTAAATGTATCCTGTACTGTAACAATGCTACAGGTTGTCCTAGTTGGGCAACGCCCAGAAACAAAAATCAGTTATGATACTTATAATCACAATTGAAGAGTACAGCAGAAAATATTTGCATATTTAAAAATTCATTTTTTGGCTGTTTTTTTTTTACTTTAACAAGTGTGGACTCTAATGCATATTGCCTAGCAAGCCGCTATGGACACAAAAAGCAAAGGTCTGCTTTAGTAACATAAAAAGACTTTATTATTTCTAGGTCCTGCTAAGGTTTATTGTTGAATTCTATAAGTAGCCTTTGTTGTACACATACTATAAAATCAATCGAAAATTAAGCCATTTTAAGATAGACATGTTGATGAATCTAAGTCATGTAAGCGTTTATCTTAAACATTATTTGTTTTTAGATCCAGTACATTATACATGTAGGTTTATTATCTCCTATTTAGTTTAAAATAACTGCATCAAAGTTTGGTTATGTTAGTGGAGGAAATAGGAAACTATTGCAGATAGAGAAAAGCTGTTGCTTGCTTAAACCTTCAGCTCATCAAGCTCTACAAAAGTCTACATTGGATCGAAGATGTCACAGTCTGTTGTTTATTTATACTTATAAATCAGCTTAATGTTTAATTTTAAAAAAGTTTCAATCTACGAATTATTCTGAGAACAAAAACTACTAACGGGATTCTGGGAATACCGAAGACGAAAATCAAACATATATTTTTTGCCTAGAATTTTTACAATTTTCGTTTTATAATATTATTATTTTCAACATTCAGTTGCATTCCAAGCATGCAAAGATGTAAAAAAGATCGTACATTGGTATTTTGACTTTTTTCTAAGTGTGACCAAAAGGCAAACTGGACTCATCCTTTTTTTTGTATTTTTAGTCTTGGGCCTATGCAAGACGGCGAGCAGCGACTTACGGTCATGCTGAAGACTGCTGGCTGTTTTCCATTGTGATTTTTTACATTCCCGTTTCTTTATGTTGGTTGTGTCACGTACAATTATTCCACAGATTCTATTTATCGTCTACTTTGATAATTATCATTTGTCAGATCAGCCTATGATTTTGAAGTATATAATATTATATGAAATAAGTTTAAACCCAATGTAGATCTCTTTATGAAAATTTGCAATGTACATGTCTGCCTTTAAATTTTTTACGTCTAATAGCAATAAATATTTTGCAGAAAACCTACACGTTACTTGCGAAATTTTTGGCGAAAAGGAGGAAAATTCCAACCTCGGACCCCCGGATCCGCCACGGCTCAAATATTTTTGATTGTCACCTATTCAAAGATTGTCCCTCCCTTTATGATAGAGACTAAAGCAAATTTATACAGGAACGTTGCAATCCGCACACAGGGGCTTGGATTCTCGTCATTCATACTGACTTAAAAAAAAATCGACCCCCTACTCTATAATCCAAGCCCCTGTGGTTCCGCACAGTTAAAATTATTTTCTGACATGTTTATAAGTGTGGCGACTTTGGTTAAGCAATGATAACATTTTCGAACAACCAATAACTTGTGACAAATAAGTTTATTTTTCCGGATCCCGCAATAGCTTTGTGAGAAATAGATAAAATTATTCATCCTTATTAAAATGACCTAGATCAAGACAGACGAATGACCCAATGTGGCTATTTTGTCATTTTCTAAAAATCAATAAAATGCTTGAATTGTGTGTGTCTGATTGACCTATATTTCTGTCTGTGATAATAAACTATCTTCAATGAGTTAACATTTTGCAGTCAAAAGTTTATAAGAAAGTACGCTTAAACATGTACACAACCTGATAAAGTGACTGCACCATGTACGCTACATGATCTAGTTGAATCGCATTGTTGCTTTAAGACACCGCCACAAAAAAGCAGGAAATACGAAGATGCTGTGTACAACTTTTTGCATGATTTTACTTATTTTTTGTGTCCGAATAGTATTTTTGTCCTTTAAAACTTTATTCAATTAAGTAAATTTTCGCAATCCAAAATCAAATATACTTTACGCTAAAGTTACGCAAGATATGCTACACTGACTAAAATATAATCCGAAGCGGAACACATAATCTACTGGTCGCGGCCATATTGTCTTGATGGAAATCCGAAGATTGAGAATCCGAATATAGCCACCGAGTGAAAAATGAAAGTATGTACATTGCAAAGAGCTTTTGTAATAATAGAAACCTTACGACGGAAACAAACGACCTAATTTCAGTATCGCTGATAATTTTTTTATAATAGGTAGTAAAAACGTTTTAATTTTCCGTTTTTCCATTATGCCCATGCAAAAGAACACTAAAAGAATTTAAGATTCAAAAACATACTCAATGAAAGAACCTTTAGTTAGTGAGCACATACCCACGTGTTCAAGTATTGGATATATACATATTATCCTTGAGATCAGCCTTTAAAATTTCGTAAATAAAGAAAAACTGTGATAATGTGCACAACTACATATAATATACTTCATGGATATCAAGTGTCGTGACGTTCTGTTCGGTAGTTTTAGAGGAGCTGCGCACACAAACTGTGATCACAGACGGACTGACGAATGGACCAGTAAAAACATTAATCACCCTCCGCATCTTTGTTGCGTTGTAGAATATGTCAAAAAGACATAATGCCCCATCTCACACCATTTAATTCCCTCAAAATCACCAAACCATGATTTTGATTCCAAAAGTATAATTTTATTATGATTAAATAATTTATAAAGTTTTATGATACCATACTTCCTTCATGGTAAAGTAACTTCAACCTTTAGGTTAACTTAAGTATAACGCCTGCTTTTTCTCTGATCAATCAACCATGAAGTTGATGAGACAGGTACAATTTATGATGATTTTCGTTTGTTCATATCCTGATTTTTCATGTGTACAAAGTTTATGAAGTTTCACGATGATACCAAACTTCCTTAATGGTAAAGAAACTTCGACCTTATTTGGGACGGACTGACGGACGAACTGACCCGAACACTTTGTGTCCCCGTAATTTCATCGATGGGACATAAAAATGTGTACCAATTGCAAGTAAAGCGGATTAGAATTCTACGTTTTTCCGTAACCTGATTTTGTTTTCCATGAAATGAGTACTGTACGTTCGATAATTTTGTTTAGCTCCCTTTTGCTTGAAATTGTGATTATATTTGTAGTTTTTAACCTGAAAACGTATCCAGAAAGAAAAATAAACCATCCATTCACCAAATAAATTGCTCTACAATGTGATATGATGAGTCTCTCAAACTTTGAAAGCTTCTGGTATAAGCCCAAATATATTATTTTTTGCACCCCCCAAAGATCTCATTTTGATCAAATTTTAAAATAGGAGGTGTACATGTACATTATGTCACAAAGATTGTGTGAAAGTTTCATGAATATCCATCATGGGCTTTAGGAGGAAATGTGGTACCCTGAGGTGTCATGGAAGGACGGACGGACGGACACACAGACAGACACCCTTATCACTATATACCCCCACTTTTCAAGCGGAAGGTATAGTTAATAGGCAGGTGTTTCACATGCAACCTTATATGTTTATTGTTGAGTCTTGTATCTGCAAATATTGTTTACATTGTACTAAATAATTGGTATTGTAACTCAATAGGTTTTGGGATAACGCCTCAAGTTGCGCACTATGATATGATTGGAAGAAATCTCGAATATTAATGATTGTTGGACGAAGTAACATCAATAGTAATCATAACATCTGAGCTTATACTTTATTTTTCATACAGTTTTTCATAATGAGAAGCTCTGTAGGTCTATTACTTATTTCAGTAATAGTCAGTCATCTTGATCTTAAATGGAGTATATCATGTCTAGTGAATGATGTACGTTTTAAGTCAAAAGACACAGAAAGAGGACAAAAAGCGATCGAACAAACACGGCTACACGGTAAGAAGATTCAAGAAAAACAAACCAATGCAACGATTCCGGAAACAACAAATAACTCTTGGTTAAATCACCTTTATCAATACTCCAAAAGAAACGTTCCGCCGGAAAAAATAAAAAGTAATGGTGTCTGTAATGGAGCAATCAGATCGAGACAGAAACGTATCATTGACACAGAGACACCCAAGCACAATAGAACATTTAACTACTGTGATGAAATCAAATCTTGTAACTTTCTTTCAAGTGAATCAAGATGGCATTGTACATGTGATTATTTTTGTGATGATTTTGGAAAATGTTGTTATGATCAAACCATGATGCCTGAACATGATTTCAAATTTCAGTGTTTCAGTACCTATCGATCTACACCAAATTATGATTTTTTCACGTCTAGATCATTAGGCATTTTAGCTGTTGGTTCCTGTCCGGAGACATATCATGATAAAACCGTCATTGATAATTGCGAACAAGGGCATGTAGTAAATGTGGGAACATTTGTCATCTTTAACAAAACCATTCCGTTTAAAAACAAGATGTGTGCCATATGTAATGGTATAACCCAGTATGAAACTGTTCCAACTCGTGTATTCGTTATAGACAGTGCGTTCGACACCGTTATACAAAATCAGAACAAACCAAATCACGAAATATTTCGACTTGTGTTTAATGTACACATGAACAATACATACAAAAAACAGTTTTTTCGCCTTTTAGAGCTACATCAATACGAATCAAATTTGAGAGGTTGTCTTTTACAACCACTTGAAATTAAAACAGAAAACAAATCCTTAAGCAATAACGTGTGCAATGAGTATATAAGCTCAGTAACTATCAACATAAAAGATGGATCCCCGTATAGAACAAAATTTATTACTAATTGTGTCCATAACCGAAGCACTGAAAACACAGAAATATACTGTGTTGCAGACCCTTCACCAAATTATGAGAGTTCTTGGTGGTACAACGAAAAATTCATGATGTCAATTCTGTTTTCTTTTTCGGAACAAACCTCCCATGATCAGCATGATGGATGCGACATTTGGGATGAAAGCGTGAGTACTTGTTTATATAAAGAGGGTAAATAAAATAAGATTATTACACATGATTTTCATTGGTCCTATATCATTCAAAGAATTCCATATCAGTTGTTTGCCTCTGCAATGTTATGGGTCGAAGAATCAAATTTGATTCTTTAATACCACATCATTTCAACATAAAATTTTGAAAATGTCTTGGATTTTCTGGACTTGATTGAACCTGAGTGTGTAAAACATGTATACGATAGTATTCAGTAGCGAGAAGTTTTGCTTTAAAAAACAAACGTGGTGGTTTTATTGTGCCTTCAAATCATTTGCAATAATTTGCATAATCTAGACTGTTAACTTTTTAAGCAGAGTTAATTACAGCACATGTGCTATTAATTCTGCTGTATTTAGTTAGTCTTTGAACCTGCTTCCTTTTTGCTATCATTGTAATTGGTTTTAGTGTTTTCATTTTTTATGTTTATTTTATCTATTTATTTATCTTATCGTACCTTTAATGTTATCTACGGTCTTTTGGCTTTGCTTTATTTCCACTTTTTATTTATATATTACAACTTTTTATGTCCCGATTATGGCTGGAACCTTAAGCAAACAACAATCAATCAATTATTTTTTTTCAGATGACCATTAATGGTGAATGCAGCCATTTGAATCTTTACACAGATTTAAGAAAATCAATAAATATGATGTGGGTATCAGACAAAAGTTTGTCGATGGACATTTTAGAACAAATAGCACTGGTTACACCTATTCTTTTCAATGTGGAAGACCTAACCACCAGCGATTTATATGAAATAGATATTCAGGAAGAAGGATTTAACATGAACATGATGTTAGGTTTAAAATACTTTAAACCAACCTTTTTTCACGAGTTCAATTCATTTTTGAAATTTCTCGACAATAGAAAAGTATTGTTTGACCTTGTTGACAATTCAACTCAGCTGACAACAAGATTAGAAATGCGACATGGTCATTGGAATTTTACAGTTGGAAAAAATGTTAAGTTTCCGCTTTCGCTTCCGAATTATGCTGCAATAGGTGATTCTAAAAACGCTATAATTACTAACAACCAAAAGCTCAACGATTTGTCTCCGAGTGTACAAGTAAAGGCAAGATACGATGTCCCCATTTTGATAATAGAAGAAATCAAAGAAGGAGAAAGAAATGTTAGCTCGAATACATTATCCTTACCAGATATTGTCACATACGTTTGCTTAGGACTTTCAAGTACGGCGCTTTTGATCTTAATAATTGTACAAAGAAAACGTGATTCCATTACAAATATTACAGCAGCCAACATAGAAAATATATCTGTCTCACTTTTACTGGCATATATATTGCAATTGATTGGACCAAAGGTGCACAGAATGTCCACAATTTGTTACATGGTCGGTTGCACCTTGCATTACACATGGCTAGCTTTTTTTGCCTTTTTAGCAGTATCAGTTGGGCATATTTGTAAACGGTTTTACAAACAAAGTATTAGAAAACAATATTCTTGGAGGCAAAGACTTCAAATTTCTATAATTGGTTTGCTTATACCTACTCCCTTTGTTATTGCCTCTATCTGTTTAGACCAATACGGACCACCGCTGTGGTCATCAAGGTACAATGGGACAATTTGCTCACTTGAAAAGTATCCCTCCAGTTTAGTTTTTCTCACTGGTCCTATTGTTCTGTCTCTTTTTGTCAACTCAATCTGTCTAGGAATTATTGTTTGCAAGGTTTGTTCTCTCCGCATCGAAACTCTTCATGTACGCAAACTTAATCTGTACCAAGAAGCTCTTACATTTCTTCGTCTAGTGATTGCATCTGGTTTGTTCTGGGTTACTGGGGTTTTTGCGTCCTTATTGGATGAAGACTGGATGTATTACATATATACTATAGTCTGTAGTCTCCATGGTGTTTTCATCTGTGTTTCTGTGCTGTCATCTAGAAAATCTCTATCGAATAGAAAATCGACGAGAACACCAACTTGACAAACACGTCTATTTAAAATAATTTCTTTATATTTTGGCTTTGACTTTGCATTGTGTATTTTTTGTATGTGATGTAATGAATATCTTCTAGTATGTGATGATTTATAGCGCAAGTACAAGCATTACATGGCTGGTAACAATTTTCTTGCATAAGATTTTCTAAAACGTAAGTTGAAATTGGAACAATGAAATTATGTTCTAATATATTCTATATGAATATAACATACTAGTACTTGTCATTTTATCATAATGTTATAATTAATAAAAGATGTTTTAAAAAAGACTTATATTTCATCTTAAAAGTTACTGGCCAAGATTATTGTTTACTCACCGTCTTTTTTTGAAAAGCCAATTAAGGTTACAGGATACCAAATGACATTACGTCAGGAGTTATCTGTCTTGGCGTAATTATTCTGACGTTATTGTTACTTGTGTATGAAATGCCATGGTCTACTAGTATTTGGAAATACATTAAATCTGTTAAATTTGTTTATCATAAAAAGTTACTAGTATTTGGAAATACATTTAATCCGTTAAATTTGCTTATCATTTTAAAAAAGTTACATAAAAGGGACTACAAAATGCAATAAAAAATATTATCTACACGCTTTCTTGTTCTTGTTGAGTTAAAAACAATTACCACAAAATTATCTTCCGTAAATGACATTGAAATGATTTTAAAATAAAGTTCATATACTAATACAATTTTCCTTTACGCGAACGTAAAAGAGTGTACAAAAATTCTAGCATTAGTAATGTAACATTATTCTAAAAGAAATGAGGTATATCTACAGGGAACTTTTCAACTTTGTTTCAATTTTGGTCTTGCACACAGGATTTTTTTTGAATATTTGATATAATGAGATGTACAATTTTTGTCCAATTTATGGTAGTGAAAAATCCCGGTTATAAAATAATGAATGTCAGGAGAGCGACGGACAGGTGATGAAAATTCATAACAGTTTTTCAGCAGCTACCAATAAATAACAGCCATTTGATATTTGGTATACAGCCATATAAAATGGAATTTGATTTCAAGTCTGTCGCTCATGCACTTCCTGTTCAACTTAATACAGTTTTTTTTAGATTTGGAAGATTTTTTTAATGCTAATTTTATCTTTTGTTTTTATGAACAAAAAGTTCTGTAAATATTGTTTTCAAAAAGAACCTTCAGATTTAATTGAACTTTACAATAAAAGCATAGCGGAAGAGAGCAAGCACACCAACAATTTAAGCCTATAATAGTGTTTTTACATTTAATGATAAAAGAAGCTTCTTGAGATATGTTCAAACAATCTCTCTTGTTTATTTAATATTAGGATTAATAAAATTTACCGTATAGAAAGTATTTTTCGGAACTGAAGGTTCTAATTTTGCATCAATTTTATTCATTTAAATATAGAATATCATATGGGTGTTTCATATCGTATCTCATAACAACCCGAGACGCCCATATCATCCCGAGAGCTTTAGCTCGAGGGCATGATATTGGTCGAGGGTTGTCATGGGATACGATATGAAAACATCCATATTATATTATGTTTATCATATATTTTAAATTAAAAATGTTTATATGTCATGTATGTTTTTTACTTATTTAAATTGGAAACAGGTACGTCCCTGTTGGAAATCAACAAATGTAATATCAAATCTATTAGTTTTTTTTAAAAAATCACAATCACGGCACATAATTATTTTTGACGCAATGTTTGTGTGAATGTACCTTGGTATGACTTAGTGATATAATTAAAGTTACATATGCTTAAAATAAGTATCAAACCATTAAAAATTCTTAAAAAAATAATTAATATCAAAAACTCTTTCCTATTGTGGAATGCATAATTTTGTCTATATTCAACTCAAATCACGTGATTTAACCTAAAGGTGCGTTATTGATTTCAAATCACGTGACTTAAACCTAAAGGTGCGATATTGATTTTCTAGGGGTGTGTTATGGATTTTTTGGGGTGTGTTATGGATGATACGAAAAAAAACAGTGATATGACCCAAACCATTCATCTTGTATCATATATTTTAAAAACGCATGTAATTAAACAAATATATGATAAATGATAATTATATCTGCTTTCACAGATTAGTTTTGTAAAACACCAGCGTCAAGTTGGTTCAATATTCAACGTTCAACATTCAACATTAATTTTTTTTGTTATTTCAACTTTCGACATTTGTCTTAGTTCAATATTGAAACAGATTTCATTCATTCATACTAGTTTGAATACTCTTATACTAGTGACGGCTGGGAGACTTTGAGAGACAGACGCTAAAATCATAAGCTTATTTTATTTTATCAGATGGTAAACAACAACGCTCCTATGTATTTATCAAATTTAGTACCACCATCTTTCGGTGATTTGCATAATTATCGTACTCGTAATGCTGCCAATCTGATCAACATACATACTAGAACTAGCTATTATCACAACAGTTTTCTACCATCATCTGTTAGATTGTGGAATCAGCTTCCGGTAGATACTAGAAATTTATCTTTATCTTGTTTTAAGACCCATATTCGAAAAACTCATCCTGTTCCCAAATATTTTTACGTTGGTAAGAGGATTGGTCAGATTTTTCATACTAGAATAAGAACCCAGAGTAGTGGCCTAAATGCCCACCTATTTTCCAAAAACATAGTTGAAAATCCGCTTTGTATCTGTGGTCAAGTTGAAAGTCCTGAACATTTTTTTTTCAATTGTGTCCACTATGATATTCAGAGGCGCCATATGATAGACCGCCTGTCGTATGATCCAATTACTGTAGATAAGCTTTTATATGGTGACAGTACTCTTTCTGATAGTGTACCTCATTGTAATTCAAGAATTTATATTGCAAACTAAAAGATTCAACTGATGTAATATTAGTACCCTTTTCAATTTTCGCTATTATTATCTTATAAGTGCTCTCGAAACTTTGGCTTCAAATCATATTAACTACATTTATTTGTGTCATTTGGATTGATCAATGTATGGTCATCACTTTTTATAATATTATTCAATATTTTGAACCATCTCTGTTCATGTTTCTTTGGGAGGGGAACTTATAAAAATGCGTGTCACTTTTTTTCCAATCCCAATCAATATCATCTGTTTGTATTAATGTCATACTTGTTTACTAATAAAATATTGTTAACACTAGATTTCATTCAACGTTCAACATTCAAAATTTTTCTTAGTGATTTTGGTTCAACGTTCAACATTCAATTTTTTTCTTAGTTCAATATTGAAAAAGATTTTGGTTCAACATTCAATTTTTTTCTTAGTTCAATATTGAAGCAGATTTTGGCTCAACGTTCAACATTCAAATTTTTTCTTAGTTCAATATTGAAACAAATTTCAGTTCAACGTTCAACATTCAAAAGTTTTCTTAGTTCAATATTGAAGCAGATTTCGGTTCAACGTTCAACATTCAAAATTTTTCGTAGTTCAACATTGAAACAAATTTCAGTTCAACGTTCAACTTTCAAAATTTTTCTTAGTTCAATATTGAAACAGATTTTGGTTCAACATTCAACATTCGAAATTTTTCTTAGTTCAATATTGAAACAGATTTCAGTTCAACGTTCAACATTCAATTTTTTTTCTTAAAGATTTTGATTCAACGTTCAACATTCCAAATTTTTCTTTATTTAATATTGAAACAGATTTTGGTTCAACGTGCAACATTCGAAATTTTTCTTAGTTCAATATAGAAACAGATTTTTGTTCAACGTTCAACATTCGAAATTTTTCTAAGTTCAATATTGAAACAGATTTCAGTTCAACGTTCAACATTCAAAATTTTCTTAGTGATTTTGGTTCAACGTTCAACATTAAAAATTTCTCTTAGTTTAATATTGAACCAGAGTTTGGTTCAACGTTCAACATTTGAAATTTTTCTTCTTTCAATATTTGGTTCCCCAGTTTGGTATTTTTTGGTTTATCTGTTCTATGCTCTTCATAATCATAAAGTGTTTGGGATTTTCAATAACTTTGGTAGAGCGCCTCTGATGAGTCTTGAAAAGACGAAACGCGCATCAGGCGTAGCAAAATTTATTGTCTGCAACTTTGTTGTCATTTGTATTCAAACAGATTTCAGTTCAACGTTCAACATCCAAAAGTTTTCTTAGTTCAATATTGAAGCAGATTTTGGTTCAACGTTCAGCATTCAAAATTTTTCTTAGTTCAATATTGAAGCAGATTTCAATTCAACGTTTAACATTCAAACTTTTTCTTAATTCAATATTGAAACATATTTTGATTCAACGTTCAACATCCGAATTTTTTTAGTTCAATATTGAAACAGATTTCAGATCAACGTTCAACATTTAAAATTTTTCTTAGTTCAATATTGAAACAGATTTTTGTTCAACGTTCAACATTCGAAATTTTTCTTAGTTCAATATTGAAACAGATTTCAGTTCAACGTTCAACATTCATTTTTTTTAGTTTAATATTGAAGCAAATTTTGGTTCAACGTTCAACATTCAAAATTTTTCTTAGTTCAATATTGAAACACATTTTGGTTCAACGTTGAAAATTCAAAATTTTTCTTAGTTCAATATTGAAACAGATTTCGGTTTAACGTTCAACATTCAAATTTATTTTTAGTTCAATATTGAAACAGATTTTGGTTCAACGTTCAACATTCGAAATTTTCTTAGTTCAATATTGAAACAGATTTTGGTTCAACGTACAACATCCGAAATTTTTCTTAGTTCAGTATTGAAACAGATTTCAGTTCAACGTTCAACATTCAAAATTTTTCTTAGTTCAATATTGAGCCAGATTTTTGTTCAACGTTCAACGTTTAAAATTTTTCTTAGTTCAATATTGAAGCAGATTTCAGTCCAACGTTCATCATTCAAAATTTTTCTTAGTTCAATATTGAGCCAGATTTCAGTTCAACGTTCAACATTCAAAATTACCCTATTTCAATATTGAAACAGATTTCAGTTCAACGTTCAACATTCAAAATTTTTCTTAGTTTAATATTGAACTAGATTTTGGTTCAACGTTCAACATTCAATCGATGTTGAAATGACCTACAAATGGTTATTTCTATACAAAACAGCGACCTACCCCGCACCGGAAGCGTCGAAAACGGGCACGTTCGGCGATTAAGGTTGAATTGCTCGATATCTCCTCTATCGATTACACTTAGTCCCACATCGATTGAATTTGCCTAGTCGAGTCTTAATTGAGGTTGAAAAGACCAACACATGGACATTTCTATACAAAACCGCGAAAGATGTGAGAAAGGCTGGATAATGTCCTCTTCCAAACCGAAACTGATTAATACAAAGTGGGAAAATTGTTTTGCATATCAAAATTGAATTTGTTTTAGTATTTTTTTTTATCTTTTTACTCTCGAATTTGATTAGGCTTGGGTTTCAGAATTTTATAGCTTACGCCTGTTATTTTTTTTCTTTAATTTCTTTTAAAAATGCAAAAAAAGTAAGGGTTTATTTTTCGCTCTATTTTTGAGGATGCCAAAGGCCGTTATGAAAAAAATATTTGTTTATATAATTCAAAAATGACTCAATTAGGTTATTGGTTATTTACCTTGGATTTTAAATTCTTTGGAATATATATAAATATAAATCATAAATATTCAATATTCACACGGCAGAACCATTACGGAGAAAACATTGTTAACGGACGATACATGCATTTTTTTCACGGTTTATGTCAATTTTCAACTTTTAATCTCGAAAATATCAAAAATATGAATGTAATAAACTTAAGTATATAAAGTATATATAGAAGAACATATTGTATAAGGATTTAATTTCTTTTTGTCGAACACAATGGTATATTTTTAAATCATTCACGAACGGTGTGCTCTATTTGGTTACTTTGACACGAACAATTCAAACTGGTTAATATAAACAGGCCTTTATAGAGTAATAATCTGGTAAGTTATGCTTCTATATAAGTAAAAGAAGTTAATAAAGTTTTGTTTTAATGAAAATATTAATATCCAATAATAACGTTCAATATTTTTTTATATATTTCAAGCATAACAAAATGACTCTAAATACATGCAATTAAACTTGGTAACGGACCGAAAGATGCAAAATAATTGCGTTGCAGTCAACAGGTGTAACTGAAATACAATTAAGAGGTACATAATTTGACAGTGTTCTGATGATACAAATACAACACAGGTCACTCTTGTTATGTTGACTGTAGAAATTGATGCATAATGTCATCGTTAATATTAAAAATTCATAGTAAACACAAAACATCAAAAATCATTAGAAAAAAAACTATTTTACCTAATGCTTTATTTACCACAACATCAAAATGTCAGCGTTCAGACGGGGAATAAATTTTGTAATGCATATTACAAAGATTAAAAGAACAACTTTATCCCAACCAATAATTCAAATATAATAAAAGGTAATAACAAAACGACCGAAATTGAAGAATCGATCTGAAACATGGAACTGAAAAAACAAAACAACGCAGACACACTGGAGAAATAAGAGATCGCAATGGTGTTGATTTAGAATAGGCCTTTAAAAATATGGTTGAATTTGGTTTTAATGCACCGAAACCTCCCTCATTCATATTATTAACGGTACAATTTGCAAAATATATATGTTTTTCCTTTGTTTTGCGTCAACTCTTTTTGTGAAAACTTACCAGCCAGCAAGACAAAGAAACACACAGGGAGAAAAAAACACAAATCATTTGTACATATTCTTATGTTATTTAGGCACCATAGTCCTGCACAACAGGCTGATATCATTCATTATGTAACTTGTTTATTTTCACATTGCAGAGACACAAAATGCAGTCAACAATCATTCCATAAAATATACAAATTTTTTAAAAAATGTAATCAAATTGTCCGATTTTTCACCACTACAAAAATATTTGTGTTTGTTTTTGTCTTAATATGGACACAAACCTACCAGCACGTGAACGCAAAACAAAGAAA
The DNA here is from genome assembly GCA_963971305.1 of Arcuatula senhousia. Taxonomy (NCBI): domain Eukaryota; kingdom Metazoa; phylum Mollusca; class Bivalvia; order Mytilida; family Mytilidae; genus Arcuatula; species Arcuatula senhousia. The sequence goes on along the minus strand of OZ020303.1, from coordinate 57,405,432 downwards.
AACTCAACTTTGGCCTAAAAACAAAACTACCGAACTTAAATGTTTGAAAATTATTTTACCTTTTGGCTTTTATCTTAAATTACAAATGAATATTATGGGTCATTGTGTATAAACACATGACAGTTAAAAAAATCTTTAGCAAAAGGTTGTAATGCAAATAATCTCAGTTCGTGGTGCAAAATGTACATTTATATAGTATAACTTGTACAACGTACTTTTTCGTACAGTACTTATTCAACATTCTTTGAATGTTGTAGGAAAATGTCAACGTTCCGTTGTGAGCAGTGCAACAAATCATTGGGGATTAGTAGCGCATTGAAAAAACACAATATTGACACCAACCACCATCGATAAAATGCACTGCTTGTCCAAAAATGTTTCACTTTAAATCGGACACAAGAAGGCATATGTTGACCATACAAATGAATCTTCAAACATCTGTGCTCACTTTGGAAAGGCATTTGGTGTACCATTAAGTCTAACACTTTTGATACATGTACGATTGACGACTTATCCAAATAACCAGAAAACCACAAAATTATTTATTTTCTATCCAATCTTAAATCATGATTAGCAAATTCACTTGCAGATGAAGACATTTGAACCATCTAAAAAACTTTAACTTGAGGTATTTATGTGACAATGTATTAAGTCATGCTGACAACCATTACAGATGTACATACCCCTGACCTTTAAGATACATGTACTGTATATGGTTCTGCAGCTTTTGACATAACTAAAACCATTACGTACATGAAGCTTCATACGAACCAACACACCTGGTCCAATAGCCATCTTAAAATTACTAAAAGGAGAAGGTTGTTGCATCCACCTGGCGACACCAGAACTGATACTGATACATTTTTTATTTAATATTTATAAATCTAACTCAGACTGTCGTTTGCAGTTAAGACACGACGTTCATACGACAGTCGCTGACAAAGTATATACACGCAGCATTTGTCTGATACATCATAAATCATGCATGTATTCGTCCGTAACGTAGATTATTTGCATGTTCCCCTCTCTTGGACACCAACATGCTTTGCAGTCCATGGCTTCGTGAATGAACAGCCTATACAATTTCAAAAATCATTAAAAGAGCACAAAACTTTTAAAAAACACAAAAAGTGGTTTTTGCTACACGTTGCTCGTATTGAAAGTGTGCTATAGTACGAGGGTAGGCTATTGGTTTGATAATGTTCTCGAAAACTACATGGCCGATTTTCAATGTTTCAAACATAGATATTTAGCTAGTTTTTTTTTTCTTTATACTGTATGCTTCAGTTTTTCTATTTTCATTTCGAAACAAATAAAATGTCTAACATTTTCTGACTATATCCATCCCAAATTGTGTGTTTTACCTGTGTTTTAATCCGTTTCAAGGATTTTACATCTATGTCCCGTCCGTCAACATTATTTCTCGTCTTAGTGGTTCTGCCGTGTGAAATTGAATTAAGAAAAAATTTCGAATGTTGAACGAAAAATAAACCCTTAGCTTTATGCATAAGAAATAAAAGAAAAAAATAACAGGCGTAAGCTGTATAATTCTGACACACAAGCCTAATAAAATTCGAGAGTAAAAAGAAATTCAATTTTGATATTCAAAACAATTTTCCAACTTAGTATTAATCAGTTTCGGTTTGGAAAAGGACATTTTCCAGCCTTTCTCACATTTTTCGCGGTTTTCTATAGAAATGTCCATGGATGGGTCCTTTCAACCTCGATTTAGACTCAATTTGGCAAATTCAATCGATGTGTGACTAAGTGTAATCGATAGAGGAGATATCGAGCTATTCTCGGAGCACCTGAGTTCACTCTTGTTTGACTGGAGTTCGCGTTGTTGATTAATATTCAGTTATTTTGTGTTTCTAATAAGAAAAATTTCGAATGTTGAACGCTGAACTGAAATCTGGTTCAATATTGAACTAAGAAAAATTTTGAATGTTGAACGTTGAAATAAAATCTGTTTCAATATTGAACAAAGAAAAATTTTGAATTTTGAACGTTGAACTGAATTCTGTTTCAATATTGAACTAAGAAAATTTTCAAATGTTGAACGTTGAACCAAAATCTGTTCAATATTGAACTAAGAAAAATTTCAAATGTTGAACGTTGAACCAAAATCTGTTTCTATATTAAACTAAGAAAAATTTTGAATGTTGAACGTTGAACCAAAATCTGGTTCAATATTGAACTAAGAAAACAATTTGAATAATGAACGTTGAACTGAAATCTGTTTCAATATTGAACTAAGAAAATTTAAATGTTGAACGTTGAACCGAATTCTGGTTCAATATTGAACTCAGAAAAAAATTGAATGTTGAACGTTGAACTGAAATCTGTTTCAATATTGAACTAAGAAAAATTTTGAATGTTGAACGTTGAACTGAAATCTGTTTCAATATTGAACTAAGAAAAATTTTGAATGTTGAACGTTGAACTGAAATCTGGTTCAATATTGAACTAAGAAAAATTTCAAATTTTGAACGTTGAACCAAAATCTGGTTCAATATTGAACTAAGAAAAATTTTGAATGTTGAAAGGTGAACCAAAATCTGCTTCAATATTGAACAAAGAAAAAAAAATTAATGTTGAACGTTGAACCAAAATCTGCTTCACTATTGAACTAAGAACAATTTTGAATGTTGAACGTTGAACTAAAATCTGTTTCAATATTGAACTAAGAAAAATTTCGAATGTTGAACGTTGAACCAATATCTGTTTCAATATTGAACTAAGAAAAATTTGAATGTTGAACGTTGAACCAAAATCTGCTTCCATGTTAAATTAAGAAAAAATTTAAATGTTGAGCGTCGAACTGAAATCTGTTTCAATATTGAACTAAGAAAAATTTTGAATGTTGAACTAACAAAAAAATTTGAATGTTGAATGTTGAACCAAAATCTGTTTCAATACTAAATTAAAATGTTGAACCAAAATCTGTTTCAATATTGAATTTAAAAAATTTTGAATGTTGAACTAACAAACAAAATTGAATGTTGATTGTTGAACGTTGAATATTGAACCAACTTGACGCTGGTTTTAAAAACTGGAAGTCGAGCAGATCCAAAATTGCATTCCTTAATACACCACTCCAACATGAAGAGTGCCACCAAATAATTGATAGTATCTACATTGTAGGAAAACTTATTAAAGTTTAGGTTTTTTCATATAAGTTTGCAGTGTATATAAAAAACTTTCGGTCTTGGACAAATATGTCTATAGGTATTTTTTGTTCCTACATGTAGGCTGTTTTCCTCTCTCAAGAAGTTTTAGGAGTTCATCATGAGCTATTTCGATATAGATTTGTTTCTCCTAGGTTTTTGTTCCGTTACTTGAGAATTTTTTGTGCTTATATACAAATACTGGTTTCTATCTCTCAGATAAGTACCGATGTTGGTTTGTATGTAGAGTGTTTGCATTGTCGTCCTTAATTTTTCGTTGGCAACAGACAAGTGTCTTTTAACAAGTAGGAACGGCTTACGCTTCCTTAACACATTAGTAAACTCTACTTTCAACTTCATGTTCATGTTGCTAATTTCAGCTTAATTGTCTTTTTGTGTATTTTGTTACGCTATGACTATCCTCTTTTGTATCCGTTTTCTTTTATGTCTTCGACTTTGGTCTGTGCCTTTTCGGACTTACGATATCTAACCGATCAACACTTTATTAGTGATATGATGCTAATTGTACATGGCGGACAGACTAGGTATCATACGATTGTAAGTAATACACGGAATTCACCGGTGTGGGTTCTGGTTGGCAAATAGGCCAACAGAAGCGCTAAGCATGTCAGGTCAAGCCGCTTTGCCCACATGCAGGAGGCTAAATTGCCTGTCCCTATCCATCACTCCTTTTTCCATTGGCAGCCCGATTGTCATTTTTTCCTCCACTTCATCATCATTTCATATTCATTCTATCACCCCTTTCATGTTCATCTATGGATATAACGGAAATCGCTCTGCTTGGGAATAAAGCAACACACTCTCTAACCTATAAGCGGAATCCGATTAATCCTTTTGTTACATCTGGTCAATACTGAGTTTAGTCCTTCAGTTCCACATGAACAACTGAAATCGCGATTGGCACAGCTGATTAAACGCAGCTTTTTCAAAAAGAATGGAAAACGCAGGTACAAATTTCTTGTAGTCGACAATACCAAGACTTACTTTGTCATCAATGAGTCTAAGAAGAAGAACAAATTTACAGAAGACCAAATAATCGACATGCTCAACTTTCTTATTGACAACATATTTGTTCAGTTTGGTGGACGTGTTTTTCAGCAAACAATAGGGATTCCAATGGGCACTAATTGTGCACCTTTGCTTGCTGATTTGTTTCTTCATTCATATGAGGCAGACTTCTTGCAATCTCTTCTAGACAAAAAAGACCGTAGACTAGCTCTCTCTTTCAACCTCACGTTCCGTTATATTGATGATGTCCTTTCACTTAACAATTCTCGATTTGGTGACTTTCTCCATCTCATATATCCACAGGAGCTTGAGATAAAGGACACAACGGATTCTAGGAAGTCTGCTTCATATTTAGATCTACATCTCGAAATTGACTCTCAAGGAAGACTTTCAACAAGGCTCTATGACAAACGTGATGACTTCAACTTTCCAATCGTCAACTTCCCCTTCTTGTGTAGCAACATTCCGTCCGCTCCAGCTTATGGAGTTTACGTATCTCAATTGATTCGTTACTCCAGAGCGTGCGGGACTTGCATCGATTTCCTTAGCAGAGCGACAAGTCTGACGCAAAAATTGCTCACACAGGGTTATGTTGCTCCTCGGTTGCTGTCTTCACTCAAGAAATTTTACGGAAGACATCATGCACTTATAGACAAATATGGGATTTCGATCTCTCAGATGAGTGCAGATGTTGGTTTGTCATAGGGTGTTGTTTTGTCTTCCTTTACCGGATTTGACACGCTGAATGGACTATTGGCAACGCGACGGGTGTGCTATAGCAAGCAGGAACTGCTTACTCTTCCGGAGCACCTGAGTTCACTCTGGTTTCGACTAGAGTTCGCGTTGTTGATTGATATTCAGTTGTTTTGTGTTTCCATGTTTTACATGTTGTCTGTTTTTGTCCCGTTCTTGTTGGTGTTTGCTGGTTTTGTCTCTGCCCTTTCGGACTTTTGATATTCGGATACCCCATTGGTACCTCTGCTTCTTTCTTAGCTACTTCCTGCTTACCTGATGCTGAAGCCGCATTGCCAAATATCAATGAGTTGTGTGTAATAGGTGTACATAGTTACTGAGAAAAGTGTAACGGAGAAACTCCCTATTCACAATTCACAACAACCACATTCACGATTTAAAATTGTTAATTTATTCACATTTTTTTGTAAATCCGTCTAAAATTGTCAATTTTCTGAATTTAGTATACTAGCCTACTGTTCATATGAGTAATCATTAGGAATTGCTTTAATTTCATTAACAACAACCTTTAAAAATTACCTAATTGTTAGATTCTATCCCTCAAAAATGATCCCTGTCGTTTAAGCCAAATGATATCTTGATTCGGCATTGCGACATTAGTCGTTTTGTCAAATTTCTATCGCATATCTACACTTTTGATCCTTATATCTTTAAATCAAGCATGGTGACCTATAGTTTATTTGATATCAACAGATTCGAATTTTAAATAGCTATTTTCTGTTAGTTTTTTGAGTACATTCGTACATATTTGATATGTAAACTGGTCAAGATTCTGATTTTTTTACTCGAAAAAAGTGAGTCTTGAATAGACGAAACGCGCGTCAGGCGTAGCAAAATTTATTGTCTGGAACTTTGTTGTCATTTGTATTTCGAACACAAGTGAAGGTTAGCACTGCTGGTGGAGTTTAAATTCCCCGAGGTTAGCCCGCTCCGGCACCAACACTTTTGAGTTGGAGAATACATCAAAGCTTTAAATTGTCCGTCTAAATTTCAAAATTGTCTAAACCCTAAGGTTCTTCCTACCCCAGACATAGGTTGAATATCTTAGTAATGATTTGGTTCCCCAGTTTGGTATTTTTTGGTTATTCTGTTCTATGCTCTTCATATTCATACAGTGTTTGGCATTTTTAATATTTTTGGTAGAGCGCCTCTGATGAGTCTTGAATAGACGAAACGCGCGTCAGGCGTAGCAAAATTTATTGTCTGGAACTTTGTTGTCATTTGTATTTTATATTATATCTTTATTAAAAATACCCAAAATCTTGAATTTTCAACTCAAAATTTTGGAAAAACAAGAATGGTGACCCCCGTTTTTTATTTCATTTTTCAATGTAGCTTGTAGTATCAATGCTTGCTCAGTAGCTTGCAATGTAGTATCAGTCTACGTAAGAATCAGGCAAATTTCATATATGTGGTGGCACCTGCAGCGGGAAAAACGCAATTTTTTATAATGAAATTTGATAAACTGCCTAAAATAACATCATATTTATATTAGTTCTATGTTATTTTGCTTTTTTCAGATATAATCATTCGAAATTTAGTTAAAGTGTATAGTGAAATATTCCAAAAAATTTTTGGTGCTATTTTTTTTTTCTATAAACAAGTGTGGACTCTAATGCATATTGCCTAGCAAGCCGCAATGGACACAAAAAACAAAGGTCTGCTTTAGTAACATAAAAAAGACTTTGTTATTTCTTGGTCCTGCTAAGGTTTATTGTTGAATTCTATAAGTAGCCTTTGTTGTACACATACTATTAAATCAATCTAAAATTAAGCCATTTTAAGATAAAAATGAATCTAAGTCATGTAAGCGTTTATCCTAAACATTATTTGTTTTTAGATCCAGTACATTGTACATGTAGGTTTATTATCTCCTATTTAGTTTAAAGACCAAACCGCCTATTTAATTCCACCGGTGATATTTTCTTTAAACTTTGCCAGTAAAAAGCTAAAGATATTCTAAGAACAATAACAAGAAAAAAATATGGGGTCACCGACCTTTTTTCGTTGCTATGGCAATCTCAAATTGTGTTATTTATACGAAATTTTGATTTATTTATCATATCAAAATATCTAAAATTATTTCATAAATATTGAGTGGAATACATTCAACTAAACTTTACATCATACCTGAATTGTGTGGGATTTATAAGAAAACATAACATTATTAAAACCACATAGTTTCACATAAAAAAACGTCAGTTAAGTTCTTTCCCGCCAAAAAATCACGCGTTAATGACCATTTAAAAACCAAGATATAAAAATATCTATCGGTGATTTTCACTTATAAAGTATATAAGTTATGTATTTTGGTGTCCACTTTAATTTGCAGTAATAAAAATCATATGTCACCGACTTCTAAAAAAAGATATGGAACTTTTTTCATTGTTTGTGATCAAGAAAAGAGTTATTCCTCTTTGAACAGTCTTTCTATATATTATTGACGTCATAGATGTCATTCCCGCCTTTTTTGCTCCGAAGCTTGTTTCAGCACCCTTCGGTGTCAATGTTTTATGTTTATGGTGCATATTTCACGACTGTGTCATAAAACTCATCTGGTAAGTATTGATTGTCTAAAGGACCTAGCTGTTAATATTATTGTTTTAACAAGAAATATCTATTACTTTTTGTTTTCTTTTTCAATTTTCAACCTTTTCAAGTTTTCTTTTTTGAGTAACATGAAATATAAATGAGGATCGGTAGGACCTTTTACGGGAGAGCATAGTAATAAGTACACACTAGCTCCCTCCTTTGAAAAAAATGAAAACAAGAGAAAGGAAATGGAGAGGATAAAAAGTCTTTTCATATACAGAAGTACGTGATTTGTGCCATAACATAATACACATAATACAAGAATAGGTAAAGATAGTGGTATTTTGATAAATTTACGTCCCTGTAGTGCAAGCTGCATGATAAAAGTTTATCCTTATAGAAGCACGTGATTTTTCTTCTTCCAATTTGCTAGCAATTTGATAAATCCGGTGCCGTATTTTGATATCTCCTATTACTATAGATACATTGATTGATTGGAATTTCATTTATCTTAATTTTCCTGATTCCGGAGCACCTAAACTCAACTCGTGCCTATTCTCGCTTTGACGTGTGATGACAGTTAGTGATGCATGTGCGAGTTGTCTTTAATGTGTTTGTCTGTTTTTGGCATCGAAATTTGAACACCTTTCATTGCGTTCTATATTGACAGTGGATTCTATGGCTTATGGTAAGCATGAAGAACAACACTGAATAAAAGCGCTGTTCCTTTGTTTTGTTTCATTTTGTTTCAACCCACCATTTCTTTTGAAATGCCTGTACCAAGCCAGAACTATTGCGATCTTCAATTTCTCTGGTGTGTCGTTGCCTTGTTTTGTCTTTTTCTTCTTTGATATATGAGACTGATCATTCCAGTTCGGTAGTTTTGTTGTTACATTTAATCCAGGGCCAATTGAAAAACAGCGAGCAGCGACCGTTGATCACATTGAAGGCTGCTGGCCGTTTTACGTTGTGGATTTTTAAAATTGTTGTCAATGTTGTAGGTTGTGTCGCGTACACTTATTCCACATCTAATTATCTCTTATATTCTGTATGATGCCATTTTATTTATTATGACTATTATGTTTTGCGAATATGTGTCGTGCTTTGCTTTGTGTGTTATATCTTTACTCGTAAAAAACGTAGGACTAGTGGCAATTAAAAGGAAAATCTAAATTTATTTTAACACATGATTTAAATAATAACTTTAAGAACTCGGTGACTTAAACACTTTCTTAAGTATGAACATAGACATATAACCCATCTATGATATGAATATTTCTTAGTTAATATCCTCACTGAGCTTGGCTATAAAGTTACTGATTTTGAGAGTAATGCATTTTCGGGCTGTAACCCTAACGTGTCCATCACTTCTTTTCTCGGACAAAACACCATGTATTCCAGCATCATTATCTCTTCTATAAGCTAGGATAAGTTGCTTTAAATCTAACCCGCTATCAGCTATACGTTTTACCATTACCGGAGTTGCAACCTTTCCATCCTGAAGACGTTTCAAAGTGAGTAGACGTACAGCTGTGCTTCTTGCATGCTTGCAAACAATATTACTGGAAGATGTCGAGAACGAATGTTGGATAATATCTCTATGACTTATATTTGCAGCATTTAACAATTGTTGTAAAATGTTCACGTCATCTTCAGCGTTATGGGCATTATAAGGCCGTTTCAGGATGGTTTTTGCAAGTACTTCTTGTTTGTGGCTTTTTAAATGTGGATATTTTTCTCGAAACAAAGTAAGGGTATCAACGAACCCCCTTACCTTTTCTTCAAACGAGCCAACGAGGTTATATCTGTGTAGCGTGTTGAGAAGCCTCGGCATGTCGAACTTCTTGCAGTTGTGTCCTACTAACACAATATTCTGCGTTGGAACTTCATTAATCCAGCAAATTAATTTCTGCATTGCCTGCTGTGGTAGACAAGAGTCTACTTTTCTGCCGTTATAACATAAAAAGTTACTAGAATAAGTCAATCCTGTCACCTCAGACGCCCGCTTGTCAATGTGTTGAGTAGGAGTAACATACTGGTTAAATATCACATTACCGTAACATGCAGCCACTTGTAGAATGTCACAATTCATTGCTAAAGAGCTTGTCTCCAAATCAAAGAATACCAGTGTGTAACTGTCAGGATCTATTGAAACTTTCTCAAGACATGGTGGTATGGTTGGTACTGATATCGTTTCAATATCGGCTGACGATGATGGAAGGATGTCTACTCCTGTTTGGTAAGTTACCCCTTCGCGTATTTCTCCAACAGTTTGCTCAATCTTTAATTTTTTGGTTTTAGAAAGTTTCTTTCTTTTGAACTCTTTGCTGCTCTTGAAATCAGATTGTTGCTTTCTTTTTCTTGAGAGACGATTTGACATTCTGTAAGTATATTTCCCTGGCGAAAGACCACACTGTACATTAACTTCTGAAACATAGTCAAAAGACATATTTTTTTGCGCAGCTGCACACATTACTCGGCTTTCGAGGCTTTCTGATGAACAATAATGCTTGTTTTTTGGGGCTTTATGTGCAACCATATTGTTGAAAGACTCATTGTCTTTTGTTGATCCACACGGGGCTAGTTTTCTTACATTTTTTTCTTCCATGTAATTTTCAAAAATTAATTGCAAGTCAGTCTTCAAACATTCATTTAATAACAGAACAGTAGGCTTGTAGCTGTTTGGATTTTTCAGATATCCACACCAGGTTTCATTACACAGTTCATGTGACCCAAAGACATGCGGGACTATAGAAGTAATGGCTTCTGAAATAGCTTCGCTATTATCTTTATGTGACTTAATTGCATACATAAAAAGTCTCTGTATATGTGCAATATGGTCGGGGGTAAAATCTTTCTTATATTTCTCACGAAGTTTATACAGCCTATTACCAAGTTGTACATTCGTGTGACCCAGGTCACTCCATTTTTCAATAGGGTGATCTATCTTGCCCCGTATTCTTGCCATTGTGGTTGTGTCATCATCCATAATAATATTTTCAACAGTACAGCCCTTTGTTTCTATGTTTTGTAAGAGATGAAGGCCGACATCTGGCTCCATAGCTTTTGCAGTACCAAACCAATTTCTCGTGCAGTTGTGCGGCGGTGTGTCTATCTCCTTGTCTCCCCAATACGTGCATACTCTGCAGTCTGAAGATCTTACATCAACATCGAGAAGCTTTCCCGTCTCGTGGCCTATCATACTGCCTACCCCAGATTTCGAATTATATTTCCGTCCACTGCCTCTTTTCTGCCATCCCATATCATACTTGACGGAGAGGGGAATATTGTCTCCACTTGGAAGTACACTATAATTAGAAAAAGTTTAAATTCATAAATAACATATATTTTTGTCGGATTTCAAGTGGTTAAAGTCGGAATCATGTGAAAAAGGATGTTTTTATTTTCGCATAATGTAATTTGGTGGATTTATGATCGACTAATATTTTATGGTTCTAATTTTTGCATTCCGATGATTGCCGCGAATAAAGCGAAAATTAAATCACCACGAAAAAAAAACACTAATACGGCATTTTCCGTAGCTGTTTTACATGTATGTAACATCGGCATGGAGTGCCATAGTTTTTATTTTCAGATCTATCATTCATTCACTTCCTGTTTAACGAAACTCTGCAATTTTTCTTTCAAACATGTGTACAAAATTTAAATCCAAGAACTATTAAAAGGGCATGCGAAATTTTGACCTGTATCACATCACAGAAAGCGACTAAATTCAAGAAGCAAAGATGCACCAATGGAGCATATTCGAGTGTCAAAAGTCCGAAAGGGCAACGACAAAAACCACGAACATGAACAGCACGAAGAAACACAAACCACAAAAAGACACGAAAGAGGTGCATTTATTACATCCTACCTGTACATAACACAGGGTATTACCAGGTATCGCTAACACTGGTAGTGGAAATCTGAAGACTGTTTAAAAACATTTACATGTATCTGAACATGACATTTATTCCACATTATATTACTAGCTTCTTAACCAAGAAAAAAACAAAAGGAGAAAATGGTTAACAACAGTCTAATCTTGTCTACCATTTTCTCCTATTGTCCTCTTCTTTGCTGAAAATCGATCACCGTTATTCTTTTGGACTGTCTTCAGATTTCCAGCGGTAAACGATAGCTAGTAATTCTACCGGTGCATAAAATCTGATATAAATGTGTTTTTATGACATACCAACATTCTTACACAAATTGACGTCTTAGAAAGTCAAACTATACGAAAAATTGGAAATCTTTAAAAACTAATTATTTCTACCGCATATTTAAAAAAAATAAATATTAGGTAAAAAACTGAAGACGTTTATCTGTTTTCTCGGTTTCCTTGAGGACCATGACCAATAAATAAATTCACCTATGTGATACAACAGCTGCCTTTTCTTCCTCTAGTGCTTCATCTAATGCTTTCTTTGCGACTTCTTTTATTGGCTCACACACTTCTCTTTCTCTCTTTTTAAGTGACGTCTGACAGATTCCTGGTAGGTTTATATCAGTCAGAAACCTATTCACCTGATGAGGTCCCATTCCGGTATCATACATAGCTGTATTAATTAAATAATAAATAACATTTAAAAAAAAACATTTTAATTATTTGGCCGGATTTTTAAAAGATATTAATCAAGGGTATACTTCCTGTCGAAATCCGGCCATTTACATTTTGAATTCTATGCATCTATTATTCTTATTTCAACCTTGGACCAATCGCAAAACGGCGGACAGCGCCTTTTTGCCCCATTGAAGACTGCTGCATGGCTGTTTTTCATTGTGGTTTATGGGGCTTTGTCGCGTACACCTATAAATTTTATTTTCTACTTGACATATTTTTTTTTCTTCAAGGCATCAATTTCTTCATGAAATTATAAACTATCATGCCAATAAACTATATCTTATTTCCTCTAATACTGTATTGTTGCAGAAAAACTAACTTTTATTCAATGAGAGCACCTTGCCCATTGTGACGTCACTTTGGAATGCGGCCAACGTCATGCAGTGTACTTTTATGACCGTTACAATTTGAATTGAAATAAATATTGTTACAATGTAAATGTGTGTGTGGTAATTGAAATGTCGTAATAATTTACACATTGTAGACATTTAATATGACATAGGGTGTAAAATATTGTTGTAAGAAGCTACCGTAGTAGTAAATTCTTATGTAGTCAAGTTTTTAAACAGAGTCAATTCATGCCACCTCTAGCTCTACAAACATTTCCTTTTAACCTTAACTAAGCATGTTAACATTTAATATTTGCGTAATTATTTTTATCTTAAGCAGGTTCAACCGTTGGCTTATTATTTGATTGCTTAAAATTAGCTGGAAGTATAAAATTTAATATAATACCGATTGCAACTTTCGTGTTGATGTCAAATATTGGTCGTGTCTTGTTTTTCCCCTGGCTGTAATGGACTTTCCCGGTGTTTAGTTTGTTTAACATTCCACAGTCACATGAGATGTAAATCATGGACCCCAATCCACACACAGTTTCGGAAACAATTCTGGTAAATTTTAGCTCCACTCCACACATCTCGCAACCTTGGCTCAGTCTCCGATGAACTTCGGCTGGTTCAAACACTCTTCTTTCTCCTAAATTCCAAATGCCAGGCTGGAAAGTTTTGTCTTCTGGTATCTTTGTCCCTCTACGTTTCTGGTACATCTGTTGTGGTTTGAAATATTCAAACTGGCAACTTTTCTTCTATCTATTTCTGTAGCTTTGGCGAACCGACCTTTCAAGCGCGACGCCATATTTGAATAGACATAAAATGCGCGAAATGAAACGTGATTTATGGCGTAAGAAAACGTTGGCGAAAAGGACGTCACAGAGACAGAAAATATTGCTCAGTAGTGTGCGCATAAACAATAGGCTGTTTGGTCTTTAAAATAACTGCATCAAAGTTTGGTTAGGTTAGTGGAGGAAATAGGAAACTAATGCAGATAGAGAAAAGCTGTTGCTTGCTTAAACCTTCAGCTCATCGAGCTTTACAAAAGTCTACATTGGATCAAAGATGTCACAGTCTGTTGTTTATAGGTCTTTATATATACTTATAAATCAGCTTAATGTTTAAGTTTTAAAAAGTTTCAATCTTCAAATTATTCTGAGAACAAAAGCTACCAACGGGATTCTTGGAATACCGAAGACGAAAATTAAACATATATTTTTTGCTTAGAAATTTTTACAATTTTCGTTTTATAATATTATTATTTTCAACATTTAGTTGCATTCCAAGCATTCAAAGATGTAAAAAAAATCGTACATTGTTATTTTGACTTTTTTCTAAGTGTGACCAAAAGGCAAACTGGACTCATCCTTTTTTGTATTTTTAGTCTTGGGCCAATGCAAGATGGCGAGCAGCGACTTATGGTCATACTGAAGACTGCTGGCTGTTTTCCATTGTGAATTTTTAAATTCCCGTTTCTTTATGTTGGTTGTGTCACGTACAATTCACTGCACGAAATAATACGTTTAAATAAAATAATTAAAAATGAAACTACAAGTTTAAAATTTATTGACTAATTTATTGTCAATTATTTGTGAAATATAATCAAATTTAATTTTTCCAGTAAATTTCAAATTTAATTGTCTTTTCTTTAGATTTAATTGTCATTTTACTTGAAGTTTAATCTTACAAATGTTTGTTAAATAAATTTGTAGTTTAATTAATGAAGTTTTCATTTCGTTTACTCGCGCATGTGTGTAAGTCAACGTGTAGCTGTTTGATTCAAATCATGGCGGTTGATACTCTGGATTAATGTCTTATTCTTGGTAAGTTTAATTAATGCTTATATCCTAGCAGTTTAGGTTGTTCATCATACATAGCCAATATTTTTTTCTCTATATATTATGAAAGTAATAAAACTGTGTGATTCAAATATTGTGAAATATGATTTTTACATTTTACATGTATTAATCAAAATATACTTATTTCTTTATGTTAACTACCTACCGATTAATAATATAATATTTTACGGTTAATTTTTTTTTATATTTAAATAATCAACGATTAAGATTAAAATGCTAAATATTGCAGTACATTTATGATAAATACATGCATGTATTGGAATTTATCTAGATCATTAGGGAACGGCTGCAGATAAGATTATTAAGGTTAAACCAATTCAATAGCACACGTGTACGCGTACATAATAGCCTCGGAAGGCTTGATAATGTGGTTTAGATTCAAGGTCATTGATATGTCTAATTAATGCTTAAATGTGTGGTTTATTTTACAGCTCTCAAAATGTGTGGTTGTAAAAGAAATCTTATGAAGTTCTTGCAATTAAGCACAAGTAAAATGGTAAGTTGTTTAATTAAGTGCTTACGTACATCATGTACACTGTTATTTCGTAATAAATGAGAACTAAATTTTGTTGTCAGTTTATGTATTCATATTACGCAACCTTATTTGTTTTTGTTCGAATAAATAATGATAATCCAAATCACATTTATCTTCGTTTTTTAGGAAAATGTCTCTGAATCTCAACCTGAAGGACAATTACTACAAGATAAAAATATTAATCAGAAGGAATACAAAAAATGCAAGGTAATTTGCTTTTTTTCTTAGTTTTTTGTTCATAATATTAAACTATTCTTTTATTTGAAATTCTATTTTATTTTAAGCGCTACGAGTTACATATTTTATTATCTTAACGTAAAATCAAAATAATGAAAATGTTTTTGTTTATTTCAGAAACTTTCAGCATCTTAAACATGTTAAAGAAGTCCTAAATGAAGATGGGATTAGAATACTCATACTACATGTACTAGAACAAGAAAAACATTGAACTTGTTTATATTTTGTCTTGAAATGTTGGAGATTCAGAAAGATGCATAATAAAAAAATATAGTTTAAAAGTAAAAACAATTGTATTAGTAAAACTTGCACAAGTTAGCTAAATGATTTGATATATGCATTAACCACATATTGGTGAAGCTGTCACATGGTATAAGTATTTAGGTGAAGGTCTGCACATTGGAAACAGTGAAGCAGCCACATCTTTTTCGTAACATGAAGACATGCACACTAGAATTTGTGTCAAGATGCAAACATATGAATAGCTACCTCCACCTTAAAGACCTTTTTATGTGTTTCACATTAAAACATTCAGTATTTACTTGAACTAAAAAAAAAACTAAGATTTCTTAATATGCATTTTAGTTTTCAACTACATTTTATATTATTTGAAATAAAAGGTATGTTGATTTCAAATCTATTTCTAAAGCTAAATAAATCACACACAAAAAATACCACAAGAATAAATATAATTAAATTTGAAATTTAATTTGAAACCATCAATAATATATATCACATAAATTTGAATTTAATTCAATTTATATTAAATCTTTAAGGTAGGTTTATTTTTACAGTTAAATTCTGAAATAACAAATTTAATAAAGTTTTATTTTTCCTAATAAATTCGCTGTAAATTTGGGAGTTTATTTGTCAGAATAAATGTAAGTTAAACATAGGTTAAATTTGAAATTTAATTACTCGATAAACTAAAAGTTAATTTTTAAATGTGAAGTTTAAGATAAGTTTAATACTAGTTTATTTATTAGATAAACGTATCATTTCATGCAGTGATTATTCCACATTAATTATCGTCTACTTTAATGGTTATCATTTGTCAGATCAGCCTATGATTTTGAAGAATATAATATTATATGAAATAAGTTGAAACCCAATGTAGATCTCCTTATGAAAATTTGCAATGTACATGTATGTTTTTTGCAGATTTTTACAAATTTTCCAGAAAACCTACACGTTACTTGCAAAATTTTTGGCGGAAAGGAGGAAAATTCCAACCTCGGAACCCCCCCCCCTCCTCACCGGATCCGCCACTGCTCAAATATTTTTGATTGTCACCTATTCAAAACCCAATGTAGATCTCTTTATGGGAATTTGCAATGTACAGGTATGCCTTTAATTTTTTTACGTCTAATAGCAACAAATTATATTATAACTCAAACAGGACCAGATCCAGAATTTTTTGAAAGGGGTTGGTCCACATAAAGTCCGCTGTGGACGAATGACGAAAAGGGGGTGGACCCAGACAAATTTTGCAGAAAACCTACACAATACTTGCGAAATTTTTGGCGGAAAGGAGGAAAATTCCAACCTCGGAACCCCCCCCCCCCCCCCCCCCCCCCGGATCCGCCACTGCTCAAACATTTTTGATTGAGACCTATTCAAAAATTGTCCCTCCCTTTATGATAGAGACTAAAGCAAACTTATACAGGAACGTTGCAATCCATGTTCCGCACACAGGGGCTTGGATTCTCGTCATTTATATTGGCTTTAAAAAAAATCGACCCCCTACTCTATAATCCAAGCCCCTGTGGTTCCGCACAGTTAAAATTGTTTTCTGACATGTTTGTAAGTGTGGCGACTTTGGTCTCTGTGTGGTGAATCGCAGAATTATGATAATATCAAGCAATGATAACATTTTCGAACAACCAATTACTTGTGACAAATAAGTTTATTTTTCCGGATCCCGCAATTATAGCTTTGTGAGAAATAGATAAAATTATTCATCCTTATTAAAATGACCTAGATCAAGACAGACGAATGACCCAATGTGGTTATTTTGTCATTTTCTAAAAATCAATAAAATGCTTGAATTGTGTGTGTCTGATTGACCTATATTTCTGTCTGTGATAATAAACTATCTTACATGAATTAACATTTTGCAGTCAAAAATTTATAAGAAAGTGCGCTTAAACATGTGCACACCCTGATAAAGTGACTACGCCATGTACGCTACATGATCTACTTGAATCGCATTGTTGCTTTAAAACACCGCCACATAAAAGCATGAAATACGAAGATGCTGTGTACAACTTTTTTGCATGATTTAACTTATTTTTGGTGTCCGATTAGTATTTTTGTCCTTTAAAACTTTATTCAATTAAGTAAATTTTCGCAATCCAAAATCAAATATCCATTTATACGCTAAAGTAACGCAAGATATGCTACACTGACTAAAATATAATCCGAAGCGAAACACATAATCTACTGGTCGCGGCCATATTGTCTTGATATAAATCCGAAGATTGAGAATCCGAAAATAGCCACCGAGTGAAAAGTGAAAGTATGTACATTGCAAAGAGCTTTTGTAAATATAGAAACGACGGAAACAAACGACCTAATCTCAGTATCGCTGATAATCTTTTTATAATAAGTAGTAATAACCAGTCAAAAATTATCTAGGAAATGATCACATATTTTAAAGTAAAATCGTGTTGGAACTTATTTTATTTTATCAAAATGAATGCATCTTATAGAATAAAATAAACCAAATAAAAGCTAAAATGAAAAACAAATAATATGCCGGTCAGGCAAACCAGAATACTACTTAACAGTTCAAAATTCTAACTGTATGGTTTTTTTTTAAATTCAAATTCGAATCAACAATAACAGTTCTTAAAGCAGGTGTATTCGATCATCACCCATTAAATTGTTATATATAAGAACAGTTTTATTTACCCAAACCAACTTTTTCTTCAATTCTCTTTACTATAGATATGATATTACTTCTATTTATACATTAATTGGTAAAAACACATTTTTAACGTCTTATTATCAAAATAAATTTGCATAATATGCTGTCCATATCATTGGCAGACACAAAATAGTGGTTGAGGCAGGATTTTCATCGCCCTTTTCTAGAATAAATTTATTAGATTCTTTCAGATGTTCGACAAAATTGGCTTTTGCCCATTTTTTCTTTCGCCTTCATTGGGGTTTCTATTGACCTCCCCCCTTCTGGCTTATCCCTGCCTAGATGTAACCTTCAAAAATTTTATTATTAAGATATATTATTGAATGTAAATATTACACTAGATTGGAAATATAAAATAAAAAATCACTGAAAGAGACATTTGTAAATCTCGAAGTCTTGGAAAAAGTGCAAGTCAAAGCCAGTAAGAAAACAACACTATGTAAGCATAACACTTGTAACATGAATTGAGAATTTTCCTTTGATCTTCCGAAAAAAATAGGCTTTTGTGTTCCAAATCACCTAAACTGAATGATATTGCATAAAATGTCACATGTTTCATATAAACCTAATGGGAAATGTCCATCCAATAATCAACATCAAAGACCCAAATATTGCATACCAAAAGCTCTGCCTCCAAAACATGACTCCTCCTTAAAACAATAAAAAAATGAATATTTATTTTATTAACTTGAAATGAATATTTCCCGCTAGACGATAGAACGAACCAGTATTTCATTAATAGATATTTAATAGGTTAAAATATAGTCATGCGACAGTTATGTGCTCCGCCTTTCAATAAAATTTTTATCAGTGGGCGGAGTTAATTCAAAATTCAAACAAATTACAAATAATTTATAGCACCGCCTACCTCGTTATTCAAGTAAACTTTCGAAGTTATTACGATTAATCTGTGCTATAAATATAGCATACCATTCTGACACACAACCCAAAACCAAACACTTTTAACATTTTATCATACAAAAAAGCAGCACTACCAACGGGGGTCCAAAAAATCCGAAAGTGCAAAGACAAAACCAGTAAGCACAAACGAGAACAGCATGCAGAAACAAAAACGCAATAAGACCATGTTTTGTTTGAAGTTAAGGTTTGTACCTTGATAGGATTTCCGACAAACATATAGTCAAAAATAGATATTAATAGGTGGAGTAAAAACCAATAACACATCAAGCAAACATCTTTGAACATTATAAAGATACAAACAAATGATATCATAAAGTTTTTGACTCAGTTCTCTATTTACGTAATACAAATTGAATACTTAATAGCAATAAGACTTGAACTCTTTCTAAACCTTTCATTTCAGGTCTTATAACTTATTAACGTCTTAAAAGAATTTCATGAAACTTACATACACAGGGAAATTTTGTTCACTTGAAATTCACGTGAAATCAGGGTTAACGTATTTTTCACGTGAAACATTCACGTGAATTTCACATTTAACGAGCAATTTAACGTGAATTTCACGTGAAATATATTTAATGTGAATTTCACATTAATATCATGTGAAACTCACGTGAATTTCACGTTAACTTTTTCACGTGAATTTCACATGAAAATTCTGAAAAATCAATATTTTTTCGTAAATATTTGTAGAATTGCATGAAAGTTATAGAACAGTAAAAATGTTGAGTACATTTTTTCACGTGAAATTCATGTGATATTTTTCACGTGAACTTCACGTTAAATTGCTCGTTAAAGGTGAAATTCACGTTAAGTTTTTCACGTGAGTTTCACTTTATTTTCATGAATATCACGTGAACAAAATTTCCCTGTGTACGTTAAAGCTTATGAGGAAAAGGGGATGCATGTTATTATAGGGGTAGAAAGGTCAAAGGACAAGGTCACAAGTGAAAACATTTTAATATGAATTGGTTTTAACAACATAACCTTTGAATGCCTTGGAAAAATAATATGGAATTTGCATACATTAAAGATTATAAGGTTTTGTTTTAAAACTTCAAAGGTCAAGGTCACAAGTGAAAACTTATCAATTTTAAAATTAAGTAGTTTCCACAGCAGCCTTCATAGAATTTAATGAAACTAACACATATTTAAGCTTATGATCAAAATGCAAATCTACTAAATTTGTGGTCAAAGGGTAAAAAGTCAAGGTAACTATAGTGAAAACTTAGAAACATTTAAGTGTCAATTGGTTTTCACAACACAACTTTCGAAAGCAATAAAAGAGATAACTCATACGTTTGATAGATTTCTTGTTATCTTGAGGGAACGGGTAATTATTTTGAGGGAACGTGGTAATAATGTTGAGGGGAGTGGTAATTATCTGAAGGGAACGTGGAAATTGTATTGAGAAAACGCGATTACTATCTTGAGGGAACATGATGTATTCTTTGGGTAACATGATAACAAGAGGGAATGCTATGTTATTTTGAGGGAAAGTTATGTGGGAACATGACGATATCTTGAGGGGACGTGATATTATTTTTTTTTCTCATGGCCGTATTCTTCCACCATAGTCGAAGCATCGACAGTAGTGATACTACAAAAGCTGAATGAGGCCATGTTAATCATTTATTTTTTGTCATTCCCATAAGATAGTATGTCGTTACCACAACTTGATATGTCATTCCCAAATCAAATTAAGTCGTTCCCTCAAGATAAATATAATGTGTCCACAAAATCGGTATTTTGTTCCCACAGAAATGGGGATCTTACCTCTAGGCGATGCTGTTGCAAGAGGAAACAAATTTAGAGATAAGAATCTCCATCAGTTCTTATGTGCGCATAGAGATGCTCAGCACAAAGCAGATTCTGAATGTGACCTTCTATTTTTCTATGGGTGACCACTTGAAAAGTTGAAAAGTTGAAATGAAAAAGTAAAAGTCCAGAAAGAAATATAATTTCTAGAGATATAAGTCAGGTTATTTATACTGCTAGAAGATGCATAATTAGAAGTGAAAGACATATAGCTATGCTAAAAAAATAAATAATTCTTTATTGATAAAACAAACAAAAAAACAATATTATTTATATTAGGACAATGAACACATAAAGAGATTTTAATATATCTGCATGGTTTTCCTTCTACTTAAAATAAAAGTATGTAAAAACTAATAAAATGAAAATGAATAATTAAAATGATTTAATTGAAAACTGCATTCTATATTTCGTTCGTATTTAGACATGGTTGTTTTAAGTTTTCCAAATGTATAAACACATTGAAACAAAATGTTTAAGAGTTCAACATTTAAATGACACTAGCAAAATTGCACAAATAACATAATAGAATCTTTTGATTTTTAAAAGTATCCTACAATACTTTCTTGGGTTTATAGTCATGTTCAATGCAGTTTGAGGCAGTTGTTTTACACGACTAGAATATTAGTACTATTAAACTAACGTTTGTCCTACTTCTATTCCAAATTCTATACTTTTTCAACGTTGTACTTCTCTGTCGAATTGCGATTTCTATCCAGACCGTCATTTTCAAGCTTTAACTTTTCCAACGCGTCGCCATCTTTCTCGTATGAGTCTCTTCTATTCTCTCTGAAACGTGACTCGAAAAACTTATTGTAAACGAAGAGCTTCAACTGATAAATTCCTAAAAGCAAAAAATACGCTATTGGCGTCGACACAGTTATAAATAGTATCGACAACAATGCTGTCTTTCCTGGTTTTGCCCAATTCAAAAACGGATACAATATTCGTCCACTGGCAGCATAGTAGATGAGATTTAGTATAACATAAAATAAGGATGACATCACTGGCATGTACACATGTTGAAATTTGATTGGCTTAGATGAAAATATGACAACCAATAGTATGTACACTAGGTTGATTCCATGTTTGTTGATTGTCGTTGCTTTGGTAGCTGAAACAAGAAAAAACAAAATTATTATTATTTTATTACTTATTTGACAAATAAAAATTGGGTTAAAATAAAAAAAACTATATCTACAAATATCATTAGCACAGATACTAAGTAAGATGAGAGAAATGGTAAACTATTGGTCTTTGAAAGAAGCAGATAGGCAATGGGGCAAAACTCAGGGCAAACACAAAATATGTTTTCCATTTAAATTGTTAAGTAAACATATGTTTTCAAATTTTGTGTCAGACTTGACGCTATATCATGGGATTCAATGTTAAGTCACACAAGCTGTAGAAAAACGTATCAGTTGTGATGAGTTAGTACAGATTGAATATTGTTACACAAGAAGGGAGGTTGAAGTCAACTCGTTTAACAAAGAGCTTTGTCAAATCTTCCATGAGTGTCTGTTTTGAGATGTAGATCTAAATATGAGGCAGAATTATTAGAATCAGTAGTGCCCTTTATCTCAAGCTCATGCAGATATATATGAAAAGGAAATAGACACAAAATACAGAATTGTTCAATGCAAGGACATCATCAATATAACGGAGGTTAGATCTAGTCTACGATTTTTTGTTGTTGTCTATAAAAGATTGTTAGAAGTTCATATGAGTGAAGAATCAAATCAACAGGAGATGTGCACAATGTGTGCCTATTGGAATTCTGGTCAATAGTTGAATGAAAAAACATGTCAATCAAAATGTACAAGTACATGAGAGGTAGTGTAGCGAGAGGTGGGTCCGAGGAAGCGTAGAGAGAGCGTGACCAAATGTGAGTTTCCGACGATGATTTATGTAATCCATAAAAAATTGAGCATATGCTATCATTTGGTCGTCTGTTAACTTGTTTTGTTTTCTTAGAATTATTTATGACAGAGTAACTGTGCTAATTGTGATTTTAGGAATACAAGTGTATTGCGTGGAAAAACAAAAATTCTTGATGCCGTTATAAGTTGAAACTGATTGGGTGTTAAGAATCTTTATCAGTTGTTTCTTATCTCAAAAATTCACATTTGGTTGATACCATTTCTAGAATAATTACAATTATATATAAGTATTTTTGGAGGTCAAATTTTTTTTGTCGTCAGTCGGCACAGCTGAAAGAGGTGAAACGAATAACCCAATAATGAAGCGCTGTTTTAATGGACTTTTTTTATGTAATTAAGGAATCCAATATAGAGATTGAATGTTATCATTTTTAGCACCAAGAGCATAAATGAACGAGGAAGTTACCGATTTATGATTATCAAATATTTCCTCCTTAGATAGTGTTGTTTCTGTGTTAGGGTCGTTTTTGGTAATCGAATATCAATAGTTTTATATGTTTTAACAATCAGGAAATTAACAGTACGACACTCCCAAAAAAATAAGACGCAATATTTGTCTTTTAAATGGCAATCATACTTTTTTATTATCTTATTTGCAGTTGTTCCTGTGAGGTTGTCAGCGAAGTTTGTTTTGTATTGTTGCTTTTTGATTTAAGACTATTATTATTTCGTTGCTTTCCAAATCTTAAAATCGACTAGATGAAGGACATCAAAAACTGTTTCCTTTTCTTTTTATTTGCATATGTAATGTACGATTTAACCTATCCCAACAAAAATAAATCTTATAATTTTTCCAGATAATAACACTACATTGACCCAAAATGACGTTCTATGAACTTTATACAGACATAGACTAATTCATTACTAATTTACTTTCAAAATCAAAACCTAAAAGGGTACTTGTTACTAAATAGGTTGCAGTTTAAAAAATGCAATTTTAAACTTGCAATTTATGCACCAGCACGTAAGAAATTTAAATTTAGAGGAACTTTTCCCTATAACAGATGTTTCAGCTTGAGTCTCAAGACGTTTTGGATGAGTTTATTTTCTTAATAAGGCAAGAAAGGAAATGTCATGTATCAAATTTGACTTGTATTGTTCGAACACTTATGTTTCAATGTGATTAGATTTTTGATAAAAGGGTTACTTCAGCATAAACAGTAAACACCTTCATCAATTAAAGGAATATAAAAAAAGAAAAATTTTGACGTGACAAAAGCCTTTATTTTGTCTGTTGTTACTTTTATTTAATACGGAGTGCATTGACTACATGAAGGTTGGTCGCTGTTTTTACGCAAAATTAAAATAAAATTTAATCAGCTCCGAATTTTTATATCAAATAACTAAATTTTTATTTTGTTGTTCTGTGCTCGTTTTAATATATTTAAAGTTTGTGTCATTTTCAATCTTTGGTTAGAGCGCCTCTGATTAAAACTGAATAGACAAAACGCTCGACAGGCATAACAGAATTTATAGTCTGTTACTTTGTTGTTATTTTGATTCCTAAAATGCGAGACAGCACACAAATACCACGTCTTTACTTGTACGTGTATTATCAAAGAACTAAAAGTGCAAAATGCATCAGAAAATTAAGAACATGCATTTTATATAAGAGCATATTAAACAGTGTGATACTGCCCCAGAGCGAGGTTTTCACGTGGCCTTTGGTTCTAATTTGTTTGGTCATAATAAGCAAAAATGAACCCTAACATGGTTAAATATAGTCACGTCGGGGCCTTAAAGATAGCGTTTAGTTAATAGTTCGACATGAGTTCATATAGTGTTTGGTGTTTTCAATTCTTTTAATCGAGTCCCTTTGGTGAGTCGTATACCCCCTTCACATGTACGATATTTCCTTTCGAGTTGTTACGATTTTCGAAATGTATAGTTTTACGAGCTCTTGCGAGATTTTCTTCCAACCTTTTACGATCTATTTTCGACGAATTTTATTTTCGACGTGTTCACGAGCATGTTACGGTGTCTTTACGACGTCTTTACGAGTGAATTGCGATATGGAAAAAGATATCGTCACTAACTCGCAAACCACTCGTAAAAGAAGTCCTTTGCGAGGTCTTCCCGAGCTAGTTACGAATAAAGGCGAGTCATTAACGATCTCTATGGATTCTTAACGAGTTTTCTACGATGTGTTTACGAGTTTACGACATTGTTGCTTTTTCAACTCGTAATAATCTTATATCTCCTTCAAATATACGAGATTTCCTTACGAGTTCTTACGAGTTTTCAACTCGTAATCGATCGCGAAGACTAGTAAATCACACTTTGTTGCTCGTAAACAGGTCGTTCTAGCTCGTGTGCAATCGTAAGAACTCGTGAAAGTTTTACGAGTTTAAAAAACAACAAAGTCAGTAATGCCTCGTCTTACTACCCCCGTCACATATACGATATTCTCTTACGAGTTGTTACGATTATCAAAATTTATAGTTTTACGAGTTCTTGCGAGATTTTCTACCAACCTTTTACGATCTATTTCCGAGTTGTCACGATTTCGTCAGTTGTGCGGAAATTTTTCGCACTCCCATCCAGAGACGATACGAATTTTATTTTCGAAGTGTTTACGAGCATGTTACGGTGCCTTTACGACGTCTTTACGAGTTAAATGCGATATTGGAAATGATATCGTAACTAACTCGTAAACCACTCGTAAAAGAATTCCTTTGCGAGGTCTTCCCGAGTAAGTTACGAGTAAAGGCGAGTCATTTACGATCTCTACGAGTTCTTTACGAGTTATTTGCGATGTGTTTACGAGTTAAATTATGACATTGTTGCTTTTTCAACTCGTAAAAGTCTTACGAGGATTTTTGACATGTCAAAAATCCTCGTAAAACTTTCACGAGTTCTTACGATTGCACACGAGCTAGAAAGACCTGTTAACGAGTATCAAAGAGTGATTTACGAGTCTTTGCGATCGATTAAGAGTTGAAAACTCGTAAGAACTCGTAAGGAAATCTCGTATATGTGAAGGGGGTATAACTGGTAACTAACTCAGGAAGACATTGCAAAGGAACTCTTTTACGAGTGGTTTGCGAGTTAATTACGATGTCAATTCACTCGTAAAGACGTAATAAAGGCACCGTAACATGCTTGTAAACACTTCGAAAATAAAATTTGTATCATCTCTGCACGGGAGTGCGAAAAAATTCCGCACAACTGACGAAATAGTGAAATCTCGGAAATAGATCGTAAAAGGTTTGTAGAAAATCTCGCAAAAACTGGTAAAACTATAAATTTTGAAAATCGTTACAATTTGTAAGAGATGTGAATGGGGTATTGAGAGGATTTTTGACAAGTCAAAATCCTCGTAAAACTTTCACGATTTCTTACGATTTCACACGAGCTAGAAAGACTTGTTTACGAGTAACAAAGAGTCTTTGCGATCGAATATGACTTGAAAACTCGTAAGAACTCGTAAGGAAATCTCGTATATGTGAAGGGGGTATAAAAAAGACGAAACACACGTCAGACGTAACAAACTTTGTTGTCTGGAACTTTGTTATATATATTTTTTCAAAAATACAGAATACAGAATATTTTATTTAGAAAATCGCTCAGTCGCAGAAACTGCGTAACAGGAGCACAATTAAACAAACTACAATACAATACAAATATAACTGCAATACAGACAATTAATTACATACCTACATGTACATACAAATAATTTTTTTTTTATCACAACTGGTATATGAAAGAAAAAGACAGTACAACACAAATATGATAGCTACTCTAATAGTTTACAAACTTTTTGAATAAAAATAGACACATTTTTTAATAGACTAACATTACAAAACTTGTTAATCCCAAAAAACTTTTCTTTGTTTGGATATTCAACACAATACTTAGGTATGTACTTTCGCCTTAGCTCAAGTACATTGATATTAGTGCATACACAAACAAAGTGGTATTCATCTCCAAGACCGTTCATACACAGATTACAAATTCTATCCTCCCTAGGAATGTTTCTCCATCTACCCACTTCTATGGGAAATTTAATGTTACATGTTCGAAATCTACTTATGTGTATACGACGAACTCGGCTTAGTCGTAACAAATATGGCTCTAGTGAAAATAACGACTTAAAAGATAAATAATACTCCCCCCTTGACGAATTATACATATCTGCGAACCATTTTTGTATGAACTGATCCTGGAGACGTCGTTTAACTTCTACCTTTAACAGATTTATATTATTAAATTGTTGAATCTCCCATGCCCCGCTTAAACCGCAATCATCAAAAATGGACTTTACGTAGTTGATCCACTTACATGTTTGATTACCATTACTATTAAGCTTTACCCAAAGTGAGTATAATTTACTCGAAAGTTTTTGTTCGTTACTTACTAATCTATACCAAAAATTAACCATCTTCAATTTAATTTGTAGCTCTAAGGGATACCTTCCAAGTTCACCATATACCATAAAATTTGGAGTTGATGTTCTCACTGAGAGAATACGCTTACAGAATTGTAGGTGGACCTTTTCTATAATATCTTTATTTTCATACCCCCAGATCTCCGACGAATATGTCAAAATCGGAGTAACTAGAGTATCAAAAAGTTTTAATTGAAGGTCAACAGGTATAGCTATATTTTGAATTTTTCTATATAGCGCATACAAAGCTCTCTGCCCTTGTTCGACCAGTTTTTTACGAGTTTGGAAATATTTTCCATTATAGTTGAACAGTATACCCAAATACACATAAGAATCTTGTATTTCTACATCTTGGTTACAAAGTGTAAAATTAATATTAGGTTTGAACTTTCTGTTTGAAAAAATTACAATTTTAGTCTTGTTTACATTAACAGAAAGCTTCCATTCTCTGCAATAACTTTCAAATTTATTTAACATTGTTTGCAGTTTTTCTGCAGATTCAGCAAAAAGGACAGTATCATCTGCATACAATAATATAAATAATTTAATGTACATATTAATGTTCTCAGTAAATAATTCAGACACAAAGGATAAATGTTCACCGCCGTTATCTACTAAATATTCTTCTAAATCGTTGAGATATAGAGCAAACAAAAAAGGCGATAGCTTTTCACCTTGTCTAACGCCAATTTCACATGGAAAAAAATCTGTTCTCAGATCTCCATCTTTTACACAGGACTTAATATCCGTGTAAAAGTTGAGTATAACCTTAAACATCTTCCCCCCAATATTAGAGGCGGCCCATAACACTGACCTGGTGGTAGTCTTTACTTGCATCGATAACAATATACAATTTCACATATACGGGGTTTAGTTACGAATACAATGTAATTTTTATAAAGGGGAATTTGATCACAAGGTGTCAGATGTTATGAATCGCCTTTGACGTATATAGTTCTAGTTCCATTGTTACAATTTTAATTATTTATTGTTCATGGAACTAATTTGAAGGAAATATTGACTGATCTTCAAAAAACCACTTTCGCTCAAATCGTGCTCTGCCTATTATCTGAAATATAAATTACAACAAAGTTCCAGACAATAAATTTGGCTACGCCTGACGCGCGTTTCGTCTATTCAAGACTCATCAGAGGCGCTCTACCAAAAGTTGAAAATGCCAAACACTATAAGACTAAGAAGAGCATAGAATAATACCAAAAAAATGTCGAACTAGAAATCAAATATAACTAAGGACAACCTATGTCTGGGGTAGGAAGAACCTTAGGGTTTTGACAATTTAGGAATTTAAACGGATAATTTATAGCTTTGATGTGTTCGTCAACACAAAAGTGTTGATGCCGGAGCGGGCTAACCTCGGGGAATTAAAACTCCACCAGCAGAGCTAACCGAAGAGAGTGAATATACTAATATATCCGTACTAGTGTATCCGTATCAATTGTCCTTCTTGATTTACTAACTGGCCATCTGTTCACTGTCATCTTTTCGTCCAATCAGTTTTTAATATTTATGCTGTACGAAATGAATTTTAAAATAACTACTTTTTTACTTATTTGTAATGAGATTGAAAGATAAGAAACCTTATTTGCTGTTGTCACATTTATTGAAAGAAGCATAGGTCATGTAGGTGTACCAAAGGGGTAATCAACATCGTAACACCGTTAAAACAAAGACAAAACCGGTAGACAAAAATCATCACAACGAAAATAACCACGCAACAACATAAAACTTACACACACATAACAACAAAACCGCATTCAGCATTGTAAACTCAAGTCGAAACGAGAGTGAACTCAGGTGCTCCGGAAGAGTAAGCAGTTCCTGCTTGCTATAGCACCATTGTCACGTTGCCAAAGACCGATTTAGTGTTCGTCAAATCCAGAAAGGATGACATTACCAAACTCTATGTTTAACCAACATTTGTACTCAACTGAGAGATAGAAATCCCGTATTTGTATACAAGCATATGATGTCTCCCGTAAATTTTCTTGAGTGATGACAACAACCTGGGAGCAACGTACCCCTGTGTTGAAAATTTGCTTGTCAGTCGTGTAGTTCTATCAAGGAAGTCGTTGTACACCCCACATGCTCTGGAATATCAAATCAATTTTGATACGTAAACTCCATATGCTGGAACAGACGGATTGTTGCTACATAGAAAAGGAAAGTTAACTATTGGAAAGTTGAAGTGATTACGTTTGTCAGAAAGATTTGTACAAACCCTTTCTAGTGTGTCAATTTCGAGAAATAGATACAAATGTGAAGCGGACCTCTTAGAATCTGTAGTGTCTTTTATCTCAAGTTCCTTCGGATATATGAGATGTAAATAGTCACCAAATCGAAGACTGTTTAGTGAAAGGACATCATCAATACAGTGAAACCTGTCCAAACCGAACAGCAATGGGACTTTGGGATTTGTTCGGTTTTGACAGGTGTTCGATTTTCTCAGGGTTCAATTACAAATGGAAATGGACAATAGATAAAGAAACTTGAAATTATGTGAACAAATAAGGAAAGAATAAAACACTTTGATGAGATATTCTGGAATCAAGTG
Organism: Arcuatula senhousia; assembly: GCA_963971305.1. Taxonomy (NCBI): domain Eukaryota; kingdom Metazoa; phylum Mollusca; class Bivalvia; order Mytilida; family Mytilidae; genus Arcuatula; species Arcuatula senhousia. The sequence goes on along the minus strand of OZ020303.1, from coordinate 57,375,797 downwards.
AAGCATTAACATTTTCTTAACTGAGAGCACATTGTAATAAAAAACAATCTTTTTGTACAAACAAAATGAATTATTTATCATTTTTTATATTTTTTATATGGGGTTCATCAAAATAAAATTTTGTCATATAATATTAATTAAATTATTAAGCTAATCTTTGGTCACAATCAAGCCATATCAACATCAGAAGATTGGTGAAACTCATTGTTATCAAAACATTATTCATATTACTGCTTTAATAACAATATCTTAATTATTTTGACAGCTTGGGTCATTTCATTTAATTAACATTTAAACAACATATAAGTGTCAATAACAGATTATCAAAGCCATACAACATTGGCATGTTAGATTTGTTTGTACAAAAGATTAATCCTTTTGCTCAGATGAGTTCGGAAAAGACAAGTTTTTATAACAACATTAATGAAACAAAGGGAATAAAAAAACAGTTCGGTATTCGGTTTTGACAGTATTCGGTTTTAACAGGTTCAATTACTATACTTCTTTTAAAAATTCTAAGGGACTTTAGATTTTGTTCGGTTTGATGTGAAGTTCGGTTTTGTCAGGGTTCGGTTTGAACAGTTTTCACTGTATAACGAAATGTGAGATTGAAGGATAAAGCAAGTTTGCAGTCCTTTTTGTCTAGAAGTGATTGTAAGAAGTCTGCGAATACGAAATGCAGCGAACTCAAAATAATAAAAAATTATTAAACTTTTGAATTAAGTTGAAAAAAAGTCATCAGCTCTGACTTTTTATACTTAATAAGTTAATCTACTTTTAACATATTTATTTGTCCTGGATTGGGAAACAAGCTTGATGCTTATAAATGTGAATCCCTCTCGAGCTAGCAGTTTGCGAGTGTGGACTTTTTAGCGGCTCCATTAAGCATACTTTTATCAAACACTACTAAGGGGTCTCTTAATGTGCATAGGGGGTTGCTCTCCATACACACGGCCCAACCTTTTTTCGTTCTTTCCGAGAAACAAGCATTGTTCTGTGAGACCATCCTCGCAAATGGTGCCAACAGAAAGTCGGAAAATTGGTTCATGAAATTTTCACCCCAGAAGAGGACCGAACCACGACTCTTTTTGTTAGTAGCCCGATGCGTTAACCACTTCACCAAGAAATTAGTTAATTTCTATGTTGTTGTTCTATGTTCTTCATATTCATATAGTGTTATGAATTTTCAATCTTTGGATATTATTCCTCTGATAAGTTTAGATAAACGACACGATTGTCAGGCAAGCTATTGTTTGGAACAATGTTGTAATTTTTATCCATAATATGCAAGTTTACCTGTATTATCAATAAATTTAAAGAACATAATGCAACAGAAAATTGAAAATATGTAATGAATAAAACCCGCATATTAAACAGTGTGATAATGCTTCATAATGTTGTCATTTTTATTTCGAACACCCGTGAAGGTTAGCACTGCTGGTGGAGTTTTAATTCCCCGAGGTTAGCCCGCTCTGGAACCAACATTTTTGTGTTGGAGAACACATCAAAGCTTAAATTATCCGTCTAAACCCTAAGGTTCTTCTTACCCCAGACATAGGTTGATTATCTTAGTAATAATTTGGTTCCCCAATATGGTATTTTTGGTTTTATTGCTCTATGCTCTTCATAATGTCATAGTGTTTGGCACTTTCAATATTTCTGGTAGAGCGCCTCTGATGAGTCTTGAATAGACGAAACGCGCGTCAGGCGTAGCAAAATTTATTGTCTGGAGCTTTGTTGTCATTTTTATTACATAGCGAGGTTTCACATGGCTTTTGACTCTAATTGGTTTGGTCAGAATTGAAAAAAAATAGATACACACCCTTAGCAAAGTAACATCTAGCCATCTTGGGACCTTAAATACAGCGTGGGGCTTATAAATCGACAAGAGTTCAGATATTAATATAGTGCTTGGTATTTTCAATTCTTTGAATAAAGTGCCTATAATGACTCTTAAATTATTTCAAAGACAGAGACGGCCCCTTACACTGGCCTATAAGGGAACTCTTTACTGGCACCGATGACCATATACAATGTACCTGTGTTGTATCAGTTCACAAGTGCGGGGTTTTGTTCCAAATATAATTAATATATTTATTAAGGGGGAAATTCGATCACAAGGTTTCAGATATCATGAATAGTCTTTGACGTTTAGGTCTAGTTCCATTATAACGATTTTAATTAATTTTTGTTCAGGAGACTAATTGGAAGAACATTGGCTTAACTTCAAATTACAACTTTCTCTCGAATCGTGCACTGCGAATTATCTGTAAAGAGGGAATATAATAGTATTTCCATATAAAGTTTCATTCTTGATTTACCAGCTGACCATCTGTTCGGTGTCAACTTTTGTCAAAGCTTACGTTTGTACTCGTCGTCTAATGGTAGGTGTTCTATGTCCAGAATGGAGTTTTTTTTTTACATTTTTTAGGATTGTCTTTGAATCATATGCATTACATTTCTATCTCTTGCTAATTTCAAAACGGCGAGCAGCCACCACTAGTCACATTGAAGGCTGCTGGCTGTTTTCCAATGTGGATTTTTTAAATTGACGTTTATACTTGTAGGTAGTATCGCTGACACTCAACCATCTATTTTCGCCAATTGATTGATTCTAAACGAAAATGATAACAAAAACATTTTGTTATACTATGCGAGTGTGGACTTTTTAGCGGTTCCATTGAGCCTACTTTTATCGAACTCTACTAAGGGGTCTTTTAATGTGCATAGGGGGTTGCTCTCCACAAACACGGCCCAACATTTTTTTCGTTCTTTCCGAAGAACAAGCATTGTTCTGTGAGACCATCCTCGCAAATGGTGTCAAGAGAAAGTCGGAAAATTGGTTCATGAAATTTTCACTCCGGAAGAGGACCGAACCACGACCCTTTTTGTTAGTAGCCCGATGAGTTAACCACTTCACCAAGAAACTAGTTAATTTCTATTTTGTTGTTCTATGCTCTTCATATTCATATAGTGTTATGAATTTTCAATCTTTGGATAGAATTCCTCTGATGAGTTTAGATACACAACACGATTGTCAGGAAAGCTATTGTTTGGAACTTTGTTGTAATTTTTATTCATAATATGCAAGTCTACCTGTATTATCAATGAACTTAAAGAACTAAATGCTACACAGAAAATTAAGGACACGTAATGAATAAAACCCGCATATTAAACAGTGTGCTAATGCTTCATAATGTTTTCATTTTTATTTCGAACACCCGTGAAGGTTAGCACTGCTAGTTGATATTTAAAATTCCTCGAAGTTAGCCCGCTCCGGAACCAACATTTTTGTGTTGGAGAACACATCAATACTTAAAATTATCCGTTTAAATTTCAAAATTATCTAAACCCTAAGGTTCTTCCTACCCCAGACAAAGGTTGATCATCTTAGTAATAATTTGGTTCCCCAATTTGGTATTTTTGGTTTTATTGATTTATGCTCTTCATAATGTCATAGTGTTTGGCACTTTCAATATTTCTGGTAGAGCGCCTCTGATGAGTCTTGAATAGACGAAACGCGCGTCAGGCATAGCAAAATTTATTGTCTGGAGCTTTGTTGTCATTTTTATAACATAGCGAGGTTTTCACATGGCTTTTGACTCTAATTGGTTTGGTCATAATTAAAAAAAAAAACTTAGATACACGCCCTTTGCAAAGAAACATTTAGCCACTTCGGGGCCTGAAATACAGCGTGGGGCTAATAATTCGACAATATTCATATAGTGCCTGGTATTTTCAATTCTTTGAATGGAGCGCCTATAATGAATCTTAAAATATTTCAAAGACAGAGACGGCCCCTTACACTTGCCGATAAGGGAACTCTTGACTCGCATCGATAACCATATACAATGTACCTGTGTTGTATAAGTGCACAAGTGCGGGGTTTTGTTACGAATATAATTAATATATTTATTTTTGGGGGAAATTCGATCACAAACTTTAAGATATCATGAATAGTCTTTGACGTTTAGTTCTTATTTCAATATTACGATTTTAATTCATTTTTGTTGAGGAGACTAATTGGAAGAACATTTGCTTAACTTCAAATTACAACTTTCTCTCGAATCGTGCACTGCGAATTATCTGTAAAAAGGGAATATAATAGTATTTCCATATAAAGTTTCATTCTTGATTTACCAGCTGGCCATCTGTTCGGTGTCAACTTTTTCAAAGCTTACGTTTGTAATCGAAGTCCTATGGTAGGTGTTCTATGTCCAGAATGGAGTCTTTTTTTTTACATTTTTTTAGGATTGTCTTTGAATCATATGCATTACATTTCTATCTCTTGCCTATTTCAAAACGGCGAGCAGCCACCACTGGTCACATTGAAGGCTGCTGGTTGTTTTCCAATGTGGATTTTTAAAATGGACGTTTATACTTGTAGGTAGTGTCGCTGAAACTCAACCATCTATTTTCGCCAATTGATTGATGCTAAACGAATTGATGACAAAAAACCCTTTTCTTATACTATGAGATGAAATCAAAAGAAGCAACGCCCACAATTATGATGACTTAATTCCGTCGCGTTTGTCTTTACTGTTAAGTTTGATACATTCTTTCAGAACATCGACTGAACTTCAATGATATGAAACCAAATCACGTTGGACAGAGCTACATACTGATCAACTTAAAATGATATATGAATGATAAAAACTTTACTACTTTAATACGTTCATGTACGTTATACACATTTCTGTCATTCTAACCGTAATTGAAACTGAAAATATGGTGTTTTTTTATAGAATTTTTGTTTTTCGATAAGACCGGAAAACACAGGAACAAATATCTGGTAGTTGATTGTGCTCAACCTGCTTTGTAATTCTCTTGTCCACCAAACAACTAGTAGACGATTGATATGCTGATCACTCTTATGCCGCTTATAGACAACTTAATATTAATATACATGTAGTTTTTATTGACGTGTTTTTTTTCGGCATGCAGATAGTATACCTTCCAATGTGCACTTATTGTGCGCCATTGCTTGGTAATTTGTTTCCTTATTCATATGAAACGGACTTTTTTACAGTCACGAGATGATGCCATCGTAGACTTGTCTTATCCTTTATGGTCACTTTTTGTTATATTGATGATGCCCTTTCACTCAACACTCCTTGATTAAAGTTGCTTGTTTTGCATTCAATATATATCAACAAAAACTTGAAACCAACGACAAGGCAGATTCTACGCTTCATTTTTGGATCGACACCTCGAAAAAGACATTCAATTAATATTTTACGACTAACATGGTGTTTGACTATTGATAATTGTAAATTAGAAAAAAAGTCACATTTGAAGTACACAGAGTGCTAAATGTTTGGAGCATTGACTGTACTATTTTTTTTTAAATACTTGAAATAAATTTAACAGAATACAATGAAAATAAATTCTTTGTAACGGGCTTCTTTGTTGAACATGTACTGTCGACGATTTTCCGTAGAATTCAATTGTAAAGTCATTACTACGTCGTGAAACGTCCCAAATATTTTTTCAACCGCAATGCACATAACGTTGTGCGTTTAAAAGGGATGAGCCACCTTAATTTATGTATACGTACATGTTGCTATTAACGTCCAGTATAGCAGTGTAACTTGAACGGCAGCCTGTCCACAAATATTCATTAGGATCCACTGAAACTTTAAATACCACGGTAGTTCTTGCATATCTCCTGAAAGGATTATTTTCAATGTAAAAATGTATTTCAATTTTAATGTGCAAAGATGATTAAAAGCTTTTCGGTAAAATACACCTAGATGATTCCAGCATGATATAGACTGACGGGGGATTTTAAGGTTGGAACTTCTTATAGCCATGGTCTAGTAATACTTTGATGATCATTAATGTATGACCCGAGTTCCAACGTGCCTCTTGATGGTCTTATCATTTCCACAACGTTAATTGCACCCAGTTGATCTATGGGTTGACGAATTCCAGCTTACTCTATTGAACGCCAAACTGTGTGAATCTTAGTTCATGTATTATTTGTGTTTCAAAAATTTAATTGTGACCATTATGTCTTGACCTGGGTGGAAATAAGATATGCTACTTGTACAGTAAGGTAAGCAATAAAACTGAACATTGAACAAATAAAAGCAAATAATGTCTCCGACCATCTTTGCTTGTATATCAGAAGTCTATGACTGTAATCTAAAGCGAGGTTTTCGGACTTGTCTGGCACGAAATTTGATCGTAAAACCTTTTCCAAAATTTGGGCTGTTTGAATTAATACAAAGTTCACATCAGGTTTCCTTCCTTGAAATGCATATGTTCGATATTTGTATGTGGCTTCCCAATTCGAGATTTTAGGGTAAAAGTACTTAATATTACATGAAAATGATTTGAAATTCTGCAGCGTGTTGTATGACAAATTGTATATGTCCTTGGCAAATTGAATGTTATAATATATATTTTGCAAACAATAGTTATTCAATTGAAAATTGATGTGAATAATGAGAACTAAAAAATAAAAAGGAAACGAAGAGTGTTTTAACAGGAAAATTTAAAAAAAATATATTTAAAAAAGGGAAATGATATAAATTCATCTTTATTCATGTTTGTTTTATACACATTTTGTTCCTTGTTTTTTGTTCAAACTCTAATTTATTTTGTTCCATCCTCATATCTAGCTAAATACTTATGCAGCGCAGCTAAAATTCAGCATAAAAAAAGTCACGTTCGAAAGTTAGCAAATGATCATAATGGTTAAGCAATATATATATAAATCAAAGCACTAATTGATGTGTAAAAATGCTCAATAAAAATAGAAGTACTTTAGACGGTTTAGAAGGCGTCGAGCTACTATCACCAAGGTTCGTTATTCGAACATTTCATATTTTACAGATTTTCCGACGCTCTAAAGACACCATTCCCAAGGAACGATGATAGTCCTTAAAGAAAGACGAAAATGGTTTTCTGACCTATATAATACAAACCCCTTATTACATCAGGCCGCAAGCACAAGACATACAAGCAGCAAACAAAATCGACAAAAGCAAACACTGCAAGTGTTATGTAGCTGAGGTTAGTCAGAAGCAACATCCATTTGCCATTTCCACGCTCTAAGCTCCAGTAGGCTTCTAACAGAATCCATATTAAGTGGTAGGCCAGCCAAAGTGATGTCCATACAACGTACAGAATCTGGGACCCATGCTGAAAAATAAAGTTCTCAGTACAGTCACAATAGCTGTGCTTTTTTTATGAAAAAAAGAAGAAATCCTATCATCATATTGGTTTAAAACTAATAAGATTCGATTTTCATAACACAATTAAACCATTTTGAAAACGCAGCCAGTTGTCTCCAACGTATACCAGTCAGGTCCACAAAAACCATGCGAATCATTCAAAGCTAATTTCAGAGTTAGGGCCTTTTTTCTACATGAAGCAAAGACTATGTATGAGAACAAAAATCATGTTCTGATAAAAATTCTTATTTTACCAAATTTAATGTTCAAAACAGTGAAGATTACAAAATTAAATATCGTATAAAGATTGTATGCTTATTGACAAAAACCACTGTTATTTAGTGGAATATAGTGAGTCTATAAGGGTCACTAACATTAAAGCATCATACGATATAAAGGGTCCTGTAATTTGACTCTTGTTGGATTTGTTGAAACATTATCATGTCTTCCTTGTTTTGTCTTTTCTTATGGACATTATAGATTGACCCACAAAGTTTGGTAGTTATTACGTAAATGTCAGACAATGCAAGAAAAGAACTTTTTTGCTACAAAGACCAACGATTTCCCTAACAGAAGTAGAGTTCTTAAATGCAAATTCCACAGAGGAAAATAACGACATGTTTAAGGCCGAATCAACAGCAAAACAAACTCAGAACACTTGGATGCTGATTTTAGCCTACATGTATATTACACCGCTGTCCTTTTTTAAAATTTGAAATATGCTTGCACACGTATACTCATTTATAAAACAACTTGTAAGTGAAGCGTTAAAGCAAATGACAAACCACTTGAGTCGTATCTTAGACAAAAAGACAGTTCTAGATGAATAATGAGCAATAAGTACCTAAATTCAAGTGCCGGAGAAAATACGGAACTAAGTGTTACTAAGTAGTTTCCGGCTATATTACGGTTCGGTATACTTATATCGGATGAAGGTTGATAGGATTGAGTATTTGACCGAAAAATAAAAATAAACGTCCTATATGTAGTTGTATTGTTTACAAATATTGGTTGGTTGGAAATGGGATCAAAGGACGTCCTCGTGGCCAGGAAATTACGACACCCGGATTTACGACATATTGCTTTGGTTTTACTAGTCTCGAAACCAAACGGTTTTTACGTTGCATAATCGTACCTAGGAAGATGGAGTTTTGGTTCGAGGCGATTTCTTCTATTATTTTCAAAAGGCTAAATTAGCAAAAATGCCATGTTGGCTATTGCCCTCGCTTGACTTCAGTCATCGGTCATTAGTCGTTCATCTGTCCATTATACTTTTCAAAAATATTCTGCGCTGAATCCACTCCAACATGATTATTGTTCTTTTTAGTGTCATTTATAGTGCTGTTAAATTGAACTTTTCGATCCATCTAAAATCATGGACGCCGTTGCTTAAGATATAGATTATAGGGGTAAATCACCTTATAAGGAACTAAAAGAATATAACAGATAGAACAATTCTTATGGATCTTTAATATCGAAAGCAGTATACGAAAGTCTCCACTGCATCGAACGAACTCTTATCGGTGAAACGTTCATTCTTCATACTAGTATTTGGCATTATAGAATGAAAACTTTTGAATATAAAGGACCTATAAAAAAAGCTGCTGTTTGGTTAAATGTTCAGTTGTATAAGCTCTAACATGAGTCTTTTGGGAAGAAATTTTCAGATGAGGCCTTTTAGGGGTAATTGTTTTTCAAAAGGTTAAAGAATAGGTTTTGATTGAAAACTATTTCAGATTGCTGATTTATAAAGCTATACTTTTTAAGGTTTAATATCATTAATGAACTTGCAGTTAAGCAATTAGGCTCTAAGGAGTGTGTAGTTCTAGTGTCACGGATGGAAATATAAAGCAGAAATGTTGCGTTTTACTCAACGTAAATATTGTGCATCCCAGTAAAAATTAAAAAAGAATGTCTTCCAATTTGAAGAGGGAATTACACAGAACTGAATTGTGCTTTTATTAGATATTAGAATGTATTATCTTAAATTTATAAACCGATGTGTCGTTTCTTAGGGACAAAGACCTCAATTAGAAATGTTACTTTAAAATTTATAAATTTATTTATTTACTTAACTTTATAGGCTCTTAAGCCAATTTTCGAATTTCTTTAGATTAGTTCTAAAGCCTATTAAATTGAAACAATATATGTTTCTTTTTTATTTTACCAAACCATTTTAACATTATTAATAGGAATCAAATATTAAGAAAAACCATACCATTACGCATTGTGTCATAAAAAAAACTTTATCTAGTTAGTCCGAAAAACACGTAGCATTTCCGTTTTTTACCCGTATTGGTGCTACTAAGGATACGGAAATTGGGTTTTCCACCCTCGTCTGTTGAATTTATTCCGTAGCACAATCATGAAGTTGATCCGTGTGTGACTAGGGCATAAAACGGAGCATGGTGCAATCACTAAGGGGGAGGGGTAACTTCAAGTATTTTAGGGTACAGATGTGCGGCCCGGAAATTTTATACACACCTTATTCAAATATTGGCCTGCTTAAAAAAAAGACATCCATTCATACATTTTTAATGCATTTAATATTACACAGAATATGTATAAACTAGACATGTTTTATGGATATTCTATTGAAATCAAAATTACCAAATGCATGTACAGTTAGGGTTACAAGGGGGCAAAACGTGGAAGCTCGGCCACTCATTTTCTATTGATATATGACATTTGTAAAAAATTAACCTTGACAAATATGCAAAATCTGAAATTTTCACCCTTTTCACACATGGATCACACCTAATAGGTAGACCCTTTTGGGTTGCACATATGTACCTACCTTTATAATGGAAGAAAACACCCCATGGGTGCACTAGTAATAATTCTATATCTAGTAAATTATATCCTATAATATTTCGTTCTATTTTTCAAGGACAAAGGATAGCAGAATTGAAAGTTATATCTTTGAACTCCTTTTTTATGTTAACTCAAGATATGAAACTTTATCATTAAATTCAGATACTGGTCATTTTGATCTTCGCATGTTTTGAGATAATCTTCATCAACATCATGACACAAAACGAAATGTGGCGTGACGGTTTTTGATAATGTCCTTGTATGACGTCAATCAATACGATTTTAAAAAGTACGAGGTGCAAAATCGTGTGCTATTTTTTTTTTACTTTCTCAGCTAAATGTTATAAAGCTTTTTAATAGATTCAGGTGTAATTTTAAACTGTATTGTCGAAAATAAACTATATAGTTACGTAATCATTTAGAAATCAAGTTTTCCCCAAAGGATTTTATACGAAACACAGAGTAATTTCATGCTCAGAAAATCTGATTGGATAAATCGATTTTCGGAGAGAGAATCAAATAAGTTTAGAGGTAAATTAAACTGGTTATAATTAATCTTTAAGAAGAAAATACTAGTGATTAATAGAGGTACTGAAGAAACCGAAGAATCAATTATCTGTATTTTTCAATTCAACGAAAAACAGCTCGTCACTTAGCCAGGTACTACAGTGACGGATCAAGAAGGCCGAAAGATTTTGTGATCATTTTTGCAGATTTTAGGCAAAATTCGTTCTCAGAAGACTGCAGGCGGACCCAATCCCTAATCTACATTCGTTCCTGTACTTTACATACATGTCCTATTTTCTTGTTGGTTATTGAATGCTTGTATATTGTGAGTACCATAAAAATATGATCAAAACGCATTAAACCTCCCCCTTTTTTTCAATATAGTCAGTATAATGCTTATAAGAGCAACAACAATTAAGAGGGAACATCACAAAATAAAAGGTGGGAAGATCAGTTAAAAAGGCGTATTTGAATTCGAATAAGTACTTACTAGTATGCTTTTATATCATATTAAATTTATCACCAAGCATGGCGAAACCTAACAATAAAACCTATAATCATGATAATTACATGTTCGATTTATGCGTTAAATTGTACTTGCTATTTACATGCCTGCCTGATAAATGAACCACCCAGAGTTGCTTTCAACATTTGTGATTTTTATTTTCTATTTGCGCTTTTAGTGACGTAAGTTTACATTTTACGTATAGCGATGAAAACGCGTTATTTGACTTCGATTCAAAACTTTAATCAAAGTTTGATTTTATTTTTTCAAAACACTGAACAATTTTCGATGTTGCACACAAAAAATTATGAAAACAAGTACTCATCCTTCTTCTATAAAGAACTGGAAATAAAACCTGCCCAATCGACAGTCTAAAATCAAAAGACAGTCCCAGAGGAAAAAAAACATTTACTGCAATCATATAAATGTTGCCAGTTATCATGCTCATCCGGTAAAGCATTTTCCTTTTACATGTACCAAAATGTATTATATGGGAACTAGTTTTTCGCACAGCACACTCGTTTTGAAGAATGGGATTTTGATGGACGGTTTGTTTAGAAAAAAAAATGTTGTATTCAGAAAAATTTTCTATAATATTGACAAGCCCCCCCCCCAAAAAAAAAAAAGAGGATATCTCTTAAAATTTCACCCGAAAAGCTATAAAAGTTGTGCTCTCGTTGATGTTATTCGAGTGCATTTGAAAATTACAAGTTTCTTGAAACTAACCGATGTGTATTGAATCAATTTTCATTTGATATGTTATATTTGATAATTAATCTATACGAATGCAAGATGATTTGAAAGCTTTGGTCTTTGGTCTAGATGTATATTAAACATGGTAATCAGAGAGGGTCTAAATTACACGATGTTTTTTTTGCCCATAACGTGCACATTATATCAAACTGAACATGCACAAAGAACAGATTTATATACGGACACCAGACATTAATTACACTAACAGTTGTGTTAAGCAAAAACTTGAATTAAACTTTTTTCTATCTATCTATATTGTTGACATTTGTCTGTTTGTTCGTTTCATGTAACGTTAATAAACATCATCACATTTTTAACCCGACAGTAAATAAATGGTGGCAATTCTGCGTCAATTTTTCATTTTTTGTTTCAAAACTCTCTTCACTTGGTCCTACATACTTAATGCACTTTATGCCTACATAATATCAAAATGTCTTGTTGTTGGCCAAAATAAAAGGGGGGGTGTGGGGTGGATCGGTATTTCATTTAGACAGTTCCCATGCTATATCAACATGTAAAAGATCAATTCAAATTTTCATTTATTTGTTTATTAATTCCGTTTATAGGCGTTTAATTAAATTCAAAATATGCATTTGATTGATAATTGAGATATGACTCAAATCGAATGACTTTTAACCATTAAAGAAAATTATAATCGCATTAGTACAGGTGTTGATCAAATATGCATTTTTGTACAGTAACATGCTATAACGATAAGTCAAGTAGACATACATGGCAATATTTATCAACACTAACCGTCGTTATGAGCGACTATTTTAATAAATCATAAAGGAAATTGCCATCTCTACGTAACAATCTTAAGATATCACCATGCGTGTTCCCTTTGATCAGACAATTGGAAAATGAATAGTTTAAATATTTGGATTGTACATTTTTAAACATATTGTACATACTTCTTTTATACTAAAAGAAGTAATAATAAATTAATGAGTATGTAAAATAAAAAGCTTTTTTTAATTTTACCATTTAACTTTAAATAAATTTTATGATCAACTATACATTTCATTTACGTAAAAGCTTTAACGTTTTTGTAGTATTACACAGGATTTAGAAATATTACATATAGTGTTTAAAGTATTATATAAATTAAGAGGAATAAAATTACATTCCTTTAGGCATCGCTAAGATTAATGAACAATATTTGATGTATTTTTAATGCGTTTTTTTTTTTATTCAGAAAAAAGGGGGGGCTATTTGAGAGTATTTTGATGAAATTGTTTGGTCTCGAAGTTTTATTTCAATTGATTAGAAACATATAACGTTTATTAGTGAATAAGTAAAAAATAGCATCATTTTGACCGTGCTTCAAATGTACTTTGAATAGTTTTATTAAGTTTACATATTGCTTTTTAATGAGTGTAAATAGCAATTATTTTTTTTATTAGAATGCAGATGATTGAACGGCAAAATAAAATAAAAAAATATAATATAGTATATAGAAACATGGACTTACTTGTAAAGTTACAAACTCCTGTGGTCGATTATAATACAGCCCGAACTCCTTTAGATTAAAATAGCTTTTCCATCTCATTTTCAGTTTAAGCGACAGTTCAAAGTACTTAAAATATCAACAATTTGCTATGCAAGGATTTGTTTAACCAAAAATAATACAAGTCCGATACAAGAGAGTACGAATCTCCCGAGTGCTTAGTAAGATATACAACTTTTTACGAGAGAGTGACACTATTAAATAGAACACCGGACATCGAAGCTTGAAGCTTTTCCGCCCAGGCGTTCTATTTCGTGATTCACATTGAATTTCAATTTATTTGACATACGGCTAATTGCCTTTTAACTGTCGTATTGAAAAACAAATAATTCTAAACGAGTGATAAGGTGAAAAAAATTCCGATTTCACATTTAAAGCCTAATGAAAACTGACCGGAAAATTAACCCAGCTCAAAACCATATTATCTTAATACTAAAATTGAGAATCGTCATGTAAACTCATTGTCCCTTTAATAACATTTCAAATGAATGGTATTATCTTACATTTCACGGTACTTTACGAGGCAGACATGTAAACACATACGTCTCGACAATAAAATTAAAATTAAGACTATACAAATTAAGACATTTTGAATAAACTAAAAGGTTGAAATCGAAATAATAAATAGAAAACAAATCCATGATCTGACCATGAACCTAGTTGCTATATTATTGTAAATTGCCGAAAGCTTTGTATGTTAAAACAAAACCTTTTAGAATAAAATATCTAAAATTAATTTTAGTAACCCATAGATACCCTATTTTAACGAAGTAAAAGTTATATTTTGGAGATAAAATGGATATACAGATTCTGTTGTTTCGTCTCTTTATAATTGCCATAATAATTCAGTTATTAGCAAAGCAAAAAAAAGAAGAGAAAATATGATTGAAAAGTTAATTGAAGCAGAAGCAGCTAGCTAAAATTATTTTAAGCAGTGTAGGACCATGCGAGCTAATGTCATCCTTTGGCTGCCGACTGTCGTCTGTCCGTCCGTAAGTTTTTATTGAACGATCTCTATAATCACATAAATGATTGTGCACTTGATCGTTAGGATGTCCTTCACTAAGTTTGCGAAATAACCATTTCTGAAAATTCAAAGAACAGGAGCGTAAAAAGCATAAGAGATAAAGAAAATCTGAAGCAACAACTTTTCAGCACCGCAAAAGCTCTATATACAACGTGTACGACAAGTCACCATGGAAGTTATTTCACCTTCATCGTCAATGTAGACTAATTTTACACTGTTTGCACCATAACTAATAGAGAATTTGAAAAAAAAAACCTAGCATTGCAGAACCGTTCAGCTCATTGAGTTCTAAAACAAATGACTTCAGGATCAACATTGTCAGATCAATCGTTTATACCCAAATTTATTTTTTCTTTTATTTTTTTTCTGACATTTAACCACTAAAGGGATTGCTTTGAAGCGTTTGACCACCATTTAATCGACATGCCACGCACCATTCTTGGTTATAAACGAGAGTTGAATGATTCAGGCTCCCGTGATTTTTGAGTTCATATAACGACGTTACATTGTAATTTATTGCGTAATTCTGGCATAATGTCTAGATTTCAAACGACGACTTTCTCCATATGAAACTTCTATGTATTGACCGTTATACCGACAAGTTACAATATTCTGGTATGACGAAAGACCTTCAATCAAACACAGGGAGTGATTGGTAGCAAACATTAACATGAGTTGCTCCACGACCGCGCTGTGTTTGTCGACTTTCTATATTGACGCTCCCTATATTTTCCCTGTTAATAGTAAGAGGTAGTCTTAGGACTTAGCTACTGAGTGCCTACAAAGAATTTAATTAAGTAAGTGATCGAGCGGCTGTTTTGGTGTTTTTCGTCCTTGCAACACTATATAGAATTTGACGTTGGTCGAATAGGTAAATATGGTTGGTATACGAGAAACAACCTGTATCATAACCATCCATGATCATTTTAACTTGAGGTAGTTACAAATGGATTTGATGCAGCTACAAACGATAGTTACCTTGCATCAACTTTGACGAACTTGTGAGTAATATTTTTAACGACCTTTTTAAAAGTTCCATTGGTGTGGTTGTCCATAGTAATGAAAACGAATTCGTTTCGCTGTCGACTCAAAACAATGCGAAGTATATCAAATTTGTAGTACAAATCATTGTATACTTCTTTGGCATAAAAACAAAGGAAACAAAACAATGTTGAATTTGTAACTTAACAATAAAAATAAAAATGGCTGACTGTAATATGGATTCACAAAATGACGAAGAAAGAACGATTAAAAATGTAAAGGAGGAGTATTTGATATGCAGTATTTGTATGGACCAGTACCGCGACCCTCGTGTCTTGCCATGTGGCCATAGTTTTTGCCTAAACTGCTTGACGGAGTATATAAAACAATCCGCTACAGATTCAGAATTTCTCTGCCCAATAGATAGACATGTTATTAAAAAACCGTACGAAATGAAGAACGCCAAGAGATGGGCTTTACATTTTCCTCCTGCTACGTTTTTATGGAGTTTGAAGAAAGCAGTGGAAATACACGAAGGAATGATTTCAACATGCAAACGTCATCATGGAAGACCGCGGGAATTCTATTGTGCAACCGATGATGTACTTGTTTGTTCAGAATGTGCGGTTAATGATCATCGTTCGGAAACTTGTGAATGCAGCACTCTTTATGATATTTATAACAGACGGAAGGACGATGTTCATATTCTACAACACACACTTACGGGACAAGAGAATCGTGTGCGTCAGTTGATCACAGACCAGTATCGTTTGCGAGAAGCTTTTCAAGAAAGTAAATCGTCAGTAAAATGTGAATTGGAACAGCTTCGCGATAGACTGGCTGTATGTTATGAAACCATTCTAAGGGCTGTAGACGAACTCGTAGATGAGGTTGAAAGGGCAGATTTTACTCGTTTTAATCTCGAAGCGCAACTTGATTCATTTTCTCAAGACATTTGTAGCATGAAAGACGAGTTAAGGGACGTAAAGCCTGGTATCGAATTTTTAGATGTTTTACAAAGAGTAGAATCGAAGGTGGACCATATGGGGTCGGAAATAGAAGATATTGCAACATTTCTAGTTGAATGTGAACATTCTGATTTTGCTCGTGTAGAATTTATTCCAAACAGTGCTTTTATTGAATTATTAGACGAATATTCTGTAGGGTCTATTATAAATCACACTGATGGATGAAATGTGAAGTTCTACAAGTCGTCATTTGTTTGATTGAATTGAGAACTGCAACAAATTAGTATATATGTTGTGTACTAGTTGCAACTTTGTACATGTTGCAACATGTACAAAAAATGTACATGTTGCAACATGTATGGTGCAATCGTACAAGTTGCAACATGTACATCCTTTTCTGTACATGTTGCAACATGTACAAATTTTTTAAAGACTTTTTTGTAACTTGTACAAATGGCATACAAGGAGTATTTGGTGTCTAGTAATGATCTACTGATGTAATTTGCTTAAGATTTAGCTTCTTTACAAATACAAAAACAACCAAGGAATGAAGAATTCTTATCAGAAAAATTAACAATGTTCAGTTCTATTCAACAGTAAAACTTGTATTGCAAGGTGTAGATGAATGACACTTCAAATTACTTACAATTTGTTTTGGGACACTAACATCTCCCCTTACGTTTTTTTTTCTTTTACAAATTTTACAAAGAAATGCCATTGCCCTCTACTTTCTAACATTTAACAGTCTGAAAATCCACTCAATACCAGAAATAACATCTACACTCATCATCAAACCTGTAAGTCCTACTCATGTAACATTTTATCCGTCCTACTCTTGTTCATACTTGTCCAATGGACACTTATTACAATCTGTAGTAAATTTACCTTGGAAAAAATGCTCAAATGCAAAAAATACTTGTTCCAATAAAAGATTTTTCTCTCCCTAATGAAGTGCACTGCAGCACTGATTACTTTCTTTCTTTTGTCTCAAAAGATTCAACTCTTATCACTTTGTCATGCATTAGAATATTTCTATCTCTGACAGTTAATTTGTTTGCTGCTGTACAGGGACTTGTGCAACTTTATCAATATTTTGTTAGAGTCAATGTTCCATGTTTATTAGTATGAGAGAAGCAAGTCAACATGACTGCTGTTCGTTTTGGCCTTTATCAATTCTTATATGATATCTGGTGTATCCCGCCAGTAAAGGTATTGTTTTCTTAAGAATTGTTCTCGGCAAGCTGCCTAATCTCTTGGTATAATTTCTGCTGCAATTAAGTTATTTTGCAAATTTGTTCTTTTATGACCTAATTAATCTACTCAGTTTAAGCTGAGTGGAAATGAGATATGCTATCATGTCTATTATAATTTAATCCAGGAAATTTAAATTGTTTTTTTTTTTTCGAAATAAGGGAATGTATTGTCTTTTATGTCCAATTGTACAAGTTACAACAAATTTCATAAAAAAGTTTGTACATGTTGCAACATGTACAGCAAAAGTTGTACATGTTACAACTTGTACAATTGCACCATACATGTTGCAACTTGTACATTTTATTTGTACATGTTGCAACTTGTACATTTTATTTGTACATGTTGCAACATGTACAATCTTGTAACTTGTACACAACATATATTTATAAGATCTATATATTTGAACAAACCCTTTATGAAAATAAAAATAATTAAAAAAGTAATTTTAAACAAAAAATAGATTGGTTGATTGATTGTTAGTTGCTTAATGTCCCATCGGCGATATTGAATTTTGAATCCCGATATAGAACTGATTCCAATTGTATGCGACTTTATAAAGCAGTCACTTGTACTACGAAAATAGGGTCCACATGGGTCAAAATGTTCTCAAAACTAAAACTCCATATGTTAATGTTCTGTATACTCTGTTGTTTTCTGTATATGTTTTGTATTTTACATGTTTTTGTTTTTGCTTTGACCCATATGGGTGTATTTTGCTTTAAAGAATATATGCGAGTTATTAAGAATAAATAGTTTGCTATTTAAATATTTTCTAAATTGCTTTGTTCCTGTACATCGGTTGATCTATAATTCTGATTTTGCATCTGATTCTTATTATATCTGTGTTTTGATTATATTCTTCTTGTATTCATACTTCCATATATTTTCATTCATGAGACTACAAAAACTGTGACCGGTTTTATGATATATATCAAATTTGAGGATTTCCTTATCCTCAAATCGCTCAACAGAATTTATATATTGATTTGAAGAAATTCACCCATATGAGGAAAAACTCAAAGTTAAGGTGTTTTAAGAAACCCAGGCAAGAGAAGACATTGCTTCCTTTTTCACATTTCTTGGCTTACCTTTTCTGTTTTACATAGGCGGTCAGTATTATGTTTCAGAAGAAAATAACCCAAAGGTGAAATCAAAAATCGCAATGGTCCCGTCTGGTATATGCATAAAAAAGAAAATGTGGGTTTAAAGAAGTTTTTAACACCAAACCCCTCTCGTCCATCAAAATTTTAGGATCGGCTACATGTACCCCAGTGAAAAAACCAATGAAACCTAGTTTTCTAGAAAACCTATCATTTTAAAAAAAGAAAATATTATGCACCTATAATTTTTATTTGAAAATAATTCTTTAGAATAAATTGTAAAATTCTAGAATGTACATAAATTGTATAGTGCATTATGTCACAATGAAAGTGTAAACATTTAATTAAAACATTGAGCAGTTGATGAGGTGGTGTTCTGATATAAGTGATGAATAACATAATTAAGGAAGTCACTCTTCATGTTTCAGAATTTCAATCTTATTTCAAATCTCCTCTGGATTTCAATATTGAGGAAATTTTTTGAAAACTGACCACTATCTTTTATGAAATTTTATGATTATAAAGGTCTTAAAAACCAACTGTATGAAATTGCTTAAAAATTGTTGATCAACACTATAGTTTTTATGGCCAACAACGTCACAATGTTAAAGTTACAGTATGTAAAATATTGAGAAGTCTGATTCTCGCCAAAGTTTTGACGTCATATATCTCGGAAACGAGCACACGGACCTATTTTTTATTTGATAAGGTAGACAATTATTTCCATATCAAATCATAAAATCAGTGATATGAATAAAAGTTCAGGAATTACCATCCTTAAAGTGAATGTAACATGGACACGCGTACAATGGACGAAAGTCTGGCTGACGGAAAAATTGTATCCCTTAATCCCCCATTTTTAAGAGGGGAATAAAAAATGTAGATAAGGAGCAAAAAAATCACTTTTAACAACACTTTTTAAATTATCATGATTTTGATTTGAGTAAAAAAATTTCACCATAAGGTTCTTAATTAAAGTTATTTTTAAATTTCTCTTTTCTTTGCTTCAAGAATTAAGTTCTTCAGCTCCTCGTTCTTTGTTTTGACAAATTTATCATTTTGATTTAGTTCTAGTATTTGTTCTAAAGACTTGGAAGCAAGTTCATACATTCCAAGCTTTTTCGCGGCCAAGCTTAGTAGCATGGTTGTGGCAGCAAGAATTTGAAGGTCATTCGAAGACTCCGAACCTGTTGTTTTCATCTGCTTGTAGACAATGCTTAAAATATTGACACATGCTTTAATCCGAGATAAATATTCGTTCTTCAATTCATTGCCACGTTTAGGTGAAGTGTCTGTACCCATATCCTTGCATTGTGCTGAAAAGCAAATCGCTATATAGTTTGCAAATGCTACAGAAGATATGTTTAATTGCTCTTTAACCTCAAGGAATTCCTTTATTTCTTCCATTTTATGCATTAGCTGCTTTGAAGTCGAAAAATAGTTAAATAAACTCGTAATTTCACCGGAGAAACACGCATTTGTGAGAAAAACTTCAAAATCATCATAAGATTCCTGTTCCCATAGGAACAACAAAAAGTCTACTTCGACTGCAATGTCCTTTTCCTTTTCTTTCATGGCGGATCGAAACAAAACGGCTGATTTTCTCATCCACCCTTCTTTTTCATCATGTTTATCTGAGTTCATTGCTTTGATATGATAACAGTGGCCAAGATTACCATACATTTTTACTCTTAGAATTGGATTTTGTCTTATTGGTGCACCAGTTGACCGTTCTATCCATAGCTCAATAGTTTTAATACTTTCCTCAATGTTTCCCACTGCAATTAGCTCCCTTCCGACTGCAGCTAAAATACCAAGATTATAATGCGGTTTTACCAACTCATCTAAAACTGATGACGTAAAAGGCAACCCTGCTGATGTAATACTTTTTCTTGTGTAGAACACTAAGAATTGAAAAACCATCCCGAGATCCGGTTCGTCTGTTTGCAGTAGATTCTCTATATCGGTTTGAATCTCTTTGATTTCATCATTATCTTCTGATATTTTTGACGCTTTCTTTTCTTGCAAAACTGCTTTTACTGTTTCTGTATCCGGTGGGTCTAACGTCAGTTTTTGAAAAACCACCCCCGCCAAAACAAACCTAAAAGTGTCGGTGCTAGTTTTAAGTACATTTGAAGACACCAAAGCATCAATTGTTTCAAACGCTTTACCAATTTCATGCTTTGCTTGACTTTTCAATGTTCCTATGCTTGTATTTACTGGAATTAATCCATCCATTGTTTCATTCATTGAACCTTTGGGTTCCATCATAAGGGCCGGTAAATAAACAAGATGCTTTAATGCATTATTCAAATCCGCCTTTTTGATGAGATTGCAAAAGGTTGAAATTATCTTAATTTTGTCTAAAGAGTGATGAAGCCTTAACGCAGATGCAATTCCAACCTCTGTATCTTCTTGGGACAATTGAAATACGTTAACTACTACCACTAGACAAGCCAATAAGTGGTCATCATTGTCCAATGACCACGATCTACACGTACAAAAGATTTCTTTTGCGGTGAATAAGAAAATATCCTTCTGGGATTTATTCGTAAAGACCCAGTCAGTAAGAGCTATGCAGCAACTTTCAGTCGCAGACACACCGAGTTGCATTGCAATAAGATTAATCGTATCTGCTATACAGGCAGCAGTTGTGAGTTTATCATTTTGTGCTTGGAATGACACCATCATTAGCCACCGTGCAGATTCTTTTAATTTGGGGTCGTTAATTTCAACAAGTGAGCATAGCAATGTTGCTAATTTTACCCATTCTTTTCCGTATATTTTAAGCAAAAACTCTGCATTGTTGATTGCTGCTTGTATAGTGCTCTGGTCTCCCTCGGAATTAATTTTGCATATCTCAGTGACCAGAAATGGTACATTCTTGATATACATCCAGATTAAGTTAAAATGTGGCTGGTATAGTTTAAACAAATGCTCAATGGATATATACAAATAATTAGACTGAATTTTCTGCAGAGATAACTCTGATTCTGACAAACCTTTCATTATGCGTTCTGCAATCGTACACGTTGAAAACGGGTATTGCACAGCGGTTCTCACGTAGAGTATTTCTTCTAGAAGATGCGATAAAAAGTAAGCGAGATCGAATTCATTTTTTTCCATTTCCTCTCCTCTTATATAAGAAACCATGTTTCTATTGTCAATAAAATAATGTGCAATTCTTCTAGCATGTAATTGTTCCAATAGAAACTTGAGAAAGCGTTGGATATTTGTTTCAAGATCAGTTCCCATAAACCTGTTTTTTCCATAGTCTTCACAAAACCAGAGAAAAGTAGTCTTGAGGTGATATGATGATAGAGTACTTTCTTTAAAGATAGTTTGTTTCAACAAAACTTTTGAGACAATGTAAACCATTCGCACTTCAATTGGGAGACTACGAATCAGAAGACCCTCTTGTCTCGTGAAGGAAAAACGCCATTCATACTTGTCATTCAGATTCATAGGGTGTGATTTGGATACAATTGTACAAGGCAATTTTAAACATTGTAAGATCAGTTCCTTGTTTGGCCACCCAGAAAATCTTTCTCGGGTTTCCCAGTTTACGGCAGACGATGGCCAAGTCTTACATTCGACCGAAATAGCATTATCAAACTCAAAATTATGAGCTAGAAGATTTTCTGTTTTACTGCTTCGAATCACGGGACCAAAGTTAAGCGACTCTGCGATTTTTAGTAAATCCTCAGATTCTTTGTTCTTAAGAATTTTAGCATAACCAGGGTTTGTAGAATTTCGTAATTGTATTATCTTTTTATCTGGAAGTATTCTGCAGTTTGAAGATTGTACAGTATCTGTCGCTTTGCTAATGTCATTCTCCAGATGTTCAGGATGGATATCTGACTCTTCGTGAAAAGCTTGAAAGCATTCGAGAACATTCATAATGTCGGTATCTGAATACTCATCTGGACTTGCGCAACCGACACCTTCATACATGCTGCCCACAATATATTTCACGCATGGTTGACCAGCTATTTTTGCTCGTTGTTCGTCTGCTTGACTTATTGACTTTCCCTCGCATCCTGTAAATGACATTGCACATCCATCAAATATATTCTGCAAAAGTAGTCGAATCCATTCATTTTCGGTTACTACATTTGTTCCTAGATTGCACTTAATGTCACCTGGAGGTTTGCATTCGAAATATTGGAGACACTTAGCAACCAGTTTTGCAACTATTTTGTTACACTTGACCAGTTCATTCTCGTTCAGATTTTCTGGAGCTTTCTGTAGCGTTTTGTGGGTTGATGAATACATTATAAATTCAATTTTCTAATACCATGTCCTGTAAAAAAAGTTTAGAAATGTGTCCATAAGGTTTGTTTCTAAATCTTGCTATTTAACACTCGAATAGTCAATGAGTTTTTTCGGATTTTCGTCTCTTTATTGAAACAGGAACCAACCAAAAAACCAACAAGTAATACTGTGAGCGAGCTCACAAAAGGATACCCCCGCTTCATAATGGACTCAAATATCAAGTCCAGTTATCTCCCCTTAATGATAACGAAGAGCAATACCAGTTCTTCATGCACATCTACAGATGATGTACCTACTTCATGTAAAGTTTCATTAAAATCCATTCAGCTGTTTAGGAGGAGTTGCACTTACAGGGTCTCCCATTGAATAATGTATTTAAAAGGATAAGTCCAATTATCTCCCCTGAATGATGTCAGAGTGCGATGAAAATTATTCATGCACATCTACATATGATGTACTTCCTTCATGTAAATTTCATCAAAATCCATGAAGCAATTTAGGAAGAGTTGAGCTAACGGGATTTCCCATTGAATGATATATTAAAAAAGTCTAAGTTCAATTATCTTCCCTGAATGATGTCAGAGTGCGATCAAAATTCTTCATGCACATTTACATATAATGTACTTCCTTCATGTAAAGTTTCATCGAAATCCATCAAGCGGTTTAGGAAGAGTTGCGCTTACGGGATCTCCCAATGAATAATGTATTTAAAAAGTCTAAGTCCAAGTATCTTCCCTGAATGATGTCAGAGTGCAATGAAAATTCTTCATGCACATCTACATATGATGTACTTCCTTCATGTAAAGTTTCAGTAAAATCATTCAAACGGTTTAGGAGGAGAAGCGCTTACAAGTTATTTGGACAGACGGACGGACATACAGACAGGGTGTTTCCTATTAACCCCCAAACTTTGTTTGCGGGGGGTATAATTAAGACATTTATTTAAAGATGCCATCGGTGTTGTCGTCCTTAAATGATCTAAAACGTATTTGTCTTTAGCTTGCATAAGCCGTAAAAATGACCCATGACATGATGATAAGAAAGTACTACAGAAGACAGTTAATCAACATCAAACCAGATATATACAGGGGCGATTCATTGGTTTTAACTTAAGACAAATACAAGATGTTATAGATTATGCTGAATCTTATAAGATAGAAGAGGAATTGTATTCGTTGTTTTCTCTAAAGCGTTCGATACATTAACACGGAGTTTCATGTTTTCGGTGTTAAAACACTTTGGCTTTAATACCTCTTTTATTTACTGGATGAATTGCTTTATAGTGATATTCAGACATGTGCTATGAATAATGGGTGGATTTCAAAAATACTAGGGGAATACGACACGGTTGTCCTCCACCCGCTTTACTTTTTTGTTTTATCGGTAGAAGTTATGGCAACTCGATTGAGAAACAATGTTTTTATAAAAAGGATAAATATAAATAAACTGTTAACACAGAGACATGTCTCGCCTGTCGCAACTGGACACAGTATAACATGAAGTAAAACTCCTCCTTAAACTGATCTTAACTGATGCTTAAGCAGCTCCATACCAAATGTAAATGGTGAACCATAACTGCTTTATATAAAACACTCATGACATAAGTAAAAAGTTAAAAAGTGTAAAATCTCAAAATCAGTAGACTGTGACTGCAGGATCATACAAATGAAATACTTTTGAAATTGATCTGTACTGGTGCTAATGCAAGTTCATACCCAATATCAATGATGTACCATCACTGCTTCATGTTAAACAGAGGCAAGAAAAAAGGTTAACCTCGGCCAAATCGGTGTAAACTTTCAAAGATTGATCTGTACTAATGCTATTGCAAGTGCATACCCAATATCAATAGTGAACCATAACTGCTTCATGTTAAACAGACTTAAGAAAACAGGTTAACCTCGGCCAAATCATTGTAAAATTTCAAAGTCAGTAGACTGTGACTGCAGGAGCATACAGTTGAAATCCTTTTAAAACTGATCTGTACTGATGCTGATGCAACCGCATACCAAATATCAATGTTGTAACATAACTGCTTCATGTTAAACAGACTTAAGAAAAAAGGTTAACCTCGGCAAAATCAGTGTAAAATTTCAAAGTCAGTAGACCGTGACTGCAGGATCATACAGGTAAAAATCCTTTTAAAACTGATCTGTACCGATGCTGATGCAACTGCATACCAAATATCAATGGTGTAACATAACTAGTTCACACAAAACAGACTTAAGCAAAAACTTTAACCAATTGTAGACGCCGCCGCCGCCGCCGTCGCCGCCGCCGCCGCCGCCGTCCCGGACGCCGGAATCACCATACCTAAGTCTCGCCTTTTGCGACATTCGTCGCAGGCGAGACAAAAATGACGAAAAGACACATACTATTAAAATCTCGCAATTGGTGGATGATACAACTCTATTTTGTAGTTCTAAACAAGATGTAGAACTTGTAATGAATGAGATTGAAATTTTTGGATCTTATTCTGGATTAAAATTAAACCGAAATAAGACAGAAGGTTAGTGGGTGGGAAAACTTAAATCTCATAAGGATAAGGTAGCAAATATAAATTGGACGGACAAACCAGTTAAAGCACTTGGAGTCTATTTTGGCCATTGTAAAGAGGAATGCAAAAAAATAAATTTGGAGGGAAAGATAGAAAAGATGAAAAAGTTATTAACGGCATGGCAAAAGCGAAAACTTACCATATTAGGTAAAATCTTAATTATCAAAACATTGATCATTCCAACTGACCGCGAGCAAAGTTCCGGATATTAACTTGAAAGACATTGAAGCAACATGTTCCAAATTTATATGGGATTGTACACGTGACAGAGTCAAACGAAATGTTTTTATAAATATACACATGAGAAAGAGGGGTTAAATATGATTGACATCAGAAGCTATTTCATGTCACTAAAAGCTTCTTGGGTTAATCGTTTTGTTAATGATAAATTTGGAAACTGAGAGGTTATACCATTAAAATACTTTAGTCATTTTGGTACCATGATATTAGATCAATAATATTAAAAACGAAAGAATATGGAATATGTGCCAGAAAGACACGATCCACATATTGAAATGATTTTGATGAATGTACAATGCAAAATTTCGCTGCGTGTGAAGCGCTTTAGATCAATAAGTCTTTACAAATCTTACCTGAATTTTACCAGGAAGTTGTTGAATGTTGGACTCTTACAATTGGGGGACAAACAGAATAACCAAAGACTTTTACTGAAATAAAAAAAAAATTATGGAACAATTCTTTTATGAAATTCCAGAATAAATGTATTACATTTAAAAATTGGATAAATAGTGGCTTGGTATATAGTAGACGAAAACAGAAACATATCACAAAAAAATAGTTTTTGAAAAAACTGAAAAATAAAGCTAACTGTAATGCAGAATTTAACATTTTTAAAACATCAGTTCCAAAAGAAAGGCTTCAAATTTTGGAATTAGAAAACTCATGTTAGTCAAATGTAAATATAAGAAAAAAAGTTTATTTGGGGCAATAAATACGCCAAAGTGTCACAATTATCAAATGAAAAATTGTATACGTCTTTGATAAACAGTTAAGTTGAACAGTCTATATGCATAAACAAATGGAGAAGAATTGTATTTATTGAAGATGTCATTAATAAAGATCATTTTTTTTATTTTATATTCAGTTATTCACAAGACAATTAACTTAAGATGTTAAAATGGAAATTGTTGCAATATATTTTACCTACACAGAAACTGTTATGTCAACGGAAAAAAGGGATAGACATTGTAAATTTTGTGGTCAAGAAGAAGATGACCTTCATTGTTTTCTTTTATCTTATTTAGAAACACTTTGGAAAAAGATCAATGAAATCCTTAAAATGAATAATGAAAATGAATTTGAGAAATACTTTGAAACATTTAGTTTTGGGATATAAGATCAATGATGAAGAATATTTTTATTTTAACTTATTTCTTACTATTTTATGCTTTTCAATTTACAAATTATATTATAGTTCGGATCAGAAAACAAAGAAGGTCAATATTTTCAATTTTTTTTCAACTGAATTTATCAATCGAATAGAGGGAAAAGAAATTACAGAAAATAAGGAACTAGCAAAATTTAATAATTGTATAAACAATTATTTATAATGTTTATATATTTGATATAGTTAAAGTTTTTGTATTTTATATGTCATGTAAATCTTTGCAAATAATTACAACCCTGGGTAATTAGTGGAACATTAACAGGGAGCATCAGAAGGATTCGGGACTTCTGATGTACGATGTAACTAGGAATAATTCAAAATAAAGATGTTTGTTTGTTGTTAAAAAATAACAAGTATCATGCAAATATTAACTAATGCGTCTTTCGTCTATAAAGCACTATTAAAGTCGAAATTTGAAAGGCCGACTTAAGAACATGTCCAACAAAGATTACAATTAAAGTATCGAATAGGGTTTGGAATACTAATTTTTGCCTGGGAGTAGACTAATCTTAGGAAATTTTGTTGATATATTTCAACCTCATTTTAGTTTAAATTGTAATTTATGCACAATCTTCATTTTAAGGTGTCACCAATATAATACTAGTATGCTGCTGTTTAAGCGTTCATCCTAATTCTAAGGAACTTTTCCACTATAAAAGTGAATGCGTTAATTTATATGAATCCTAGTTGAGATTGTGGCATTTTAAAGCTAAATATGGTATTTCATTTATTCATTATGACATGTATGATATAAGAAGTTGCTGGCATATTAGCGTTTCAAAAAGAAGATGTGCATGAACAGGACTGCAGAGAGCCTCTTTTTACAATTTCTGCTCATTAATCACACCTGGTAAGCCTCACCTGGAGGAGTTCACGAGCGATAAGCAAAACTTACTAAGATTCACGTAGATTTGGTTCTGGTAAGGCATTTAAATGGGATTTGTTTTGTCCAGTGAAGAAAAAAGTAAACAAGTTGGGATTAGGTTTTGTATCGGTTTTCTATTTTTGTTATTTAAATTATCGTATCGAAACACAAATATTTACCGAAACCATTTTGACGTGAATTCACTTTACTAGGGGTGTTAATAAACAATTTTAAAAGGCATTTAATGCAATATTGATCAAGAGGATCTGATAAGTCCTGTTTAGGTAATTTATAGGACCTTTGTTCTAGTTCCGATTGATGACATATCAAAAAATCAAAAATAGACTCATTTTTCTGGCAAATCTTTTATCAAGATTTTATTTTTAATGAAGATACTCCTAGGTTAACAAGGACGGAATTCCTGGTCCTCCGCCGAGTGGCAAAAGTTCTAAGTCGGCTCGTTTAACAGGAAGCAATTAAGCGACAGACCTTGAAACGCATCTCCCACCATTTGGGACCGCTACCTAAAGCTGCATACCAAATATCGAAAGCCTACGAAAAGTAATAGTTACGAAACATTTTCCATTTTTGACCCTATAAATATTTTAAGTCGGCTCGTTAAACAGGAAGTAGTTCAGCGACAGACCTGGAAACGCATCCCACCATATATGACTCCTATTTGCAGCTGCAGTTTAATATCAAAGGCCTACAATGAGCAGTTTCTGAAAAATTGGCTACGAAAAAGGTGTGACCTACAGACGGACACCAGTATTTCTATACCCCCGCTCCGCGTTGCGGCGGGACAAACATACAACAGTTTTAGAAATATTCTATGGCCTCTTGACATAGAATATTAATTCAAAAACTTATAAATGAAAGGATACAAGTTGGAAGTTAAATAAAAAGATTTAAATTTGTTGTTTTTGGTAGAAATATTGATAATATGATAGTAATTCTAAAACGTTAATCTTTTACTATTGTTTCGAAACATTACAGCGATCGAATACGTCGGTTTTGTGTGATGATATAATACTAAATCATTAGTTGTTCGAAGTGTTATGTTGGATTTAGAATCGATATGTTTGATTTTTTTTTACATCAGTCGATAAATGCTTCTGAGCTAGCTGTCAGTAACTTTGAATGTTCTCAAGAGAGTTCCTTTACGTTTCGCTGTTCTCGTATAGTACTCTTGTCTCAGGTTCTCTCTTGGTGTATTGAACTTTTATCGATTTGATTTTAAAGTGTGTTATTTTTTGTGCTTTGTACAAGTTAACAATATAGGGGAAAGGTTGGGTAAAAAAAAAACTAGTTTAAACCCGCCACATTTTATATGTGCCTGTCCTAAGCCAGGAATCCTTGTCAAAGCTTTTGTTTGTCCTTGTCAACTATCTGTTTTTTGTTTTATGTCCAGAAATGGGACTGACGTTGATAATCTAGGGACTTGTTTGAATCTCATGTATTGTATTTTTGTCTTGAGCCAATGCAAGACAGCGAGCAGTGACCACTGGTCAT
The DNA here is from genome assembly GCA_963971305.1 of Arcuatula senhousia. Lineage (NCBI taxonomy): Eukaryota > Metazoa > Mollusca > Bivalvia > Mytilida > Mytilidae > Arcuatula > Arcuatula senhousia. The sequence continues at coordinate 57,346,580 of OZ020303.1, read as the reverse complement.
GTTGAAGACTGCTGGCTGTTTACCATTGTGATTTTTTAAATTGCCGTATCTTTAATGTTGGTTGTGTGGCGTACACTTATTCCACATCTCTTTATCGTCCATTACATATATTTAAAATGTTGCCCAAAATTAACGGAAAAGAGATTTTTTTCTAAAAAAATAAGATAAAGTGACACGTCATGCTCTAATTCATACCACCATAATTATCACATCGGTACATTAGGTATATTGACCTTGATAGTAGTTGCAATTCTCTGGTATCGCCAAAAATATTCAATATAGGTGGAGCACGTTGTCACAGATTTGACTGATTCTCATTTCAAATGTTGCAATTAACCTTTAATTCAAAAATCCATTATTTCATCATTTTTAACATTTTTGCCATGGAAACCAGTGCAGTCATTTTGGGTAATTTATAATATCCCTAAAAAGGCAATTTTTAAACCCAAATTTACCCAAGAAAATGATTGATATTTCAATTCAATCTTTTTGGCCGTTTTCAGTTGACCTACTCGAGTTAACCGTAGTAGAGTAAATTTCTATTAATAGCTAGGTAAGGTCATGCACACTCGATTTGTCAACTGAACAAGTAATTCTAGTTAACTCGTGTATTTGTCAATAGAACAAGGTACTCTAGCATGTAGTTGACCAAAGCGACAATATAATAACAATAAAACTTCAAGACTTTTAAAAAATAAATAAAAAAAAACAATATTTTCTAAAGTAATTATGTAAATTAAACATTAGATAAGTAATATTTTTAAAATCCAGTCACATTGTCACAAGTAAACTCTTCTCGTGACGTCACGTACTCTACCAACCCTGCCTTTGCCAGAGTTAAACTCGAGTAGGGGTTAAAGGTCATCGGGGTTTACCCGAGTACGAACTATAGTTATTTGTCAACTGAAAACAGCCAATGTGCTCTTTATTTGAAGCTTCAAACGAGTTTTTAAACTTATAACATAAATAACAACTCAGAACGAGACTTATAAATGGTAAGAAATTGACATTTTCTGGTTGAAAATTTATTCAAAACTTGTATTCTTTCGGTCAGTTTTAAAAACATTTTTAGCACATTTTATGCTTTTCATAAAAATAAAGACATAGACTCAGACTTTTTCACTAAATATATATTAAAAGATCAGTACAAAACTTATTGGATAAGCAATTGATAATCAATGGTGAAAATGGTTGCCATGGTAACAGTGCACAAATTGACAGCTATGTATTAAGCAATGTAACCATTTAAATTAAGCATAAAGATTGTAGCAGCTCTTCAGTAAATCTACCAAATATGAGAGCTTATCTTTTTATGACCTTGGAATGATTCCAAAGTAAACGGTCACGATGTCAAGGTCATTTGAAATATGGAGCTAATTCAGAAAGCAATTCAAGTAATCTGATTTTCAAAAATCTAAGATATGACCATTAAATAACTTATTGTCATTTTATCATAAGCACGATAAGATAGTCTTGATGGTGCTATATGATGCGCAAGTTTTTTTCCCTAAGATGAAACAATGAATGAACTAGGGTCATATGCTCCTTTACAAAAATGTCAACTTTTGGCTTGTTACCATGGTAACCATATCTATCTTTCATTATCCAGTCAACTTTGCAATGGCCATTAACATAAAGTAAGAAAGGATAAGTCTATATCCTATTACCCATTTCACGTACTCTTAAAAGCTTTAGATAGAAATTTCGTTAATTTTATCGGACAAAGTAAGACTTGAAAATGGATTTTTTGCCATCTATAGAAGGTCCAAAATGGCTGCACTGGTTATCATGGCAATGGATATCAAAACGAGTGTTATAGTGCTATTTTTGTAAATAGTTGGTCAATAACAACTGATATATTCATTAAAATAAGTCAAATCTGGGACATGGCGTGCCAAATTATTTTGGTGGTTACAGAGAATTGCTCTAAAAAAGTGATACTTTTGACGTTTATAATTGTGCCTGTCAGACTTACCGAAAAATCATCAAACATCAAAGCTTCAAACAACAAGGAAGTTAAAATATGCTGGGTGTGTATTTAAACAACCAAATCAGAATCGGACAAATATTCCGTAATCTCCAGTTAAAGATTTAATCAGTATGCGTAAGGGGACGGCCAAATTTTGATTCTGAGGGAGGGCTGGCAGTTTTTGTTAATAAATATTCTGGCCTGGCCAAAGCTGAAAATAAATATTCTGGCCCTCACCCCCAACAAAAAAAAATAAATAGCCTGGCCCCAGATCCCATAGTATATTATAGTATATAAAAATAAATATTCTCGCCGCGAAGCGGAGAAAAATAAATTTTCTGACCTGGAAAATATTGAAAATAAATATTCTGGTTCGACCGAAACTGTCAGCCCCCCTCAGAATCAAATTGTTGTTTATTTGGTTACTTTGCAAACTCACTTCCCCATTTCTTACGTTTAATGTATCAATGTTTTCTAATTTGTTCTATAAAACATGGTTCAAACAATGAACTGAACAGAATTCATGAATACTGTTCTATTAAGATTCAGTTTAAACCAAATCAAATCAAAATATGAGACATGTATTTTCTATGTAAATTTTAAAAATGCATTAAAGGTATTAAAGTAAAAAGCATTATTACTGAATACAATAAATCACTCTTTATTAATTTGATCATTCCAACGTTTTAGCGGGTAATAGAAAGGTGTTCTATTGCCCGGCGACATTCAATAGCCTGATGACATGTTCACCTCACATTTGATAAATATTGGACGATATATTAACATGGATATTTATGATCTTTTCCTAATGGTTTTTTGCCTGGTGACTTTTTGGCATTTGATTGGACGATTTAAGTACTATTCCACATGTAACAGGAGGGTCGGATGCGCCACACCAGGTGTGCTACATCGTCCCCTCGTGTCCGGCGAACTGTCGTGTACGGTTCGTCCACAGGGATTGAGCTTAGGCAGTAGGAAATACTCCATAGATGTTCAGATATTTTATTATGAAAAGACAAAAACTATTACATATTGTTAATTTAACAATGTAGCCAAAATTCATAATTTAAAATCAAAGAATGCCATGCCACTCGATAACTTTCGAGAAAATCTGACACCCGTTGAAGGCCAAAAGATCGGGATTAGTTATCCCATGGTTCAATTCGAACCTCGTACAAATAATAAATTTAACAGTTTAATAGTTCACAAGTCAATTTCTCCATGGTATATAAGTTCCAAAAATACGGCAAAAGTCCATCACATTCACTATCTTTATTGTTGGTAGATATCCTCAAATTAAAGAAATACAATGTTCAAATGTCTTTTTAATCATTCCTGGTAGTAGTATTCCACAGAAATGTTGTTACATCACAAAAGTCTCTGGTTCAAGGGAGATCATCACTAAGATTATTTCATTGAGGACTTCATTGATGCTTCACTTCGTTCAGCAAATTCAGTCTTAAGAGGGGAGGAATGTAACGGGGATGAAATAATCTTAGTGATGATCTCCCTTGAACCAGAGACTTTTGTGATGTAACAACATTTCTAGAATAGTTATAGTTATAGAATCTGAACATCAAATCTAACATAGATAAAATACTAACATATATACATGTGATCACATAAAAAATAGAGCTCTCATATCCAAAAATTGTTGGCCAAAATATGATGGTGCTACATCATGATGCTTCACATCTTGGAATACTACCACCTGCCAAGTTTCATCTCAATCCCCACAATGGCCACCAAAAATGTAACAGGAGGGTCGGATGCGCCACACCAGGTGTGCTACATCGTCCCCTCGTGTCCGGCGAACTGTCGTGTACGGTTCGTCCACAGGGATTGAGCTTAGGCAGTAGGAAATACTCCATAGATGTTCAGATATTTTATTATGAAAAGACAAAAACTATTACATATTGTTAATTTAACAATGTAGCCAAAATTCATAATTTAAAATCAAAGAATGCCATGCCACTCGATAACTTTCGAGAAAATCTGACACCCGTTGAAGGCCAAAAGATCGGGATTAGTTATCCCATGGTTCAATTCGAACCTCGTACAAATAATAAATTTAACAGTTTAATAGTTCACAAGTCAATTTCTCCATGGTATATAAGTTCCAAAAATACGGCAAAAGTCCATCACATTCACTATCTTTATTGTTGGTAGATATCCTCAAATTAAAGAAATACAATGTTCAAATGTCTTTTTAATCATTCCTGGTAGTAGTATTCCACAGAAATGTTGTTACATCACAAAAGTCTCTGGTTCAAGGGAGATCATCACTAAGATTATTTCATCCCCGTTACACACATAAGGATCAGGCAGGGGGTGGCACATCGATAATTTCCAATTTCAGATTTTGGGGTATAGATGCATTCATTTTACCATAAAAACAAACCCAATGCAGTTTTTTCATCTTAATATGTATTTGGTGCCTAGATATTTTTTGACTGGTTATATAGGAAAAAAATATGGCGGGAAATTTTCCCGTACTTTTCACTATACAATGTAACTAAATGTTGACTGGTAATATCTCCTAAACCCAAGATTGTCTGAAAAAATTAATGGTCAAAACAAAGTTTACTGGGGTTGCTTTACCTAATTCTGTTGAAATTTTTTTGTGTGTTTATTATCGATGTGCCACCCTATTAATGGTATCTGCCTGATTCTTAGAAAAAGTAGTACTTAAAAAACGAATATTCGCGATCTTTTAATTACAATGAATTCAAGGAGTTCAAAAAATGTTTTGACTGCCCTATTCCTCGAAATTTCTTTAGTATACATTCTAGCTGTATAAATGTAGTAGGTTACTTTTGTGAAATGTTTTTGCCTTTAGTAGTCCCCTACCGGCGAAAGCCGAAGGGGACTTTAGGTTTGCGCTCTGTCCATCTGTCTGTCTGTCCGTCTGTAACGCCTCAGTTTTCCACATTTTTTTTTCTAAACGCTTATATATATTGAGCTGATTTTTGGTATGTGAGTTAAAATACCATGATGAGTTACAGATCAAGTATGAGTGTCGTGCCGGTCCACAAAATTTTACGTGAGTTATGGCCATTGAACAATGAAATTGACTGAAATTTCAGTTTTCCGCACTTTTTTTCTAAACGCTTACAGATAATGAACTGATTTTCGGCCTATAGGATTGCGCTTTGTCCTTCTGTCTGTCCGTTTGTCACGCCTCGGTTTGCCCCACTTTTTTCTAAACGCTTATAGATAATAAGCGGATTTTTGGTTTGTAAGTTTACCATGATTAGTTACAAATCAAGTTTGAGTTTCGTGCCAGTCCACAAAATTTTACGGGAATTATGGCCCTTTGAACATGAAAATTCACTGAAATTTCTGCACTTTTTAGTTATGCGTCCGTCGTCGTCTGTCGTCGTCTGTTAACAATTTTCAAAAATCTTCTTCTCTGAAACTACTGAACAGAATTTAATGAAAATTGGTATCAATGATCCTTAGGGTGTTCTGCACCAAACTTGTTTTTCGATTTTTGATAGAAAAGGGGGTCAGACTACTGTTTTTGGTTTGTAAATCAAAAAGTATAAGTGATAGATGAGATCTGATGCCACTTTACTGCTTCAGCATCAAATGTTCTACAAAATTCTCCATTAAGTCAAAGTTGTCAGATGATCCCTTAAAGTCGTTACAGATCCTTAAAGGTGAAAAATAGAGATTTTTCATGTTTTTGGCTAAAAGAATGAAAACTATTGCAGATCGAGAAAAGCTGTTGCTTGCTTAAATGTTCAGCTCATTTAGCTCTACAAAAGTCTCCATAGGGTCGAAGTTGTCAGATGACCCCTTAGAGGGGTTACAGCCCCTTAAAGGCAAAAAATAGTGTTTTTGGCCTATAGAATAATAATTATTGCAGAAAGAGAAAAGCTGTTGCTTGCTTGAATGTTAAGCTCATTTAGCTCTACAAAGGTCTCCATAGGGTCGAAGTTGTCAGATGACCCTTTATAGGGGTTACAGCTCCTAAAAGGCAAAAAATAGTGTTTTGGCCTATAGAATGAAATCTATTGCAGATAGAGAAAGGTTGTCGCTTGCTTAATTGTTCAGCTTATTTAGCTTTACAAAGTTCATCATACGGTTGACATCAAGACCAGGTGAGCGATTCAGGCTCTTGGGAGCCTCTTGTTTCTAAACGCTTACAGATAATGAACTGATTTTAGTATATGAGTTTACCATGATGAGTTACAGAACAAGAATGAGTTTTGTGCCGGTCCACAAACTTTTTCGGGAGTTATGGCCCTTTGAACATTGAAAATTCACTAAAATTTCAGTTTTCCGCACTTTTTTTAAGCGCTTACATATAATGAACTGATTTTTGGTATGTTTGTTGACCATGATGAGATACAGATCAAGTTTGAGTTTCGTGCTGGTCTACAATTTTTTACGGGAGTTATGGCCCTTTGAACATTGAAAATTCACTGAAATTTCAGTTTTCCGCACTTTTTTATTATCCCTTGTAGATATTGAACTGATCAGGTTTATGTTTTCATTCGTTTGACAAATTTTTACCAGTGACTGAAATATATATGAGACCGGTAGGGGACTATGTATATTTGCAATACTCTCAGAATGCTTGTTTAACTTAATATTTAACTAACTTGTGAATTTATTTACTTTAAAAATCAGGCCTGGGGTCAATAACAATGCAACGTAATGCATAACATTACCATTACTTTACAAATGTTTATCATTACTTATTTTCTCTTCTGTAATGCATTACATTACCATTACTTTGCTTATGTAATGCATTGCATTGCACATGACATTTTGATTAAACATTAATAGGTAAAATCTTTTAGTACGTAAGTCATCTGCAGAAAACACCATTTTTTGTTCTGTATACAATAATGTTTTGAGATTTTTAACATCTAACATGTAATGGTTTGTACATAAATATGAATCAGTGAAAATTCGAAAAAGCTCATATCACAATTCGTTGCGGGGATATATGGATTTGAAATAAATACAAAGAATATTAATTGCTTATCCAGTTTGTACTACCAGTGGTACAAAGGGTCAACATAAAAATGAGGCTAACTTATTTAAGCTACTGTAGAATTGTCACAAATAACCATATATTGAAAAACTTTTAATTATCATTATTAAAAAATACTATAGTTTTTTTTCTTCATTATTTCAAGTTTGAATTCTTCTTGATTAAATCAGTGTTTACTTCAAGTCCACTATAGACAGACATGTCATTTCTGTTTTTACAATTAATTATATTTAAAGATTAAATCATTTGGTCTTTTGTCCTTTCATAAATGAAATGTGACCCCAATTAGTGTATATATCTAGTTGTTATAAAAACAAACTAGCACAATAAAAATGTCATTGTAATGCTTGAAGACCTCTTAATTGCAAACATCAAAAAGGTGATTTCAAATGAAGCTAATAAAGGATATTTTATTTATTTTTGTCTCTCTTTTCTTACTTTACTATGTACAGACATACATAGTGTCATGTTGCTAATTGCATCCTTTGCATAATTTAATTCTCAAATAAAAGTACATGTACATATTAATATATTACTGGATTAAGGGTTGATTGACAACTTTCTGTTTAGAATCCTATACAATGTACCTATAATAATTGTTTTTCAAAGATTTTTTTAAATTTCATTTTCTCACTCAAAAATTTACTTTTTTTTTGGAGAAAAAATATAATGACATGTAATGCAATGTTATGGGTGCATTACACAACTTTTGACCCAAGTAATGCATTACATTACATTACATGTAATGCAGAATTTGTGCATTACACATTACTTTGCATTACTGAAAATGATTACAATGCATTTGCATTACGCATTTGCATTACCACAGGCCTGTTAAAAATACATGTACTAGATTTTGACTTTAAATGAACCTTATTTTTTGCTTTATAAATTCTTGTAACATACTGAACAATTAAAAAAATCCACAATAATTCAAGAAGACGATCAAGTCTCTTAACTTCAACAAAATACCAAGCTTTTATCTTTCCCGTTCAGAATGTAATCCTTTTATGAAAGCTTATTTCACATTATAACCGCTGCTGGTGGACCAGAGGTCCCCGAGGATAATCACAAGCCTGGTAGTCAGACTTGTCTGACACGAATTACCATACAATTTCTAATATATTGTCGCTGAAATTTCTGATAGTTAAATTCAAAATTGATGAAAACACCAGGTTTCTTTCCTTGTAATGCACATTGTCGATATCCTCGGTGCTGGATTTGGCTTCCTTGTTCGAACGTTTTGGTTTTGAGTACTTTTCGTTTTAAACTGTTTGGGATTTCGACATTCCAATGTTTTGGTTTAAATGCTACTGATGAGAGGTTACTCCTTGAAATATCGATATATAGCATATCCAAATTAACCGTTTACACCCGCGTTTTGGTATTTGTAAATGTGGTGCCGCATAAATTTCAACACAAATCAACATAGTATATGCTCAAATGCTCCTTTACAAACTTGTCAACTTTTGGCTTGTTTTCATGGTAACCATATCCATTTTTCATCATCCAGTCAACTTTGCCATGGCCGTTGATATTTTTTACAGACATTAAGTAAAGAAGGATGATGTGTTAATTGTTGCTGATTCTTTTTAAAAGTGGTCATTTTGCATAAATTTGTCTACTTTTTTTATAAAAAAAAAAGTTGTTTCTTAACATGTTTAAGAGCCTCATTATGACTTAGAAAATAATGAGATGTGGAATAAGTGTACGCTCTACAACCTACAATATAAACGACAATTTAAAATCCACAATGGAAAACAGCCAGCAGCCTTCAATGTAACCAGTGGTCGCTGCTTGCTGTTCTTCAATTGGCCCTGGATTGAAAATGAATTACATAGGATTCAAGCCCCAGCAAAAAATGAAATGAAAGACCCTCTTCTTGTCAAAATTCGACGAAATACAAACATAAGCTTTGAAAAAGTTTTCTGGCTTAAAACAGGCACATTTAAAATGTGGCGGTGTTAAACTGGTTATTTGGCGCCGACCTTCACCATATTGATAATTTATAACAAAGCACAGACTAACACTCAGTAAAAATCAAATAGTTAAATTCAATAAATCAAGAGAGAACCTGAGACAATGAAAATGGTCTTTTTGCCATATAAAGGTTCAAAATGGCTGATCTGCATGGTTACAATGGCAACAGATATCAAAACAAATTTTGAGAAAAATCTATCTAGTAGATTTTTTAAGTGAAAGATCTTTTATAAAAAATACTAAAATCATGCATTTTCATCCTCAGTTTTTTTTGTGATTTCTAAAATTATGGAAGAGATATTATGAAAGTATTGTAGATTTCTGTGAAATTACTAAAGTTTGGTCACAAAGATCCTTGTAAAATGAATTGAATAAAACATTTCAATGACCATTCATACCTTTGTACAGTCCTAGTACAAAAGCAAGGACATCTAAACACTCTTAAAATAATGAAAATTCGTTTATCTTTAAAGGAAAGACACTTTACTGAACAAGAAAATGGATTTTGCTGCGGTGCTTCATACATTCATCTACATGTTACTGAATTTACAAAAACAGCTTTTACTACCTGTATATTATTTAAAACGCATACGCAATGATTTTCAATATAGGAACTAAAAATAATCTTACAATAACCTTAATTCAAAGTTAAATCAAAGTATCATTGGTACTGAGTACTTGGAAGTCACATTTGAACGAACACGAGCATATAAGTGTGTTGTGGTTTTACTCTTTTTGACCAAAAAATTGCATTTACCAAATATAATAGATCCTTTTTTTATATATAAGGGGACAAGGGGGTAGTTTGTTATTGTAATCATGAATGGAAAAACGATGATTATAATGAACAATTATTATTTTAAAATGTATAAGAAAATGATTTATACTATGCTTCTACTGTGTAGAATGTATAAATGACATAAAGCTTGGTGGCTACTTGCTGTTCAAAGATGACTTATATGCATTTCAAAGAGAGCTTTAATTTAATATCCCGTTTAACAGGAAAATTTGGTTAGGATCTGTAAGAAACAAGACGTCCCAGAAGATTGGTTTAATAGTGTGCTCTACCGTTTGAAAAAATTTAAATCCGCCATAGCAGTTTTATATTTGATAGAGGGAAGGTTGGGCCCCAAAAAACTAGTTTAACCCCGCCATATATTACATGTGCCTGTCCTAAGACCGGAATATTTGACAAAGCTTTCGTTAGTACTTGTCTTTTTGATGCTTTCTGTTCCTTGTTTAAGAAGGGGGTCTATCTGTGACTATTTCAGGGCTGGATTTGAATTATATGCATTTGATTTTTAGACCATGGGCCAATTGCAGAACCACGAGCAGTTCCTAATGGCGTCGTTGAAGGCTGCTTGCGGTTGTCCATTGTGGTTTTTCTAAATTGCCGTTTAATTGTGGGTTGTGTCGCGTACAATTATTCCACACCTCATTATTTTCTATTTTATGTCTAAGTCTTGACTCACCTAAATAATAAAAAAACATACATGTTTAATTTTTAAAAGCCATTCAGAGAGGCTTTAGCCAAAAGTTGTTTTACCAAATCAAACAAGAAAACTAAGAGCAAGGTCACACAAATACCCCACTTTATATTTGACTATATTTTCCTTACAAAATCAAAAGTTCATTTATGTCCCCTCTTTGATATCCGACAGTGACGAAAATTCTTTATGCACATCTACAAATCGTGTACTTCTTTCATGTATAGCTTCACCAAAATCTATTTATCAGTTTAGAAGGAGTTGCACTTACAAGGACATCCATTGAATACAATTAAAAAGTCCAAGTCTAATAATACCCCCTAAATGATATCCGACAGCAGCAAAAAATTCTATATGCACATCTCCATATGCTCATAGATACACTATACATTTATGATATGCAAAGTTTCATCAAAGTCCGTCAAGCAGTTTTATGAGGAGATTTGTTTACAAGGTATGTGAACAGACGGACAAAGGGGATGATTCCTATATTTACTTTAGCTGATAAAGTACCAAAATAAAATGACCTCTACTTTATGCTGCAACAAATAGATCGAAACACTCAATACATGTACATGAAACAAGGAATACTGAAAGCGAGCTCACACAGGTATACCCCTGCTTCATATTGGACATTAATTTGAAAAAAAAAACTTAAGTCAATTATCTCCTCTGAATAATATTTTACAGCTGCAATTAAAATTCTTCATGCGAATTTCCATATGATACACCTCGTTTAATCCCAAAATTTGACTACTTAAAGACACGACAATTACCAAATTTTAGGATTTTTCGAAAATACCGCGACAGATTTATTTTTATTTAGTGGTCATTTTAGAAATCAATTTCGGAAAAACGGAAAATCCATCCGCGTTTTATCTCGAGTCGTATAACCTTGTGCATTCGCTTTTCGGTAGAAGTGTCATTTTTTGTCAACGAGCTTCCTTATGATATAGCTCCTTATTATTATTAATTGATTTGAATGAAAATATGGCATTTTTGATATTTTTTCGTATAATTGTGTAGAACTAGTTCATTTAACAAAAATTGAAAGTGTTTGTTCATACATTGTACATACAAATGACTATCATTTCTGTTAAACAATTTTCTATGATCAATTTAATTTCTAATAATGATTTGTACAATGCATGTTTGGACTGTCAGTGTAAGCATGGGTTTGATAATGAAAATATGCTTTACATGGGTCTGTCATAAGGAATTGCAATGGAGAAAATCAAAACTGTTCAAAGCCATCACTCAACTGTTGTACTGTAATTATTTCTGGCGAGAAATCGGTACATTTGTAGATTTTTGTTTTCCCATAACCCAGTGGACAAGACAATGAAAGTGTCATTTCCTTGTAAGCTACGATCGGCCTCTCTCCCTTAGAATACAAAAGAATATGTATTATTTTCAACGATCAACACAACCATTGATATATTCCGTTGGTTTGTCAAAATAGTCGTTGCTGATTGGTCACCTATTTCATTAAAAAGTAGAGGAAGCCGAACACGAACTTGATTTACAAATCGATACGAAAAATATCGAAAATGCCATATTATCATTTAAAACAAAATAAATAAACAAATCAAATAGATAAGAAAAATCGTTGACCAAAAAAAAATGCTCTTACATGTAATACCCCCGTCACACTGGGACGAAGACCACCAAGTTCTTAGTACGTTCTTAGAACGCAGTGCAAACGGGATAAAAATATTGCTCCTAGGTTCTCAATACGACTTCCCTACGTCCTTACAAAGACCGTGCAACGTCCTTCAAGTTTACAACCAAGTTCCTTCTAGGACTATCAGGTTTTTACTACGTGTCTTCTACGTTCAGCACGTTTTCACTACGTGTCTTCTACGTTCATCACGTCTTCACTACGTTCCAACTACGTTCTTGCTGCGACTACCTCGTTTGCACTACGTCTATAGAAAGTTTGCGACAGTTTTAAAACACAGACAGCAATATTATGCACCTCTGCGCATACGTTCGATGTCTAATTTTCATTTTGGTTAGCTCTACAAACATGACGCATCATTTACCCACCGTTAGCCACCTATATATTTGACAAACTTACTAAATATATAGTGAAAATTGCATAAATTGTGTTTCATTATCGTGTTGTTTCGTGTTGATTCTAAAATCGCAAAGAAAAGGGAAAGTTTAGTTCCACAAAACCTTGTTATCTCTGTTTTCTACTCAGCCTGTACCATAAGTCATGAACTAGTCTTGTATATAGTAAAACTGACGGCGACAAATATCAAAGTCTTTTGGGGTTTAAATTTTTTTTTTAATTGTCCATGCACTTGACACGAGGCGATGATTTATTTTTGTTATTCAAACCAGAAGATTTTAGTTACATGTATTATGTTTATTTTGTTTTTGGTTTCTGGTATTGTTGCCGTACAACTTTTGTCTTAGGTGTCTCTAAGACTTATAAGTCTTCTTTAATAGACAAAAAGGGCAAATACCACGCATTGAATTTTAACTATTCGCCCGGAATTGCCTCCTGAAAAAATAAAAATTACTTAATTTGTATTTAAGACAATGTACAAGCAAGGTGTAATTGGCCAGATTTCACGGAGTGAAAATTCCAGGGATATATGGTAAATGTCGGTTGGGCGGGGAACCTTTTTTTGTAATTATCCGTTTTCTCAGCATCTTCTAATCATAGCCTTTTGATATTTAGTTTATAAACGTATTGACTAGTTATGGAAGCTTGATGTGAATCCCTTCCCTGTTTGCAGTTTACCGGCCAGTGTGGCAATTTCAGCCTACTATTATCGAACTCTACAAAAAAGTTCTTTAACGTGCATGGGTTATTTATTAAGCAGCATCAGCATGGGCTTTTATAACGATTGATTTTATATCAGATTTGTCGCTCATCTATTTCCTGTTTACTGACTTTAATTTGTTGACATAAATGTTCATTAGTAGAAAATTCAATGTTTCGTACCAGTTTTCTCACTTACTACTTATTAGAGACGCTTAATATTTGGTATACAACATCATCATGGGCTACCATAACATGTTTGATTTTAAGCCTGCATGACGTTTGTTAACGAAATCCGACCATTTCTATGTTTTTTAAATGTTTTTTTTTTCTCGACACATATACCAAAATAAATGAAAACCCCATTTGATTTTTAAGCGTAGGCTATGGGTAAATTTGACATCAAAAGGCAAGATTGTATCTTTCGTCAGAAAAATAATTCAGGATACAAACTGTGCTCTATTCAGGAAATATTATATAAAAAACGATATGGAAAATCAGTGTGGACAAAAACATATCCATTCCCCAACTAAAGATAATTTTGATCGTCCCGTTGTACATCCTAAGACCATGTATAGAAACGCTAAAAAATGTCTAATTATCAGTATGCATCATCTAACATTCGTGGATGTTCATATTCAGTCAGTAAACTATGTAGATAGACATTAAAGATATGTGGAATAAGTATACGCGACACAACCTACAATATTAACAACAATTTAAAAAATACACAATAGAAAACAGTCAGCAGCCTTCGTGTTACCAGCGGTCGCTGCTCGCTGTTTTGAAAATTTGAAAATTGTAGAATGAAAGAACAACATGAACAAGAGACAACCAATTTATTTACATACATATCAAAACCTGCTGTACAAATTCATGTGAACTGTCAGAAAACCTAGTAAAGACTTACTAGAAACGGCGTTAAAACCGGTAGGAAGTTCTGTCAACGAAGGAAAAACTGTACGGACGTGTTAAGGACGCAGTAGAAACTTCCTTATGGTCGTGCTATAAACTTGAACGAAAAATACCGTTACATGAAATCGTGGTGAAAACGTACAGTGAAAGTAGTGCAAACTTTAAGGACGTAGTGAAATCGTAGCATGAACGGCACAAAAAATTATACCTGGACGGCCACGTCCTTGAAGTTTTTGATACGTCCCTTCTACGTTCATGCTACGATCATAAAGTTCTCAATACGTTCTTAGTAGGTCTGTACTACGTTTTGACTTCTCCACGTCCTCACTACGTTTGTTTTGAACATGTTCAAAATTATTCCACGTCCTTCACGTTCTTGAAGTTCGCACTACGTCCAAGAAAGTTCGTACTACGTCCATTAAAGTTCGCACTACGACCATACAAGTTTCTGGTACGTCTTTAATACGTTCATCAAGTTCTTTCCACGTTTTATGCCTTTTTAGGACTTAGTAAGAACGTAATACGAACTTTATCCAGTGTGACGGGGGCATAAACTGGAAAGCGAATGCACAAATTTATACGACTCGGGATAAAACGCAGATGGATTTTTCCGAATCTAATTGCAAAACTGACTTCCAAGTAAAAATAAATATGTGGCGGTGTGCTCGAAAGTATTCTAAAATTGCTTATTGTCGTGTCTTTAAAAAGTCGCCGGGCCGGGACCAAGATTGACCTATCTTAAGATCATCTTGATAAGTCTCTCGAAGCTGTTTTAGACGCATATTCTGCTAAGACGTCTTAATTTAAATCAAATACTGTTTTTTTTAAATCTATATTAAAACCAAGTAAAGTATGATTTTTCCTATACATGTATTAAGTAAGAGTCATATTAACATGCTCGTGTTGCTAACGGTCAATTTTGACATTACATATCTGGTAAAGATAGAATAAACAAATTAAGATTTTATGATATTATTATTAATTTTCTAGAAATCAAATCTCATTTGCAAAAGAGTCCATACACAGCTCTTATCATTTTTATTTTTTTAAGAAAAGAATTTTAAATTCATAAATTAAACCAAGCACCACAAAAATTTGAAATAAACGCAAAAAAAAAGATAACGAGCATACCTTCTCGATAAAGAGAATAACAAAACAAAACAAAAAACAAATCATAAGGCAGGTTCTTTATATGAAACGTTATATGTTTTTTGTTGAGTCTTTTATCTGCAAATATTGTTAACATTGTACTTATTAATTGGTATTGTAACTCAAAAGGTTTTGGGATAACGCCTCAAGTTGCGCACTATGATATGATTGGAAGAAATCTCGAATATTAATGATTGTTGGACGAAGTAACATCAATAGTAATCATAACATCTGAGCTTATACTTTATTTTTCATACAGTTTTTCATAATGAGAGGCTCTGTAGGTCTATTACTTATTTCAGTAATAGTCAGTCATCTTGATCTCAATTGGAGTATATCATGTCTAGTAAATGATGTTCGTTTTAAGTCAAAAGAGACGGAAAGAGGACACAAGGCGATCGAACAAACACGGCCACACGGTAAGAAGATTCAAGAAAAACAAACCAATGCAACGAGTCCGGAAACAAAAAATAACTCTTGGTTAAATCACCTTTATCAATACTCCAAAAGTAACGTTCCGCCGGAAAAAATGAAAAGTAAAGGTGTCTGTAATGAAGAAATCAGATCGAGACAGAAACGTACCATTGACACAGAGACACCCAAGCACAATAGAACATTTAGCTACTGTGATGAAATCAAATCTTGTAACTTTCTTTCAAGTGAATCAAAATGGCATTGTACATGTGATTATTTTTGTGATGATTTTGGAAAATGTTGTAATGGTCAAACCATGATGCCTGAACATGATTTCAAATTTCAGTGTTTCAGTACCTATCGATCTACACCAAATTATGATTTTTTCACGTCTAGATCATTAGGCATTTTAGCTGTTGGTTCCTGTCCGGAGACATATCATGATAAAACCGTCATTGATAATTGCGAACAAGGGCATGTAGTAAATGTGGGAACATTTGTCATCTTTAACAAAACCATTCCGTTTAAAAACAAGATGTGTGCCATATGTAATGGTATAACCCAGTATGAAACTGTTCCAACTCGTGTATTCGTTATAGACAATGCGTTCGACACCGTTGTACTAAATCAGAACAAACCAAATCACGAAATATTTCGACTTGTTCTTAATGTACACATGTACAATACATACAAAAAACAGTTTTTTCGCCTTTTAGAGCTACATCAATACGAATCAAATTTGAGAGGTTGTCTTTTACAACCACTTGAAATTAAAACAGAAAACAAATCCTTAAGCAATAACGTGTGCAATGAGTATATAAGCTCAGTAACTATCAACATAAAAGACGGATCCCCGTATAGAACAAAATTTATTACTAATTGTGTCCATAACCGAAGCACTGAAAACACAGAAATATACTGTGTTGCAGACCCTTCACCAAATTATGAGAGTTCTTGGTGGTACAACGAAAAATTCATGATGTCAATTCTGTTTTCTTTTTCGGAACAAACCTCCCATGATCAGCATGATGGATGCGACATTTGGGATGAAAGCGTGAGTACTTGTTTATATAAAGAGGGTAAATAAAATAAGATTATTACACATGATTTTCATTGGTCCTATATCATTCAAAGAATTCCATATCAGTTGTTTGCCTCTGCAATGTTATGGGTCGAAGAATCAAATTTGATTCTTTAATACCACATCATTTCAACATAAAATTTTGAAAATGTCTTGGATTTTCTGGACTTGATTGAACCTGAGTGTGTAAAACATGTATACGATAGTATTCAGTAGCGAGAAGTTTTGCTTTAAAAAACAAACGTGGTGGTTTTATTGTGCCTTCAAATCATTTGCAATAATTTGCATAATCTAGACTGTTAACTTTTTAAGCAGAGTTAATTACAGCACATGTGCTATTAATTCTGCTGTATTTAGTTAGTCTTTGAACCTGCTTCCTTTTTGCTATCATTGTAATTGGTTTTAGTGTTTTCATTTTTTATGTTTATTTTATCTATTTATTTATCTTATCGTACCTTTAATGTTATCTACGGTCTTTTGGCTTTGCTTTATTTCCACTTTTTATTTATATATTACAACTTTTTATGTCCCGATTATGGCTGGAACCTTAAGCAAACAACAATCAATCAATTATTTTTTTTCAGATGACCATTAATGGTGAATGCAGCCATTTGAATCTTTACACAGATTTAAGAAAATCAATAAATATGATGTGGGTATCAGACAAAAGTTTGTCGATGGACATTTTAGAACAAATAGCACTGGTTACACCTATTCTTTTCAATGTGGAAGACCTAACCACCAGCGATTTATATGAAATAGATATTCAGGAAGAAGGATTTAACATGAACATGATGTTAGGTTTAAAATACTTTAAACCAACCTTTTTTCACGAGTTCAATTCATTTTTGAAATTTCTCGACAATAGAAAAGTATTGTTTGACCTTGTTGACAATTCAACTCAGCTGACAACAAGATTAGAAATGCGACATGGTCATTGGAATTTTACAGTTGGAAAAAATGTTAAGTTTCCGCTTTCGCTTCCGAATTATGCTGCAATAGGTGATTCTAAAAACGCTATAATTACTAACAACCAAAAGCTCAACGATTTGTCTCCGAGTGTACAAGTAAAGGCAAGATACGATGTCCCCATTTTGATAATAGAAGAAATCAAAGAAGGAGAAAGAAATGTTAGCTCGAATACATTATCCTTACCAGATATTGTCACATACGTTTGCTTAGGACTTTCAAGTACGGCGCTTTTGATCTTAATAATTGTACAAAGAAAACGTGATTCCATTACAAATATTACAGCGGCCAACATAGAAAATATATCTGTCTCACTTTTACTGGCATATATATTGCAATTGATTGGACCAAAGGTGCACAGAATGTCCACAATTTGTTACATGGTCGGTTGCACCTTGCATTACACATGGCTAGCTTTTTTTGCCTTTTTAGCAGTATCAGTTGGGCATATTTGTAAACGGTTTTACAAACAAAGTATTAGAAAACAATATTCTTGGAGGCAAAGACTTCAAATTTCTATAATTGGTTTGCTTATACCTACTCCCTTTGTTATTGCCTCTATCTGTTTAGACCAATACGGACCACCGCTGTGGTCATCAAGGTACAATGGGACAATTTGCTCACTTGAAAAGTATCCCTCCAGTTTAGTTTTTCTCACTGGTCCTATTGTTCTGTCTCTTTTTGTCAACTCAATCTGTCTAGGAATTATTGTTTGCAAGGTTTGTTCTCTCCGCATCGAAACTCTTCATGTACGCAAACTTAATCTGTACCAAGAAGCTCTTACATTTCTTCGTCTAGTGATTGCATCTGGTTTGTTCTGGGTTACTGGGGTTTTTGCGTCCTTATTGGATGAAGACTGGATGTATTACATATATACTATAGTCTGTAGTCTCCATGGTGTTTTCATCTGTGTTTCTGTGCTGTCATCTAGAAAATCTCTATCGAATAGAAAATCGACGAGAACACCAACTTGACAAACACGATGCAGATTGTGATCTATTTGAAATAATTTCTTTATATTTTGGCTTTGACTTTGCATTGTGTATTTTTTGTATGTGATGTAATGAATATCTTCTAGTATGTGATGATTTATAGCGCAAGTACAAGCATTACATGGCTGGTAACAATTTTCTTGCATAAGATTTTCTAAAACGTAAGTTGAAATTGGAACAATGAAATTATGTTCTAATATATTCTATATGAATATAACATACTAGTACTTGTCATTTTATCATAATGTTATAATTAATAAAAGATGTTTTAAAAAAGACTTATATTTCATCTTAAAAGTTACGGGCCAAGATTATTGTTTACTCACCGTCTTTTTTTGAAAAGCCAATTAAGGTTACAGGATACCAAATGACATTACGTCAGGAGTTATCTGTCTTGGCGTAATTATTCTGACGTTATTGTTACTTGTGTATGAAATGCCATGGTCTACTAGTATTTGGAAATACATTAAATCTGTTAAATTTGTTTATCATAAAAAGTTACTAGTATTTGGAAATACATTTAATCCGTTAAATTTGCTTATCATTTTAAAAAAGTTACATAAAAGGGACTACAAAATGCAATAAAAAATATTATCTACACGCTTTCTTGTTCTTGTTGAGTTAAAAACAATTACCACAAAATTATCTTCCGTAAATGACATTGAAATGATTTTAAAATAAAGTTCATATACTAATACAATTTTCCTTTACGCGAACGTAAAAGAGTGTACAAAAATTCTAGCATTAGTAATGTAACATTATTCTAAAAGAAATGAGGTATATCTACAGGGAACTTTTCAACTTTGTTTCAATTTTGGTCTTGCACACAGGATTTTTTTTGAATATTTGATATAATGAGATGTACAATTTTTGTCCAATTTATGGTAGTGAAAAATCCCGGTTATAAAATAATGAATGTCAGGAGAGCGACGGACAGGTGATGAAAATTCATAACAGTTTTTCAGCAGCTACCAATAAATAACAGCCATTTGATATTTGGTATACAGCCATATAAAATGGAATTTGATTTCAAGTCTGTCGCTCATGCACTTCCTGTTCAACTTAAAACAGTTTTTTTTAGATTTGGAAGATTTTTTTAATGCTAATTTTATCTTTTGTTTTTATGAACAAAAAGTTCTGTAAATATTGTTTTCAAAAAGAACCTTCAGATTTAATTGAACTTTACAATAAAAGCATAGCGGAAGAGAGCAAGCACACCAACAATTTAAGCCTATAATAGTGTTTTTACATTTAATGATAAAAGAAGCTTCTTGAGATATGTTCAAACAATCTCTCTTGTTTATTTGATATTAGGATTAATAAAATTTACCGTATAGAAAGTATTTTTCGGAACTGAAGGTTCTAATTTTGCATCAATTTTATTCATTTAAATGATAATTATATCTGCTTTTACAGATTAGTTTTGTAAAACACCAGCGTCAAGTTGGTTCAATATTCAACGTTCAACATTCAACATTAATTTGTTTTTGTTATTTCAACTTTCGACATTTGTCTTAGTTCAATATTGAAACAGATTTCATTCATTCGTACTAGTTTGAATACTCTTATACTAGTGACGGGGTGGGAGACTTTGAGAGACAGACGCTAAAATCATAAGCTTATTTTATTTCATCAGATGGTAAACAACAACGCTCCTATGTATTTATCAAATTTAGTACCACCATCTTTCGGTGATTTGCATAATTATCGTACTCGTAATGCTGCCAATCTGATCAACATACATACTAGAACTAGCTATTATCACAACAGTTTTCTACCATCATCTGTTAGATTGTGGAATCAGCTTCCGGTAGATACTAGAAATTTATCTTTATCTTGTTTTAAGACCCATATTCGAAAAACTCATCCTGTTCCCAAATATTTTTACGTTGGTAAGAGGATTGGTCAGATTTTTCATACTAGAATAAGAACCCAGAGTAGTGGCCTAAATGCCCACCTATTTTCCAAAAACATAGTTGAAAATCCGCTTTGTATCTGTGGTCAAGTTGAAAGTCCTGAACATTTTTTTTTCAATTGTGTCCACTATGATATTCAGAGGCGCCATATGATAGACCGCCTGTCGTATGATCCCATTACTGTAGATAAGCTTTTATATGGTGACAGTACTCTTTCTGATAGTGTACCTCATTGTAATTCAAGAATTTATATTGCAAACTAAAAGATTCAACTGATGTAATATTAGTACCCTTTTCAATTTTCGCTATTATTATCTTATAAGTGCTCTCGAAACTTTGGCTTCAAATCATATTAACTACATTTATTTGTGTCATTTGGATTGATCAATGTATGGTCATCACTTTTTATAATATTATTCAATATTTTGAACCATCTCTGTTCATGTTTCTTTGGGAGGGGAACTTATAAAAATGCGTGTCACTTTTTTTCCAATCCCAATCAATATCATCTGTTTGTATTAATGTCATACTTGTTTACTAATAAAATATTGTTTACACTAGATTTCATTCAACGTTCAACATTCAAAATTTTTCTTAGTGATTTTGGTTCAACGTTCAACATTCAAATTTTTTCTTAGTTCAATATTGAAAAAGATTTTGGTTCAACATTCAATTTTTTTCTTAGTTCAATATTGAAGCAGATTTTGGCTCAACGTTCAACATTCAAATTTTTTCTTAGTTCAATATTGAAACAGATTTTGGTTCAACGTTCAACATTCGGAATTTTTCTTAGTTCAATATTGAAACAGATTTCAGTTCAACGTTCAACATTAAAACTTTTTCTTAGTTCAATATTGAAACATATTTTGGTTCAACGTTCAAAATTCGAAGTTTTTGTTACTTCAATATTGAAACAGATTTCAGTTCAACGTTCAACATTCAAAAGTTTTCTTAGTTCAATATTGAAGCAGATTTCGGTTCAACGTTCAACATTCAAAATTTTTCGTAGTTCAACATTGAAACAAATTTCAGTTCAACGTTCAACTTTCAAAATTTTTCTTAGTTCAATATTGAAACAGATTTTGGTTCAACATTCAACATTCGAAATTTTTCTTAGTTCAATATTGAAACAAATTTCAGTTCAACGTTCAACATTCAATTTTTTTTCTTAAAGATTTTGATTCAACGTTCAACATTCCAAATTTTTCTTTATTCAATATTGAAACAGATTTTGGTTCAACGTGCAACATTCGAAATTTTTCTTAGTTCAATATTGAAACAGATTTTTGTTCAACGTTCAACATTCGAAATTTTTCTAAGTTCAATATTGAAACAGATTTCAGTTCAACGTTCAACATTCAAAATTTTTCTTAGTGATTTTGGTTCAACGTTCAACATTCAAAATTTCTCTTAGTTTAATATTGAACCAGATTTTGGTTCAACGTTCAACATTCGAAATTTTTCTTCTTTCAATATTTGGTTCCCCAGTTTGGTATTTTTTGGTTTATCTGTTCTATGCTCTTCATAATCATAAAGTGTTTGGGATTTTCAATAACTTTGGTAGAGCGCCTCTGATGAGTCTTGAAAAGACGAAACGCGCATCAGGCGTAGCAAAATTTATTGTCTGTAACTTTGTTGTCATTTGTATTCAAACAGATTTCAGTTCAACGTTCAACATCCAAAAGTTTTCTTAGTTCAATATTGAAGCAGATTTTGGTTCAACGTTCAGCATTCAAAATTTTTCTTAGTTCAATATTGAAGCAGATTTTGGTTCAACGTTCAACATTCAAAATTTTTCTTAGTTCAATATTGAAACAGATTTTGATTCAACGTTCAACATCCGAAATTTTTCTTAGTTCAATATTGAAACAGATTTCAGATCAACGTTCAGCATTCAAAATTTTTCTTAGTTCAATATTGAAGCAGATTTCAATTCAACGTTTAACATTCAAACTTTTTCTTAATTCAATATTGAAACATATTTTGATTCAACGTTCAACATCCGAATTTTTTTAGTTCAATATTGAAACAGATTTTTGTTCAACGTTCAACATTTAAAATTTTTCTTAGTTCAATATTGAAACAGATTTCAGTTCAACGTTCAACATTCATTTTTTTTAGTTTAATATTGAAGCAAATTTTGGTTCAACGTTCAACATTCAAAATTTTTCTTAGTTCAATATTGAAACACATTTTGGTTCAACGTTCAAAATTCAAAATTTTTCTTAGTTCAATATTGAAACAGATTTCGGTTTAACGTTCAACATTCAAATTTATTTTTAGTTCAATATTGAAACAGATTTTGGTTCAACGTTCAACATTCGAAATTTTCTTAGTTCAATATTGAAACAGATTTTGGTTCAACGTACAACATCCGAAATTTTTCTTAGTTCAGTATTGAAACAGATTTCAGTTCAACGTTCAACATTCAAAATTTTTCTTAGTTCAATATTGAGCCAGATTTTTGTTCAAGGTTCAACGTTTAAAATTTTTCTTAGTTCAATATTGAAGCAGATTTCAGTCCAACGTTCATCATTCAAAATTTTTCTTAGTTCAATATTGAGCCAGATTTCAGTTCAACGTTCAACATTCAAAATTACCCTATTTCAATATTGACACAGATTTCAGTTCAACGTTCAACATTCAAAATTTTTCTTAGTTTAATATTGAACTAGATTTTGGTTCAACGTTCAACATTCAATCGATGTTGAAATGACCTATAAATGGTTATTTCTATACAAAACAGCGACCTCCCCCGACCGGAAGCGTCGAAAACGGGCACGTTCGGCGATTAAGGTTGAATTGCTCGATATCTCCTCTATCGATTACACTTAGTCCCACATCGATTGAATTTGCCTAATCGAGTCTAAATCGAGGTTGAAAGGACCCACCCATGGACTTTCTATACAAAACAGCGACCTACCCCGCACCGGAAGCGTCGAAAACGGGCACTTTCGGCGATATAGGTTGAATAGCTCGATATCTCCTCTATCGATTACACTTAGTCCCACATCGATTGAATTTGCCTAGTCGAGTCTTAATTGAGGTTGAAAAGACCAACACATGGACATTTCTATACAAAACCGCGAAAGATGTGAGAAAGGCTGGATAATGTCCTCTTCCAAACCGAAACTGATTAATACAAAGTGGGAAAATTGTTTTGCATATCAAAATTGAATTTGTTTTAGTATTTTTTTTTATCTTTTTACTCTCGAATTTGATTAGGCTTGGGTGTCAGAATTATATAGCTTACGCCTGTTATTTTTTTTCTTTAATTTCTTTAAAAAATGCAAAAAAGTAAGGGTTTATTTTTCGCTCTATTTTTGAGGATGCCAAAGGCCGTTATGAAAAAAATATTTGTTTATATAATTCAAAAATGACTCAATTAGGTTATTGGTTATTTACCTTGGATTTTAAATTCTTTGGAATATATATAAATATAAATCATAAATATTCAATATTCACACGGCAGAACCATTACGGAGAAAACATTGTTAACGGACGATACATGCATTTTTTTCACGGTTTATGTCAATTTTCAACTTTTAATCTCGAAAATATCAAAAATATGAATGTAATAAACTTAAGTATATAAAGTATATAAAGAAGAACATATTGTATAAGGATTTAATTTCTTTTTGTCGAACACAATGGTATATTTTTAAATCATTCACGAACGGTGTGCTCTATTTGATTACTTTGACACGAACAATTCAAACTGGTTAATATAAACAGGCCTTTATAGAGTAATAATCTGGTAAGTTATGCTTCTATATAAGTAAAAGAAGTTAATAAAGTTTTGTTTTAATGAAAATATTAATATCCAATAATAACGTTCAATATTTTTTTATATATTTCAAGCATAACAAAATGACTCTAAATACATGCAATTAAACTTGGTAACGGACCGAAAGATGCAAAATAATTGCGTTGCAGTCAACAGGTGTAACTGAAATACAATTAAGAGGTACATAATTTGACAGTGTTCTGATGATACAAATACAACACAGGTCACTCTTGTTATGTTGACTGCAGAAATTGATGCATAATGTCATCGTTAATATTAAAAATTCATAGTAAACACAAAACATCAAAAATCATTAGAAAAAAAACTATTTTACCTAATGCTTTATTTACCACAACATCAAAATGTCAGCGTTCAGACGGGGAATAAATTTTGTAATGCATATTACAAAGATTAAAAGAACAACTTAATCCCAACCAATAATTCAAATAAAATAAAAGGTAATAACAAAACGACCGAAATTGAAGAATCAATCTGAAACATGGAACTGAAAAAACAAAACAACGCAGACACACTGGAGAAATAAGAGATCGCAATGGTGTTGATTTAGAATATGCCTTTAAAAATATGGTTGAATTTGGTTTTAATGCACCGAAACCTCCCTCATTCATATTATTAACGGTACAATTTGCAAAATATATATGTTTTTCCTTTGTTTTGCGTCAACTCTTTTTGTGAAAACTTACCAGCCAGCAAGACAAAGAAACACACAGGGAGAAAAAAACACAAATCATTTGTACATATTCTTATGTTATTTAGGCACCATAGTCCTGCACAACAGGCTGATATCATTCATTATGTAACTTGTTTATTTTCACATTGCAGAGACACAAAATGCAGTCAACAATCATTCCATAAAATATACAAATTTTTAAAAAAATGTAATCAAATTGTCCGATTTTTCACCACTACAAAAATATTTGTGTTTGTTTTTGTCTTAATATGGACACAAACCTACCAGCACGTGAACGCAAAACAAAGAAAAACTCAACTTTGGCCTAAAAACAAAACTACCGAACTTAAATGTTTGAAAATTATTTTACCTTTTGGCTTTTATCTTAAATTACAAATGAATATTATGGGTCATTGTGTATAAACACATGACAGTTAAAAAAATCTTTAGCAAAAGGTTGTAATGCAAATAATTTCAGTTCGTGGTGCAAAATGTACATTTATATAGTATAACTTGTACAACGTACTTTTTCGTACAGTACTTATTCAACATTCTTTGAATGTTGTAGGAAAATGTCAACGTTCTGTTGTGAGCAGTGCAACAAATCATTGGGGATTAGTAGCGCATTGAAAAAACACAATATTGACACCAACCACCATCGATAAAATGCACTGCTTGTCCAAAAATGTTTCACTTTAAATCGGACACAAGAAGGCATATGTTGACCATACAAATGAATCTTCAAACATCTGTGCTCACTGTGGAAAGGCATTTGGTGTACCATTAAGTCTAACACTTTTGATACATGTACGATTGACGACTTATCCAAATAACCAGAAAACACAAAATTATTTATTTTCTATCCAATCTTAAATCATGATTAGCCAATTCACTTGCAGATGAAGACATTTGAACCATCTAAAAAACTTTAACTTGAGGTATTCATGTGGCAATGTTTTAAGTCATGCTGACAACCATTACAGATGTACATACCCCTGACCTTTAAGATACATGTACTGTATATGGTTCTGCAGCTTTTGACATAACTAAAACCATTACGTACATGAAGCTTCATACGAACCAACACACCTGGTCCAATAGCCATCTTAAAATTACTAAAAGGAGAAGGTTGTTGCATCCACCTGGCGACACCAGAACTGATACTGATACATTTTTTATTTAATATTTATAAATCTAACTCAGACTGTCGTTTGCAGTTAAGACACGACGTTCATACGACAGTCCCTGACAAAGTATATACACGCAGCATTTGTCTGATACATCATAAATCATGCATGTATTCGTCCGTAACGTAGATTATTTGCATGTTCCCCTCTCTTGGACACCAACATGCTTTGCAGTCCATGGCTTCGTGAATGAACAGCCTATACAATTTCAAAAATCATTAAAAGAGCACAAAACTTTTAAAAAACACAAAAAAGTGGTTTTTGCTACACGTTGCTCGTATTGAAAGTGTGCTATAGTACGAGGGTAGGCTATTGGTTTGATAATGTTCTCGAAAACTACATGGCCGATTTTCAATGTTTCAAACATAGATATTTAGCTAGTTTTTTTTTTCTTTATACTGTATGCTTCAGTTTTTCTATTTTCATTTCGAAACAAATAAAATGTCTAACATTTTCTGACTATATCCATCCCAAATTGTGTGTTTTACCTGTGTTTTAATCCGTTTCAAGGATTTTACATCTATGTCCCGTCCGTCAACATTATTTCTCGTCTTAGTGGTTTTGTCAAATTTCTATCGCATATCTACACTTTTGATCCTTATATCTTTAAATCAAGCATGGTGACCTATAGTTTATTTGATATCAACAGATTCGAATTTTAAATAGCTATTTTCTGTTAGTTTTTTGAGTACATTCGTACATATTTGATATGTAAACTGGTCAAGATTCTGATTTTTTTACTCGAAAAAAGTGAGTCTTGAATAGACGAAACGCGCGTCAGGCGTAGCAAAATTTATTGTCTGGAACTTTGTTGTCATTTGTATTTCGAACACACGTGAAGGCGTAAGCTATATAATTCTGACACCCAAGCCTAATCAAATTCGAGAGTAAAAAGATAAAAAAAATACTAAAACAAATTCAATTTTGATATTCAAAACAATTTTCCAACTTAGTATTAATCAGTTTCGGTTTGGAAAAGGACATTTTCCAGCCTTTCTCACATTTTTCGCGGTTTTCTATAGAAATGTCCATGGATGGGTCCTTTCAACCTCGATTTAGACTCAATTTGGCAAATTCAATCGATGTGTGACTAAGTGTAATCGATAGAGGAGATATCGAGCTATTCTCGGAGCACCTGAGTTCACTCTTGTTTGACTGGAGTTCGCGTTGTTGATTAATATTCAGTTATTTTGTGTTTCTAATAAGAAAAATTTCGAATGTTGAACGCTGAACTGAAATCTGGTTCAATATTGAACTAAGAAAAATGTTGAATGTTGAAAGTTGAAATAAAATCTGTTTCAATATTGAACAAAGAAAAATTTTGAATTTTGAACGCTGAACTGAAATCTGGTTCAATATTGAACTAAGAAAAATTTCAAATGTTGAACGTTGAACCAAAATCTGTTTCAATATTGAACTAAGAAAAATTTCAAATGTTGAACGTTGAACCAAAATCTGTTTCTATATTAAACTAAGAAAAATTTTGAATGTTGAACGTTGAACCAAAATCTGGTTCAATATTGAACTAAGAAAACAATTTGAATAATGAACGTTGAACTGAAATCTGTTTCAATATTGAACTAAGAAAATTTAAATGTTGAACGTTGAACCGAAATCTGGTTCAATATTGAACTCAGAAAAAAATTGAATGTTGAACGTTGAACTGAAATCTGTTTCAATATTGAACTAAGAAAAATTTTGAATGTTGAACGTTGAACTGAAATCTGTTTCAATATTGAACTAAGAAAAATTTTGAATGTTGAACGTTGAACTGAAATCTGGTTCAATATTGAACTAAGAAAAATTTCAAATTTTGAACGTTGAACCAAAATCTGGTTCAATATTGAACTAAGAAAAATTTTGAATGTTGAAAAGTGAACCAAAATCTGCTTCAATATTGAACAAAGAAAAAAAAATTAATGTTGAACGTTGAACCAAAATCTGCTTCAATATTGAACTAAGAACAATTTTGAATGTTGAACGTTTAACTAAAATCTGTTTCAATATTGAACTAAGAAAAATTTCGAATGTTGAACGTTGAACCAATATCTGTTTCAATATTGAACTAAGAAAAATTTGAATGTTGAACGTTGAACCAAAATCTGCTTCCATATTAAATTAAGAAAAAATTTAAATGTTGAGCGTCGAACTGAAATCTGTTTCAATATTGAACTAAGAAAAATTTTGAATGTTGAACTAACAAAAAAATTTGAATGTTGAATGTTGAACCAAAATCTGTTTCAATATTAAATTAAAATGTTGAACCAAAATCTGTTTCAATATTGAATTTAAAAAATTTTGAATGTTGAACTAACAAACAAAATTGAATGTTGAATGTTGAACGTTGAATATTGAACCAACTTGACGCTGGTTTTAAAAACTGGAAGTCGAGCAGATCCAAAATTGCATTCCTTAATACACCACTCCAACATGAAGAGTGCCACCAAATAATTGATAGTATCTACATTGTAGGAAAACTTATTAAAGTTTAGGTTTTTTCATATAAGTTTGCAGTGTATATAAAAAACTTTCGGTCTTGGACAAATATGTCTATAGGTATTTTTTGTTCCTACATGTAGGCTGTTTTCCTCTCTCAAGAAGTTTTAGGAGTTCATCATGAGCTATTTCGATATAGATTTGTTTCTCCTAGGTTTTTGTTCCGTTACTTGAGAATTTTTTGTGCTTATATACAAATACTGGTTTCTATCTCTCAGATAAGTACCGATGTTGGTTTGTATGTAGAGTGTTTGCATTGTCTTCCTTAATTTTTCGTTGGCAACAGACAAGTGTCTTTTAACAAGTAGGAACGGCTTACGCTTCCTTAACACATTAGTAAACTCTACTTTTAACTTCATGTTCATGTTGCTAATTTCAGCTTAATTGTCTTTTTGTGTATTTTGTTACGCTATGACTATCCTCTTTTGTATCCGTTTTCTTTTATGTCTTCGACTTTGGTCTGTGCCTTTTCGGACTTACGATATCTAACCGATCAACACTTTATTAGTGATATGATGCTAATTGTACATGGCGGACAGACTAGGTATCATACGATTGTAAGTAATACACGGAATTCACCGGTGTGGGTTCTGGTTGGCAAATAGGCCAACAGAAGCGCTAAGCATGTCAGGTCAAGCCGCTTTGCCCACATGCAGGAGGCTAAATTGCCTGTCCCTATCCATCACTCCTTTTTCCATTGGCAGCCCGATTGTCATTTTTTCCTCCACTTCATCATCATTTCATATTCATTCTATCACCCCTTTCATGTTCATCTATGGATATAACGGAAATCGCTCTGCTTGGGAATAAAGCAACACACTCTCTAACCTATAAGCGGAATCCGATTAATCCTTTTGTTACATCTGGTCAATACTGAGTTTAGTCCTGTCTCTTAGCTACTTCCTGCTTACCTGATGCTGAAGCCGCATTGCCAAATATCAATGAGTTGTGTGTAATAGGTGTACATAGTTACTGAGAAAAGTGTAACGGAGAAACTCCCTATTCACAATTCACAACAACCACATTCACGATTTAAAATTGTTAATTTATTCACATTTTTTTGTAAATCCGTCTAAAATTGTCAATTTTCTGAATTTAGAATACTAGCCTACTGTTCATATGAGTAATCATTAGGAATTGCTTTAATTTCATTAACAACAACCTTTAAAAATTACCTAATTGTTAGATTCTATCCCTCAAAAATGATCCCTGTCGTTTAAGCCAAATGATATCTTGATTCGGCATTGCGACATTAGTCGTTTTGTCAAATTTCTATCGCATATCTACACTTTTGATCCTTATATCTTTAAATCAAGCATGGTGACCTATAGTTTATTTGATATCAACAGATTCGAATTTTAAATAGCTATTTTCTGTTAGTTTTTTGAGTACATTCGTACATATTTGATATGTAAACTGGTCAAGATTCTGATTTTTTTACTCGAAAAAAGTGAGTCTTGAATAGACGAAACGCGCGTCAGGCGTAGCAAAATTTATTGTCTGGAACTTGGTTGTCATTTGTATTTCGAACACACGTGAAGGTTAGCACTGCTGGTGGAGTTTTAATTCCCCGAGGTTAGCCCGCTCCGGTACCAACACTTTTGAGTTGGAGAATACATCAAAGCTTTAAATTGTCCGTCTAAATTTCAAAATTGTCTAAACCCTAAGGTTCTTCCTACCCCAGACATAGGTTGAATATCTTAGTAATGATTTGGTTCCCCAGTTTGGTATTTTTTGGTTATTCTGTTCTATGCTCTTTATATTCATACAGTGTTTGGCATTTTTAATATTTTTGGTAGAGCGCCTCTGATGAGTCTTGAATAGACGAAACGCGCGTCAGGCGTAGCAAAATTTATTGTCTGGAACTTTGTTGTCATTTGTTTTTTATATTATATCTTTATTAAAAATACCCAAAATCTTGAATTTTCAACTCAAAATTTTGGAAAAACAAGAATGGTGACCCCCGTTTTTTATTTCATTTTTCAATGTAGCTTGTAGTATCAATGCTTGCTCAGTAGCTTACAATGTAGTATCAGTCTACGTAAGAATCAGGCAAATTTCATATATGTGGTGGCACATGCAGCGGGAAAAACGCAATTTTTTATCATGAAATTTGATAAACTGCCTAAAATAACATCATATTTATATTAGTTCTATGTTATTTTGCTTTTTTCAGATATAATCATTCGAAATTTAGTTAAAGTGTATAGTGAAATATTCCAAAAAAATTTTGGTGCTATTTTTTTTTTCTATAAACAAGTGTGGACTCTAATGCATATTGCCTAGCAAGCCGCAATGGACACAAAAAACAAAGGTCTGCTTTAGTAACATAAAAAAGACTTTATTATTTCTTGGTCCTGCTAAGGTTTATTGTTGCATTCTATAAGTAGCCTTTGTTGTACACATACTATAAAATCAATCTAAAATTAAGCCATTTTAAGATAAAAATGAATCTAAGTCATGTAAGCGTTTATCCTAAACATTATTTGTTTTTAGATCCAGTACATTGTACATGTAGGTTTATTATCTCCTATTTAGTTTAAAATAACTGCATCAAAGTTTGGTTAGGTTAGTGGAGGAAATAGGAAACTAATGCAGATAGAGAAAAGCTGTTGCTTGCTTAAACCTTCAGCTCATCGAGCTTTACAAAAGTCTACATTGGATCAAAGATGTCACAGTCTGTTGTTTATAGGTCTTTATATATACTTATAAATCAGCTTAATGTTTAAGTTTAAAAAAGTTTCAATCTTCAAATTATTCTGAGAACAAAAGCTACCAACGGGATTCTTGGAATACCGAAGACGAAAATCAAACATATATTTTTTGCTTAGAAATTTTTACAATTTTCGTTTTATAATATTATTATATTCAACATTTAGTTGCATTCCAAGCATTCAAAGATGTAAAAAAATCGTACATTGTTATTTTGACTTTTTTCTAAGTGTGACCAAAAGGCAAACTGGACTCATCCTTTTTTGTATTTTTAGTCTTGGGCCAATGCAAGATGGCGAGCAGCGACTTATGGTCATACTGAAGACTGCTGGCTGTTTTCCATTGTGAATTTTTAAATTCCCGTTTCTTTATGTTGGTTGTGTCACGTACAATTATTCCACATTAATTATCGTCTACTTTAATGGTTATCATTTGTCAGATCAGCCTATGATTTTGAAGAATATAATATTATATGAAATAAGTTGAAACCCAATGTAGATCTCCTTATGAAAATTTGCAATGTACATGTATGTTTTTTGCAGATTTTTACAAATTTTGCAGAAAACCTACACGTTACTTGCGAAATTTTTGGCGGAAAGGAGGAAAATTCCAACCTCGGTACCCCTCCCCCGGATCCACCACTGCTCAAATATTTTTGATTGTCACCTATTCAA
Organism: Arcuatula senhousia; assembly: GCA_963971305.1. Taxonomy (NCBI): domain Eukaryota; kingdom Metazoa; phylum Mollusca; class Bivalvia; order Mytilida; family Mytilidae; genus Arcuatula; species Arcuatula senhousia. The sequence continues at coordinate 57,314,377 of OZ020303.1, read as the reverse complement.
AACCCAATGTAGATCTCTTTATGAAAATTTGCAATGTACATGTATGCCTTTAAATTTTTCACGTCAAATAGCAACAAATCATATTATAACTCAAACAGGGCCAGATCCAGAATTTTTTGAAAGGGGTTGGTCCACATAAAGTCCGCTGTGGACGAATGACGAAAAGGGGGTGGACCCAGACAAATTTTGCAGAAAACCTACACGTTACTTGCGAAATTTTTGGCGGAAAGGAGGAAAATTCCAACCTCGGAACCCCCCCCCTCCTCACCGGATCCGCCACTGCTCAAATATTTTTGATTGTCACCTATTCAAAACCCAATGTAGATCTCTTTATGGAAATTTGCAATGTACAGGTATGCCTTTAAATTTTTTACGTCTAATAGCAACAAATTATATTATAACTCAAACAGGACCAGATCCAGAATTTTTTGAAAGGGGTTGGTCCACATAAAGTCCGCTGTGGACGAATGACGAAAAGGGGGTGGACCCAGACAAATTTTGCAGAAAACCTACACAATACTTGCGAAATTTTTGGCGGAAAGTAGGAAAATTCCAACCTCGGAACCCCCCCCCCCCCGGATCCGCCACTGCACAAATATTTTTGATTGAGACCTATTCAAAAATTGTCCCTCCCTTTATGATAGAGACTAAAGCAAACTTATACAGGAACGTTGCAATCCATGTTCCGCACACAGGGGCTTGGATTCTCGTCATTTATATTGACTTTAAAAAAAATCGACCCCCTACTCTATAATCCAAGCCCCTGTGGTTCCGCACAGTTAAAATTGTTTTCTGACATGTTTGTAAGTGTGGCGACTTTGGTCTCTGTGTGGTGAATCGCAGAATTATGATAATATCAAGCAATGATAACATTTTCGAACAACCAATTACTTGTGACAAATAAGTTTATTTTTCCGGATCCCGCAATTATAGCTTTGTGAGAAATAGATAAAATTATTCATCCTTATTAAAATGACCTAGATCAAGACAGACGAATGACCCAATGTGGTTATTTTGTCATTTTCTAAAAATCAATAAAATGCTTGAATTGTGTGTGTCTGATTGACCTATATTTCTGTCTGTGATAATAAACTATCTTACATGAATTAACATTTTGCAGTCAAAAATTTATAAGAAAGTGCGCTTAAACATGTGCACACCCTGATAAAGTGACTACGCCATGTACGCTACATGATCTACTTGAATCGCATTGTTGCTTTAAAACACCGCCACATAAAAGCATGAAATACGAAGATGCTGTGTACAACTTTTTTGCATGATTTAACTTATTTTTGGTGTCCGATTAGTATTTTTGTCCTTTAAAACTTTATTCAATTAAGTAAATTTTCGCAATCCAAAATCAAATATCCATTTATACGCTAAAGTAACGCAAGATATGCTACACTGACTAAAATATAATCCGAAGCGAAACACATAATCTACTGGTCGCGGCCATATTGTCTTGATATAAATCCTAAGATTGAGAATCCGAAAATAGCCACCGAGTGAAAAGTGAAAGTATGTACATTGCAAAGAGCTTTTGTAAATATAGAAACGACGGAAACAAACGACCTAATCTCAGTATCGCTGATAATCTTTTTATAATAAGTAGTAATAACCAGTCAAAAATTATCTAGGAAATGATCGCATATTTTAAAGTAAAATCGTGTTGGAAGTTATTTTATTTTATCAAAATGAATGCATCTTATAGAATAAAATAAACCAAATAAAAGCTAAAATGAAAAACAAATAATATGCCGGTCAGGCAAACCAGAATACTACTTAACAGTTCAAAATTCTAACTGTATGGTTTTTTTTTTAAATTCAAATTCGAATCAACAATAACAGTTCTTAAAGCAGGTGTATTCGATCATCACCCATTAAATTGTTATATATAAGAACAGTTTTATTTACCCAAACCAACTTTTTCTTCAATTCTCTTTACTATAGATATGATATTACTTCTATTTATACATTAATTGGTAAAAACACATTTTTAACGTCTTATTATCAAAATAAATTTGCATAATATGCTGTCCATATCATTGGCAGACACAAAATAGTGGTTGAGGCAGGATTTTCATCGCCCTTTTCTAGAATAAATTTATTAGATTCTTTCAGATGTTCGACAAAATTGGCTTTTGCCCATTTTTTCTTTCGCCTTCATTGGGGTTTCTATTGACCTCCCCCCTTCTGGCTTATCCCTGCCTAGATGTAACCTTCAAAAATTTTATTATTAAGATATATTATTGAATGTAAATATTACACTAGATTGGAAATATAAAATAAAAGATCACTAAAAGAGACATTTGTAAATCTCGAAGTCTTGGAAAAAGTGGAAGTCAAAGCCAGTAAGAAAACAACAATATGTAAGCATAACACTTGTAACATGAATTGAGAATTTTCCTTTGATCTTCCGAAAAAAATAGGCTTTTGTGTTCCAAATCACCTAAACTGAATGATATTGCATAAAATGTCACATGTTTCATATAAACCTAATGGGAAATTTCCATCCAATAATCAACATCAAAGACCCAAATATTGCATACCAAAAGCTCTGCCTCCAAAACATGACTCCTCCTTAAAACAATAAAAAAATGAATATTTATTTTATTAACTTGAAATGAATATTTCCCGCTAGACGATAGAACGAACCAGTATTTCATTAATAGATATTTAATAGGTTAAAATATAGTCATGCGACAGTTATGTGCTCCGCCTTTCAATAAAATTTTTATCAGTGGGCGGAGTTAATTCAAAATTCAAACAAATTACAAATAATTTATAGCACCGCCTACCTCGTTATTCAAATAAACTTTCGAAGTTATTACGATTAATCTGTGCTATAAATATAGCATACCATTCTGACACACAACCCAAAACCAAACACTTTTAACATTTTATCATACAAAAAAGCAGCACTACCAATGGGGGTCCAAAAAATCCGAAAGTGCAAAGACAAAACCAGTAAGCACAAACGAGAACAGCATGCAGAAACAAAAACGCAATAAGACCATGTTTTGTTAGAAGTTAAGGTTTGTACCTTGATAGGATTTCCGACAAACATATAGTCAAAAATAGATATTAATAGGTGGAGTAAAAACCAATAACACATCAAGCAAACATCTTTGAACATTATAAAGATACAAACAAATGATATTATAAAGTTTTTGACTCAGTTCTCTATTTACGTAATACAAATTGAATACTTAATAGCAATAAGACTTGAACTCTTTCTAAACCTTTCATTTCAGGTCTTATAACTTATTAACGTCTTAAAAGAATTTCATGAAACTTACATACACAGGGAAATTTTGTTCACTTGAAATTCACGTGAAATCAGGGTTAACGTATTTTTCACGTGAAACATTCACGTGAATTTCACATTTAACGAGCAATTTAACGTGAATTTCACGTGAAATATATTTAATGTGAATTTCACATTAATATCATGTGAAAGTCACGTGAATTTCACGTTAACTTTTTCACGTGAATTTCACATGAAAATTCTGAAAAATGAAAATTTTTTCGTAAATATTTGTAGAATTGCATGAAAGTTATAGAACAGTAAAAATGTTGAGTACATTTTTTCACGTGAAATTCATGTGATATTTTTCACGTGAACTTCACGTTAAATTGCTCGTTAAAGGTGAAATTCACGTTAAGTTTTTCACGTGAGTTTCACTTTAATTTCATGTGAATATCACGTGAACAAAATTTCCCTGTGTACGTTAAAGCTTATGAGGAAAAGGGGATGCATGTTATTATAGGGGTAGAAAGGTCAAAGGACAAGGTCACAAGTGAAAACATTTTAATATGAATTGGTTTTAACAACATAACCTTTGAATGCCTTGGAAAAATAATATGGAATTTGCATACATTAAAGATTATAAGGTTTTGTTTTAAAACTTCAAAGGTCAAGGTCACAAGTGAAAACTTATCAATTTTAAAATTAAGTAGTTTCCACAGCAGCCTTCATAGAATTTAATGAAACTAACACATATTTAAGCTTATGATCAAAATGCAAATCTACTAAATTTGTGGTCAAAGGGTAAAAAGTCAAGGTAACTATAGTGAAAACTTAGAAACATTTAAGTGTCAATTGGTTTTCACAACACAACTTTCGAAAGCAATAAAAGAGATAACTCATACGTTTGATAAATTTCTTGTTATCTTGAGGGAACGGGTAATTATTTTGAGGGAACGTGGTAATAATGTTAAGGGGAGTGGTAATTATCTGAAGGGAACGTGGAAATTGTATTGAGAAAACGCGATTACTATCTTGAGGGAACATGATGTATTCTTTGGGTAACATGATAACAAGAGGGAATGCTATGTTATTTTGAGGGAAAGTTATGTGGGAACATGACGATATCTTGAGGGGACGTGATATTATTTTTTTTCTCATGGCCGTATTCTTCCACCATAGTCGAAGCATCGACAGTAGTGATACTACAAAAGCTGAATGAGGCCATGTTAATCATTTATTTTTTGTCATTCCCATAAGATAGTATGTCGTTACCACAACTTGATATGTCATTCCCAAATCAAATTAAGTCGTTCCCTCAAGATAAATATAATGTGTCCACAAAATCGGTATTTTGTTCCCACAGAAAAGGGGATCTTACCTCTAGGCGATGCTGTTGCAAGAGGAAACAAATTTAGAGATAAGAATCTCCATCAGTTCTTATGTGCGCATAGAGATGCTCAGCACAAAGCAGATTCTGAATGTGACCTTCTATTTTTCTATGGGTGACCACTTGAAAAGTTGAAAAGTTGAAATGAAAAAGTAAAAGTCCAGAAAGAAATATTATTTCTAGAGATATAAGTCAGGTTATTTATACTGCTAGAAGATGCATAATTAGAAGTGAAAGACATATAGCTATGCTAAAAAAATAAATAATTCTTTATTGATAAAACAAACAAAAAAACAATATTATTTATATTAGGACAATGAAAACATAAAGAGATTTTAATATATCTGCATGGTTTTCCTTCTACTTAAAATAAAAGTATGTAAAAACTAATAAAATGAAAATGAATAATTAAAATGATTTAATTGAAAACTGCATTCTATATTTCGTTCGTATTTAGACGTGGTTGTTTTAAGTTTTCCAAATGTATAAACACATTGAAACAAAATGTTTAAGAGTTCAACATTTAAATGACACTAGCAAAATTGCACAAATAACATAATAGAATCTTTTGATTTTTAAAAGTATCCTACAATACTTTCTTGGGTTTATAGTCATGTTCAATGCAGTTTGAGGCAGTTGTTTTACACGACTAGAATATTAGTACTATTAAACTAACGTTTGTCCTACTTCTATTCAAAATTCTATACTTTTTCAACGTTGTACTTCTCTGTCGAATTGCGATTTCTATCCAGACCGTCATTTTCAAGCTTTAACTTTTCCAACGCGTCGCCATCTTTCTCGTATGAGTCTCTTCTATTCTCTCTGAAACGTGACTCGAAAAACTTATTGTAAACGAAGAGCTTCAACTGATAAATTCCTAAAAGGCGTCGACACAGTTATAAATAGTATCGACAAAAATGCTGTCTTTCCTGGTTTTGCCCAATTCAAAAACGGATACAATATTCGTCCACTGGCAGCATAGTAGATGAGATTTAGTATAACATAAAATAAGGATGACATCACTGGCATGTACACATGTTGAAATTTGATTGGCTTAGATGAAAATATGACAACCAATAGTATGTACACTAGGTTGATTCCATGTTTGTTGATTGTCGTTGCTTTGGTAGCTGAAACAAGAAAAAACAAAATTATTATTATTTTATTACTTATTTGACAAATAAAAATTGGGTTAAAATAAAAAAAAACTATATCTACAAATATCATTAGCACAGATACTAAGTAAGATGAGAGAAATGGTAAACTATTGGTCTTTGAAAGAAGCAGATAGGCAATGGGGCAAAACTCAGGGCAAACACAAAATATGTTTTCCATTTAAATTGTTAAGTAAACATATGTTTTCAAATTTTGTGTCAGACTTGACGCTATATCATGGGATTCAATGTTAAGTCACACAAGCTGTAGAAAAACGTATCAGTTGTGATGAGTTAGTACAGATTGAATATTGTTACACAAGAAGGGAGGTTGAAGTCAACTCGTTTAACAAAGAGCTTTGTCAAATCTTCCATGAGTGTCTGTTTTGAGATGTAGATCTAAATATGAGGCAGAATTATTAGAATCAGTAGTGCCCTTTATCTCAAGCTCATGCAGATATATATGAAAAGGAAATAGACACAAAATACAGAATTGTTCAATGCAAGGACATCATCAATATAACGGAGGTTAGATCTAGTCTACGATTTTTTGTTGTTGTCTATAAAAGATTGTTAGAAGTTCATATGAGTGAAGAAACAAATCAACAGGAGATGTGCACAATGTGTGCCTATTGGAATTCTGGTCAATAGTTGAATGAAAAAACATGTCAATCAAAATGTACAAGTACATGAGAGGTAGTGTAGCGAGAGGTGGGTCCGAGGTAGCGTAGAGAGAGCGTGACCAAATGTGAGTTTCCGACGATGATTTATGTAATCCATAAAAAATTGAGCATATGCTATCATTTGGTCGTCTGTTAACTTGTTTTGTTTTCTTAGAATTATTTATGACAGAGTAACTGTGCTAATTGTGATTTTAGGAATACAAGTGTATTGCGTGGAAAAACAAAAATTCTTGATGCCGTTATAAGTTGAAACTGATTGGGTGTTAAGAATCTTTATCAGTTGTTTCTTATCTTAAAAATTCACATTTGGTTGATACCATTTCTAGAATAATTACAATTATATATAAGTATTTTTGGAGGTCAAATTTTTTTGGTCGTCAGTCGGCACAGCTGAAAGAGGTGAAACGAATAACCCAATAATGAAGCGCTGTTTTAATGGACTTTTTTTATGTAATTAAGGAATCCAATATAGAGATTGAATGTTATCATTTTTAGCACCAAGGGCATAAATGAACGAGGAAGTTACCGATTTATGATTATCAAATATTTCCTCCTTAGATAGTGTTGTTGCTGTGTTAGAGTCGTTTTTGGTAATCGAATATCAATAGTTTTATATGTTTTAACAATCAGGAAATTAACAGTACGACACTCCCAAAAAAATAAGACGCAATATTTGTCTTTTAAATGGCAAACATACTTTTTTATTATCTTATTTGCAGTTGTTCCTGTGAGGTTGTCAGCGAAGTTTGTTTTGTATTGTTGCTTTTTGATTTAAGACTATTATTATTTCGTTGCTTTCCAAATCTTAAAATCGACTAGATGAAGGACATCAAAAACTGTTTCCTTTTCTTTTTATTTGCATATGTAATGTACGATTTAACCTATCCCAACAAAAATAAATCTTATAATTTTTCCAGATAATAACACTACATTGACCCAAAATGACGTTCTATGAACTTTATACAGACATAGACTAATTCATTACTAATTTACTTTCAAAATCAAAACCTAAAAGGGTACTTGTTACTTAATAGGTTGCAGTTTAAAAAATGCAATTTCAAACTTGCAATTAATGCACCAGCACGTAAGAAATTTAAATTTAGAGGAACTTTTCCCTATAACAGATGTTTCAGCTTGAGTCTCAAGACGTTTTGGATGAGTTTATTTTCTTAATAAGGCAAGAAAGGAAATGTCATGTATCAAATTTGACTTGTATTGTTCGAACACTTATGTTTCAATGTGATTAGATTTTTGATAAAAGGGTTACTTCAGCATAAACAGTAAACACCTTCATCAATTAAAGGAATATAAAAAAAAAGAAAAATTTTGACGTGACAAAAGCCTTTATTTTGTCTGTTGTTACTTTTATTTAATACGGAGTGCATTGACTACATGAAGGTTGGTCGCTGTTTTTACGCAAAATTAAAATAAAATTTAATCAGCTCCGAATTTTTATATCAAATAACTAAATTTTTATTTTGTTGTTCTGTGCTCGTTTTAATATATTTAAAGTTTGTGTCATTTTCAATCTTTGGTTAGAGCGCCTCTGATTAAAACTGAATAGACAAAACGCTCGACAGGCATAACAGAATTTATAGTCTGTTACTTTGTTGTTATTTTGATTCCTAAAATGCGAGACAGCACACAAATACCACGTCTTTACTTGTACGTGTATTATCAAAGAACTAAAAGTGCAAAATGCATCAGAAAATTAAGAACATGCATTTTATATAAGAGCATATTAAACAGTGTGATACTGCCCCAGAGCGAGGTTTTCACGTGGCTTTTGGTTCTAATTTGTTTGGTCATAATAAGCAAAAATGAACCCTAACATGGTTAAATATAGTCACGTCGGGGCCTTAAAGATAGCGTTTAGTTAATAGTTCGACATGAGTTCATATAGTGTTTGGTGTTTTCAATTCTTTTAATCGAGTCCCTTTGGTGAGTCGTATACCCCCTTCACATGTACGATATTTCCTTTCGAGTTGTTACGATTTTCGAAATGTATAGTTTTACGAGCTCTTGCGAGATTTTCTTCCAACCTTTTACGATCTATTTTCGACGAATTTTATTTTCGACGTGTTCACGAGCATGTTACGGTGTCTTTACGACGTCTTTACGAGTGAATTGCGATATGGAAAAAGATATCGTCACTAACTCGCAAACCACTCGTAAAAGAAGTCCTTTGCGAGGTCTTCCCGAGCTAGTTACGAATAAAGGCGAGTCATTAACGATCTCTATGGATTCTTTACGAGTTTTCTACGATGTGTTTACGAGTTTACGACATTGTTGCTTTTTCAACTCGTAATAGTCTTATATCTCCTTCAAATATACGAGATTTCCTTACGAGTTCTTACGAGTTTTCAACTCGTAATCGAACGCGAAGACTAGTAAATCACACTTTGTTGCTCGTAAACAGGTCGTTCTAGCTCGTGTGCAATCGTAAGAACTCGTGAAAGTTTTACGAGTTTAAAAAACAACAAAGTCAGTAATGCCTCGTCTTACTACCCCCGTCACATATACGATATTCTCTTACGAGTTGTTACGATTATCAAAATTTATAGTTTTACGAGTTCTTGCGAGATTTTCTACCAACCTTTTACGATCTATTTCCGAGTTGTCACGATTTCGTCAGTTGTGCGGAAATTTTTCGCACTCCCATCCAGAGACGATACGAATTTTATTTTCGAAGTGTTTACGAGCATGTTACGGTGCCTTTACGACGTCTTTACGAGTTAAATGCGATATTGGAAATGATATCGTAACTAACTCGTAAACCACTCGTAAAAGAATTCCTTTGCGAGGTCTTCCCGAGTAAGTTACGAGTAAAGGCGAGTCATTTACGATCTCTACGAGTTCTTTACGAGTTATTTGCGATGTGTTTACGAGTTAAATTATGACATTGTTGCTTTTTCAACTCGTAAAAGTCTTACGAGGATTTTTGACATGTCAAAAATCCTCGTAAAACTTTCACGAGTTCTTACGATTGCACACGAGCTAGAAAGACCTGTTAACGAGTATCAACGAGTGATTTACGAGTCTTTGCGATCGATTAAGAGTTGAAAACTCGTAAGAACTCGTAAGGAAATCTCGTATATGTGAAGAGGGTATAACTGGTAACTAACTCAGGAAGACATTGCAAAGGAACTCTTTTACGAGTGGTTTGCGAGTTAATTACGATGTCAATTCACTCGTAAAGACGTAATAAAGGCACCGTAACATGCTTGTAAACACTTCGAAAATAAAATTTGTATCATCTCTGCACGGGAGTGCGAAAAAATTCCGCACAACTGACGAAATAGTGAAATCTCGGAAAAAGATCGTAAAAGGTTTGTAGAAAATCTCGCAAAAACTGGTAAAACTATAAATTTTGAAAATCGTTACAATTTGTAAGAGATGTGAATGGGGTATTGAGAGGATTTTTGACAAGTCAAAATCCTCGTAAAACTTTCACGATTTCTTACGATTTCACACGAGCTAGAAAGACTTGTTTACGAGTAACAAAGAGTCTTTGCGATCGAATATGACTTGAAAACTCGTAAGAACTCGTAAGGAAATCTCGTATATGTGAAGGGGGTATAAAAAGACGAAACACACGTCAGACGTAACAAACTTTGTTGTCTGGAACTTTGTTATATATATTTTTTTAAAAATAGAGGCGGCCCCTAACACTGACCTGGTGGTAGTCTTTACTTGCATCGATAACAATATACAATTTCACATGTACGGGGTTTTGTTACGAATACAATGTAATTTTTATAAAGGGGAATTTGATCACAAGGTGTCAGATGTTATGAATCGCCTTTGACGTATATAGTTCTAGTTCCATTGTTACAATTTTAATTATTTATTGCTCATGGAACTAATTTGAAGGAAATATTGACTGATCTTCAAAAAACCACTTTCGCTCAAATCGTGCTCTGCCTATTATCTGAAATATAAATTACAACAAAGTTCCAGACAATAAATTTGGCTACGCCTGACGCGCGTTTCGTCTATTCAAGACTCATCAGAGGCGCTCTACCAAAAGTTGAAAATGCCAAACACTATAAGACTAAGAAGAGCATAGAATAATACCAAAAAAATGTCGAACTAGAAATCAAATATAACTAAGGACAATCTATGTCTGGGGTAGGAAGAACCTTAGGGTTTTGACAATTTAGGAATTTAAACGGATAATTTATAGCTTTGATGTGTTCGTCAACACAAAAGTGTTGATGCCGGAGCGGGCTAACCTCGGGGAATTAAAACTCCACCAGCAGAGCTAACCGAAGAGAGTGAATATACTAATATATCCGTACTAGTGTATCCGTATCAATTGTCCTTCTTGATTTACTAACTGGCCATCTGTTCACTGTCATCTTTTCGTCCAATCAGTTTTTAATATTTATGCTGTACGAAATGAATTTTAAAATAACTACTTTTTTACTTATTTGTAATGAAATTGAAAGATAAGAAACCTTATTTGCTGTTGTCACATTTATTGAAAGAAGCATAGGTCATGTAGGTGTACCAAAGGGGTAATCAACATCGTAACACCGTTAAAACAAAGACAAAACCGGTAGACAAAAATCATCACAACGAAAATAACCACGCAACAACATAAAACTTACACACACACACATAACAACAAAACCGCATTCAGCATTGTAAACTCAAGTCGAAACGAGATTGAACTCAGGTGCTCCGGAAGAGTAAGCAGTTCCTGCTTGCTATAGCACCATTGTCACGTTGCCAAAGACCGATTTAGTGTTCGTCAAATCCAGAAAGGATGACATTACCAAACTCTATGTTTAACCAACATTTGTACTCAACTGAGAGATAGAAATCCCGTATTTGTATTCAAGCATATGATGTCTCCCGTAAATTTTCTTGAGTGATGACAACAACCTGGGAGCAACGTACCCCTGTGTTGAAAATTTGCTTGTCAGTCGTGTAGTTCTATCAAGGAAGTCGTTGTACACCCCACATGCTCTGGAATATCGAATCAATTTTGATACGTAAACTCCATATGCTGGAACAGACGGATTGTTGCTACATAGAAAGGGAAAGTTAACTATTGGAAAGTTGAAGTGATTACGTTTGTCAGAGAGATTTGTACAAAGCCTTTCTAGTGTGTCAATTTCGAGAAATAGATACAAATGTGAAGCGGACCTCTTAGATTCTGTAGTGTCTTTTATCTCAAGTTCCTTCGGATATATGAGATGTAAATAGTCACCAAATCGAAGACTGTTTAGTGAAAGGACATCATCAATATAACGAAATGTGAGATTGAAGGATAAAGCAAGTTTGCAGTCCTTTTTGTCTAGAAGTGATTGTAAGAAGTCTGCGAATACGAAATGCAGCGAACTCAAAATAATAAAAAATTATTAAACTTTTGAATTAAGTTGAAAAAAAGTCATCAGCTCTGACTTTTTATACTTAATAAGTTAATCTACTTTTAACATATTTATTTGTCCTGGATTGGGAAACAAGCTTGATGCTTATAAATGTGAATCCCTCTCGAGCTAGCAGTTTGCGAGTGTGGACTTTTTAGCGGCTCCATTAAGCATACTTTTATCAAACACTACTAAGGGGTCTCTTAATGTGCATAGGGGGTTGCTCTCCACACACACGGCCCAACCTTTTTTCGTTCTTTCCGAAAAACAAGCATTGTTCTGTGAGACTATCCTCGCAAATGGTGCCAAGAGAAAGTCGGAAAATTGGTTCATGAAATTTTCACCCCAGAAGAGGACCGAACCACGACTCTTTTTGTTAGTAGCCCGATGCGTTAACCACTTCACCAAGAAATTAGTTAATTTCTATGTTGTTGTTCTATGTTCTTCATATTCATATAGTGTTATGAATTTTCAATCTTTGGATATTATTCCTCTGATAAGTTTAGATAAACGACACGATTGTCAGGCAAGCTATTGTTTGGAACAATGTTGTAATTTTTATCCATAATATGCAAGTTTACCTGTATTATCAATAAATTTAAAGAACATAATGCAACAGAAAATTGAAAATATGTAATGAATAAAACCCGCATATTAAACAGTGTGATAATGCTTCATAATGTTGTCATTTTTATTTCGAACACCCGTGAAGGTTAGCACTGCTGGTGGAGTTTTGATTCCCCGAGGTTAGCCCGCTCTGGAACCAACATTTTTGTGTTGGAGAACACATCAAAGCTTTAAATTATCCGTCTAAACCCTAAGGTTCTTCTTACCCCAGACATAGGTTGATTATCTTAGTAATAATTTGGTTCCCCAATATGGTATTTTTGGTTTTATTGCTCTATGCTCTTCATAATGTCATAGTGTTTGGCACTTTCAATATTTCTGGTAGAGCGCCTCTGATGAGTCTTGAATAGACGAAACGCGCGTCAGGCGTAGCAAAATTTATTGTCTGGAGCTTTGTTGTCATTTTTATTACATAGCGAGGTTTCACATGGCTTTTGACTCTAATTGGTTTGGTCAGAATTGAAAAAAAAATAGATACACGCCCTTAGCAAAGTAACATCTAGCCATCTTGGGACCTTAAATACAGCGTGGGGCTTATAAATCGACAAGAGTTCAGATATTAATATAGTGCTTGGTATTTTCAATTCTTTGAATAAAGTGCCTATAATGAGTCTTAAATTATTTCAAAGACAGAGACGGCCCCTTACACTGGCCTATAAGGGAACTCTTTACTGGCACCGATGACCATATACAATGTACCTGTGTTGTATCAGTTCACAAGTGCGGGGTTTTGTTCCAAATATAATTAATATATTTATTAAGGGGGAAATTCGATCACAAGGTTTCAGATATCATGAATAGTCTTTGACGTTTAGTTCTAGTTCCATTATAACGATTTTAATTAATTTTTGTTCAGAAGACTAATTGGAAGAACATTGGCTTAACTTCAAATTACAACTTTCTCTCGAATCGTGCACTGCGAATTATCTGTAAAGAGGGAATATAATAGTATTTCCATATAAAGTTTCATTCTTGATTTACCAGCTGGCCATCTGTTCGGTGTCAACTTTTGTCAAAGCTTACGTTTGTACTCGTCGTCTAATGGTAGGTGTTCTATGTCCAGAATGGAGTTTTTTTTTTTTTACATTTTTTAGGATTGTCTTTGAATCATATGCATTACATTTCTATCTCTTGCTAATTTCAAAACGGCGAGCAGCCACCACTAGTCACATTGAAGGCTGCTGGCTGTTTTCCAATGTGGATTTTTTAAATTGACGTTTATACTTGTAGGTAGTATCGCTGACACTCAACCATCTATTTTCGCCAATTGATTGATTCTAAACAAAAATGATAACAAAAACATTTTGTTATACTATGCGAGTGTGGACTTTTTAGCGGTTCCATTGAGCCTACTTTTATCGAACTCTACTAAGGGGTCTTTTAATGTGCATAGGGGGTTGCTCTCCACAAACACGGCCCAACCTTTTTTTCGTTCTTTCCGAAGAACAAGCATTGTTCTGTGAGACCATCCTCGCAAATGGTGTCAAGAGAAAGTCGGAAAATTGGTTCATGAAATTTTCACTCCGGAAGAGGACCGAACCACGACCCTTTTTGTTAGTAGCCCAATGAGTTAACCACTACACCAAGAAACTAGTTAATTTCTATTTTGTTGTTCTATGCTCTTCATATTCATATAGTGTTATGAATTTTCAATCTTTGGATAGAATTCCTCTGATGAGTTTAGATACACGACACGATTGTCAGGAAAGCTATTGTTTGGAACTTTGTTGTAATTTTTATTCATAATATGCAAGTCTACCTGTATTATCAATGAACTTAAAGAACTAAATGCTACACAGAAAATTAAGGACATGTAATGAATAAAACCCGCATATTAAACAGTGTGCTAATGCTTCATAATGTTTTCATTTTTATTTCGAACACCCGTGAAGGTTAGCACTGCTAGTTGATATTTAATTCCTCGAAGTTAGCCCGCTCCGGAACCAACATTTTTGTGTTGGAGAACACATCAATACTTAAAATTATCCGTTTAAATTTCAAAATTATCTAAACCCTAAGGTTCTTCCTACCCCAGACAAAGGTTGATCATCTTAGTAATAATTTGGTTCCCCAATTTGGTATTTTTGGTTTTATTGATTTATGCTCTTCATAATGTCATAGTGTTTGGCACTTTCAATATTTCTGGTAGAGCGCCTCTGATGAGTCTTGAATAGACGAAACGCGCGTCAGGCATAGCAAAATTTATTGTCTGGAGCTTTGTTGTCATTTTTATAACATAGCGAGGTTTTCACATGGCTTTTGACTCTAATTGGTTTGGTCATAATTAAAAAAAAAAAACTTAGATACACGCCCTTTGCAAAGAAACATTTAGCCACTTCGGGGCCTGAAATACAGCGTGGGGCTAATAATTCGACAATATTCATATAGTGCCTGGTATTTTCAATTCTTTGAATGGAGCGCCTATAATGAATCTTAAAATATTTCAAAGACAGAGACGGCCCCTTACACTTGCCGATAAGGGAACTCTTGACTCGCATCGATAACCATATACAATGTACCTGTGTTGTATAAGTTCACAAGTGCGGGGTTTTGTTACGAATATAATTAATATATTTATTTTGGGGGGAAATTCGATCACAAACTTTAAGATATCATGAATAGTCTTTGACGTTTAGTTCTTATTTCAATATTACGATTTTAATTCATTTTTGTTGAGGAGACTAATTGGAAGAACATTTGCTTAACTTCAAATTACAACTTTCTCTCGAATCGTGCACTGCGAATTATCTGTAAAAAGGGAATATAATAGTATTTCCATATAAAGTTTCATTCTTGATTTACCAGCTGGCCATCTGTTCGGTGTCAACTTTTGTCAAAGCTTACGTTTGTACTCGTCGTCTAATGGTAGGTGTTCTATGTCCAGAATGGAGTTTTTTTTTTTTTACATTTTTTAGGATTGTCTTTGAATCATATGCATTACATTTCTATCTCTTGCTAATTTCAAAACGGCGAGCAGCCACCACTAGTCACATTGAAGGCTGCTGGCTGTTTTCCAATGTGGATTTTTTAAATTGACGTTTATACTTGTAGGTAGTATCGCTGACACTCAACCATCTATTTTCGCCAATTGATTGATTCTAAACAAAAATGATAACAAAAACATTTTGTTATACTATGCGAGTGTGGACTTTTTAGCGGTTCCATTGAGCCTACTTTTATCGAACTCTACTAAGGGGTCTTTTAATGTGCATAGGGGGTTGCTCTCCACAAACACGGCCCAACCTTTTTTTCGTTCTTTCCGAAGAACAAGCATTGTTCTGTGAGACCATCCTCGCAAATGGTGTCAAGAGAAAGTCGGAAAATTGGTTCATGAAATTTTCACTCCGGAAGAGGACCGAACCACGACCCTTTTTGTTAGTAGCCCAATGAGTTAACCACTACACCAAGAAACTAGTTAATTTCTATTTTGTTGTTCTATGCTCTTCATATTCATATAGTGTTATGAATTTTCAATCTTTGGATAGAATTCCTCTGATGAGTTTAGATACACGACACGATTGTCAGGAAAGCTATTGTTTGGAACTTTGTTGTAATTTTTATTCATAATATGCAAGTCTACCTGTATTATCAATGAACTTAAAGAACTAAATGCTACACAGAAAATTAAGGACATGTAATGAATAAAACCCGCATATTAAACAGTGTGCTAATGCTTCATAATGTTTTCATTTTTATTTCGAACACCCGTGAAGGTTAGCACTGCTAGTTGATATTTAATTCCTCGAAGTTAGCCCGCTCCGGAACCAACATTTTTGTGTTGGAGAACACATCAATACTTAAAATTATCCGTTTAAATTTCAAAATTATCTAAACCCTAAGGTTCTTCCTACCCCAGACAAAGGTTGATCATCTTAGTAATAATTTGGTTCCCCAATTTGGTATTTTTGGTTTTATTGATTTATGCTCTTCATAATGTCATAGTGTTTGGCACTTTCAATATTTCTGGTAGAGCGCCTCTGATGAGTCTTGAATAGACGAAACGCGCGTCAGGCATAGCAAAATTTATTGTCTGGAGCTTTGTTGTCATTTTTATAACATAGCGAGGTTTTCACATGGCTTTTGACTCTAATTGGTTTGGTCATAATTAAAAAAAAAAAACTTAGATACACGCCCTTTGCAAAGAAACATTTAGCCACTTCGGGGCCTGAAATACAGCGTGGGGCTAATAATTCGACAATATTCATATAGTGCCTGGTATTTTCAATTCTTTGAATGGAGCGCCTATAATGAATCTTAAAATATTTCAAAGACAGAGACGGCCCCTTACACTTGCCGATAAGGGAACTCTTGACTCGCATCGATAACCATATACAATGTACCTGTGTTGTATAAGTTCACAAGTGCGGGGTTTTGTTACGAATATAATTAATATATTTATTTTTGGGGGAAATTCGATCACAAACTTTAAGATATCATGAATAGTCTTTGACGTTTAGTTCTTATTTCAATATTACGATTTTAATTCATTTTTGTTGAGGAGACTAATTGGAAGAACATTTGCTTAACTTCAAATTACAACTTTCTCTCGAATCGTGCACTGCGAATTATCTGTAAAAAGGGAATATAATAGTATTTCCATATAAAGTTTCATTCTTGATTTACCAGCTGGCCATCTGTTCGGTGTCAACTTTTTCAAAGCTTACGTTTGTAATCGTAGTCCTATGGTAGGTGTTCTATGTCCAGAATGGAGTCTTTTTTTTTTACATTTTTTTAGGATTGTCTTTGAATCATATGCATTACATTTCTATCTCTTGCCTATTTCAAAACGGCGAGCAGCCACCACTGGTCACATTGAAGGCTGCTGGTTGTTTTCCAATGTGGATTTTTAAAATGGACGTTTATACTTGTAGGTAGTGTCGCTGAAACTCAACCATCTATTTTCGCCAATTGATTGATGCTAAACGAATTGATAACAAAAAACCCTTTTCTTATACTATGAGATGAAATCAAAAGAAGCAACGCCCACAATTATGATGACTTAATTCCGTCGCGTTTGTCTTTACTGTTAAGTTTGATACATTTTTTCAGAACATCGACTGAACTTCAATAATATGAAACCAAATCACGTTGGACAGAGCTACATACTGATCAACTTAAAATGATATATGAATGATAAAAACTTTACTACTTTAATACGTTCATGTACGTTATACACATTTCTGTCATTCTAACCGTAATTGAAACTGAAATATGGTGTTTTTTTTATAGAATTTTTGTTTTTCGATAAGACCGGAAAACACAGGACCAAATATCTGGTAGTTGATTGTGCTCAACCTGCTTTGTAATTCTCTTGTCCACCAAACAACTAGTAGACAATTGATATGCTGATCACTCTTATGCCGCTTATAGACAACTTAATATCAATATACATGTAGTTTTTATTGACGTGTTTTTTTTCGGCATGCAGATAGTATACCTTCCAATGTGCACTTATTGTGCGCCATTGCTTGGTAATTTGTTTCCTTATTCATATGAAACGGACTTTTTTACAGTCACGAGATGATGCCATCGTAGACTTGTCTTATCCTTTATGGTCACTTTTTGTTATATTGATGATGCCCTTTCACTCAACACTCCTTGATTAAAGTTGTTTGTTTTGCATTCAATATATATCAACAAAAACTTGAAACCAACGACAAGGCAGATTCTACGCTTCATTTTTGGATCGACACCTCGAAAAAGACATTCAATTAATATTTTACGACTAACATGGTGTTTGACTATTGATAATTGTAAATTAAAAAAAAAGTCACATTTGAAGTACACAGAGTGCTAAATGTTTGGAGCATTGACTGTACTATTTTTTTTTTAAATACTTGAAATAAATTTAACAGAATACAATGAAAATAAATTCTTTGTAACGGGCTTCTTTGTTGAACATGTACTGTCGACGATTTTCCGTAGAATTCAATTGTAAAGTCATTACTACGTCGTGAAACGTCCCAAATATTTTTTCAACCGCAATGCACATAACGTTGTGCGTTTAAAAGGGATGAGCCACCTTAATTTATGTATACGTACATGTTGCTATTAACGTCCAGTATAGCAGTGTAACTTGAACGGCAGCCTGTCCACAAATATTCATTAGGATCCACTGAAACTTTAAATACCACGGTAGTTCTTGCACATCTCCTGAAAGTATTATTTTCAATGTAAAAATGTATTTCAATTTTAATGTGCAAAGATGATTAAAAGCTTTTCGGTAAAATACACCTAGATGATTCCAGCATGATATAGACTGACGGGGGATTTTAAGGTTGGAACTTCTTATAGCCATGGTCTAGTAATACTTTGATGATCATTAATGTATGACCCGAGTTCCAACGTGCCTCTTGATGGTCTTATCATTTCGACAACGTTAATTGCACCCAGTTGATCTATGGGTTGACGAATTCCAGCTTACTCTATTGAACGCCAAACTGTGTGAATCTTAGTTCATGTATTATTTGTGTTTTAAAAATTTAATTGTGACCATTATGTCTTGACCTGGGTGGAAATAAGATATGCTACTTGTACAGTAAGGTAAGCAATAAAACTGAACATTGAACAAATAAAAGCAAATAATGTCTCCGACCATCTTTGCTTGTATATCAGAAGTCTATGACTGTAATCTAAAGCGAGGTTTTCGGACTTGTCTGGCACGAAATTTGATCGTAAAACCTTTTCCAAAATTTGGGCTGTTTGAATTAATACAAAGTTCACATCAGGTTTCCTTCCTTGAAATGCATATGTTCGATATTTGTATGTGGCTTCCCAATTCGAGATTTTAGGGTAAAAGTACTTAATATTACATGAAAATGATTTGAAATTCTGCAGCGTGTTGTATGACAAATTGTATATGTCCTAGGCAAATTGAATGTTAAAATATATATTTTGCAAACAATAGTTATTCAATTGAAAATTGATGTGAATAATGAGAACTAAAAAATAAAAAGGAAACGAAGAGTGTTTTAACAGGAAAATTTAAAAAAAATATATTTAAAAAAGGGAAATGATATAAATTCATCTTTATTCATGTTTGTTTTATACACATTTTGTTCCTTGTTTTTTGTTCAAACTCTAATTTATTTTGTTCCATCCTCATATCTAGCTAAATACTTATGCAGCGCAGCTAAAATTCAGCATAAAAAAAGTCACGTTCGAAAGTTAGCAAATGATCATAATGGTTAAGCAATATATATATAAATCAAAGCACTAATTAATGTGTAAAAATGCTCAATAAAAATAGAAGTACTTTAGACGGTTTAGAAGGCGTCGAGCTACTATCACCAAGGTTCGTTATTCGAACATTTCATATTTTACAGATTTTCCGACGCTCTAAAGACACCATTCCCAAGGAACGATGATAGTCCTTAAAGAAAGACGAAAATGGTTTTCTGACCTATATAATACAAACCCCTTATTACATCAGGCCGCAAGCACAAGACATACAAGCAGCAAACAAAATCGACAAAAGCAAACACTGCAAGTGTTATGTAGCTGAGGTTAGTCAGAAGCAACATCCATTTGCCATTTCCACGCTCTAAGCTCCAGTAGGCTTCTAACAGAATCCATATTAAGTGGTAGGCCAGCCAAAGTGATGTCCATACAACGTACAGAATCTGGGACCCATGCTGAAAAATAAAGTTCTCAGTACAGTCACAATAGCTGTGCTTTTTTTATGAAAAAAGAAGAAATCCTATCATCATATTGGTTTAAAACTAATAAGATTCGATTTTCATAACACAATTAAACCATTTTGAAAACGCAGCCAGTTGTCTCCAACGTATACCAGTCAGGTTCACAAAAACCATGCGAATCATTCAAAGCTAATTTCAGAGTTAGGGCCTTTTTTCTACATGAAGCAAAGACTATGTATGAGAACAAAAATCATGTTCTGATAAAGATTCTTATTTTACCAAATTTAATGTTCAAAACAGTGAAGATTACAAAATTAAATATCGTATAAAGATTGTATGCTTATTGACAAAAACCACTGTTATTTAGTGGAATATAGTGAGTCTATAAGGGTCACTCACATTAAAGCATCATACGATATAAAGGGTCCTGTAATTTGACTCTTGTTGGTTTGTTGAAACATTATCATGCCTTCCTTGTTTTGTCTTTTCTTATGGACATTATAGATTGACCCACAAAGTTTGGTAGTTATTACGTAAATGTCAGACAATGCAAGAAAAGAACTTTTTTGCTACAAAGACCAACGATTTCCCTAACAGAAGTAGAGTTCTTAAATGCAAATTCCACAGAGGAAAATAACGACATGTTCAAGGCCGAATCAACAGCAAAACAAACTCAGAACACTTGGATGCTGATTTTAGCCTACATGTATATTACACCGCTGTCCTTTTTTAAAATTTGAAATATGCTTGCACACGTATACTCATTTATAAAACAACTTGTAAGTGAAGCGTTAAAGCAAATGACAAACCACTTGAGTCGTATCTTAGACAAAAAGACAGTTCTAGATGAATAATGAGCAATAAGTACCTAAATTCAAGTGCCGGAGATAATACGGAACTAAGTGTTACTAAGTAGTTTCCGGCTATATTACGGTTCGGTATACTTATATCGGATGAAGGTTGATAGGATTGAGTATTTGACCGAAAAATAAAAATAAACGTCCTATATGTAGTTGTATTGTTTACAAATATTGGTTGGTTGGAAATGGGATCAAAGGACGTCCTCGTGTCCAGGAAATTACGACACCCGGATTTACGACATATTGCTTTGGTTTTACTAGTCTCGAAACCAAACGGTTTTTACGTTGCATAATCGTACCTTGGAAGATGGAGTTTTGGTTCGAGGCGATTTCTTCTAATATTTTCAAAAGGCTAAATTAGCAAAAATGCCATGTTGGCTATTGCCCTCGATTGACTTCAGTCATCGGTCATTAGTCGTTCATCTGTCCATTATACTTTTCAAAAATATTCTGCGCTGAATCCACTCAAACACATGATTATTGTTCTTTTTAGTGTCATTTACAGTGCTGTTAAATTGAACTTTTCGATCCATCTAAAATCAGGGACGCCGTTGCTAGATATAGATTATAGGGGTAAATCACCTTATAAGGAACTAAAAGAATATAACAGATAGAACAATTCTTATGGAAAGTATACGAAAGTCTCCACTGCATCGAACCCTTATCGGTGAAACGGTCATTCTTCGTACTAGTATTTGGCATTATAGAATGAAAACTTTTGAATATAAAGGACCTTTTGATTGCTTAAATATTCAGTTGTTTAAGCTCTAATATGAGTCTTTTGGAAGAAATTTTCAGATGAAACCTTTTAGGGGTAATCGGTTTTCAAAAGGTTAAAAAAAGGTTTTGATTGAAAACTATTTATAAAGCTATACTTTTTAAGCTTTAATATCATTAATGAACTTGCAGTTTAGCAATTAAGCTTTTAGGAGTGTGTAGTTCTAGTGTCACGGATGGAAATTTAAAGCAGAAATGTAGCGTTTTACTCAACGTAAATATTTTGCATCCCAGTAATAAACTAAAAACGAATGTCTTCCACTTTGAAGAGGAAATAACACAGAACTGAATTGTGCTTTCATTAGATATTAGAATGTCATGAATGTATTATCTTAAATTTCGTCGTTTCTTAGGGACAAAGACCTGATTTAGAAATGTTACTTTTATATATTAATTTATTTATTGAATTTTATAAGCTATTAACAAAATTTTTCGAATTTCTTAACATTAGTTCTTAAGCTTATTAAATTCAAACAATAAATATTTTTTTTATTTTACCAAATCATTTTAACATAAGACGATAAAGAAATGTGGAATAAGTGTACGCGACACAGCCAACATTAAAGAACGGAAATTTAAAAAATCACAATGGAAAACAGTCAACAGTCTTCAACATGACCAGAAGTCACTGCTCGCTGTCTTGCATTTGCCCAAGACTTAAATAAAATGTATTCAAACAAGGCACGGCTAATACATTACAGACTTTGTCATTAAAACGGTTATCTTGTTAGTCCGAAAAACACGTAGCATTTCCGTTTTTTACCCGTATTGGTGCTACTAAGGTAACAGAAACTGGATTTTCAACCATCGTCTGTTGAATTTATTCCGTAGCACAATCATGAAGTTGATACGTGTATGACTGGGGCATAAAACGTAGCATGGTGCAATCACCAGGAGGGAGGGGTAACTTCAAGTATTTTAGGGTACAGATATGTGGCCCGGAAATTTTATACCCACCCTATTCAAATATAAGCCTGCTTAAAAAAAGACACCCATACATACATTTCTAATGCATTTAATATTACACAGAATATGTATAAACTAGACATGTTTTATAGATATTCTATTGAAATCAAAGTTACCAAATGCATGTACAGTTAGGGTTACAAGGGGTCAAAACGTGGAGCTCGGTCACCCATTTTCTATAGATATATGACATTTGTGAAAAAATTGACCTTGACATATATGCAAAATCTGAGATTTTCACCCTTTACCCATATGGAGCACCCCAAAAAAGTAGACCCTTTTGGGCCGCACATATGTACCTACCTTTATAATGGAAGATAACCCCCCATGGGTGCACTAGTAATAATTCTATTACTAGTAAATTATATCCTATCATATTTCGTTCTATTTTTCAAGGACAAAGGATAGCAGAATTGAAAGTTATATCTTTTAACTCCTTTTTTATGTTACCTCAAGATATGAAACTTTATCATTAAATTCAGATACTGGTCATTTTGATCTTCGCATGTTTTGAGATAATCTTCATCCACATCATGACACAAAACGAAATGTGGCGTGACGGTTTTTGATAACGTCCGTGTATGACGTCAATCAATACGATTTAAAAAAGTACGAGGTGCAAAATCGTGTGCTATTTTTTTAAACTTTCTCAGCTAAATGTTATAAAGCTTTTTAATAGATTCAGGTGTAATTTTAAACTGTATTGTCGAAAATAAACTATATAGTTACGTAAGCATTTAGAAATCAAGTTTTCCCCAAAGGATTTTATACGAAACACAGAGTAATTTCATGCTCAGAAAATCTGATTGGATAAATCGATTTTTGGAGAAGCAAATAAGTTTAGAGGTAAATTAAACTGGTTATAATAAATCTTTAAGAAAAAATACTTGTGATTAATAAGAATACTGAAGAAACCGAAGAATCAATTATCTGTATTTCTCAATCCAACGAAAACAGCTCGTTACTAAGCCAGATACTGTAGTGACGGATCAAGAAGGAGCTCTTTTTTTTGGCCGAAAAAATTGTGATTTTTGTGCAGGTTTTGGGCAAAACTCGTTTTCAGAAGACTGTAGGTAGACCCACCCCTTTTTAAAAATCTAGATCCGTTCCTCTACTTTAAGTTATACATGTCCTATTTTCTTGTTGGTTAAGGTTCATGGTTACACTTCGAATAAAATGGTAGGTATTTGACCTATTTTTCTAGTCTATGTACGACTTAAACGACACATAGAAACAGAAAATAAAGTGTAGCAGCGCTTAGATATAAAAATCTCCGATCATTTTCCTTTCCAGTTTACAAGATTACTTTGGTTGTTTTCTCTATTCATTTTCTTTCCGTTCAAATTGTCCCATAAATAAAGCATGAATTACCCCTAAGTAACCTTCCATAAAACCGATTGTGAGTAGATTTAATAACACCAATAATGAAATTACCTTGCACGTGGAGGCCAAATGACAGGGCATTGTTGATATTTGGCTAAATTTGGGTGAACTGAAAAACGCAAAGAAAATGCCCCGGCAAAACGGATCAAGTGTACACGTGCAAAATACTAAAAGTTTATGCAAAAAATATTTATCTAGACGCTGCTACGCCTTATTAAGCAATTGAATGTGTAGGTTAGGCTCCACATAGACTGAAAAAGACGTAAAATATCGGTCATTTTTTCCGAAGTGTCAAGATGAACCTTAATTAATGCTTATTGTAAGTACCATAAGAATATGATCAAAACGCATTAAACCTTCCCCTTTTTTTAATATAGTCAGTATAATGCCTATAAGAGCAACAACACTTAAGAATAAAAGGTGGGAAAATCGGTTAAAAAGGCGTATTTGAATTCGAATAAGTACTAACTAGTATGCTTTTAAATTGTCTCTCATGTTAGATTTATCACCAAGCATGGCACAACCTAACAATAAAACCTATAATTATGATTATTACATGTTCGATTTATGCGTTAAATTGTACTTGCTATTTACATGCCTGCCTGATAAATGAACCACCCAGAGTTGCTTTCAACCTTTGTGATTTTTATTTTTTATTTGCGCTTTTAGTGACGTAAGTTTACATTTTACGCATAGCGATGAAAACGCGTTATTTGACTTCGATTCAAAACTTTAATCAAAGTTTTAATTTTTTTTCAAAACACTGAACAATTTTCTATGTTGCACACAAAAGCTTATGAAAACACGTACACATCCTTCTCTTATAAAGAACTGGAAATAAAACCAACTGCCCAATCGACAGTCTAAAATCAAAAGACAGTCCCAGAGGGAAAAAAAAACATTTACTGCAATCATATAAATGTTGCCAGTTATCATGCTCATCCGGTAAAGCATTTTCCTTTTACCAAAATGTATTATATGGGAACTAGTTTTTCGCACAGCACATTCGTTTTGGAGAATAGGATTCAGCCCCCCCCCTCCCCCCCAAAAAAAACCAAAAAAAAAAAAAAACCAAGAGGATATCTGTTAAAATTTCACCCAAAAAGCTATAAAAATTGTTCTCTCGTTGATGTTATTCGAGTGCATTTGAAAAATACAAGTTTCTTGAAACTAACCGATGTGTATTGAATCAATTTTCATTTGATATGTTATATTTGATAATTAATCTATACGAAGGCAAGATGATTTGAGAGCTTTGGTCTTTGGTCTAGATGTATATTAAACATGGTAATCAAAGACGGTCTAATTACTTGTTAAGGAAATTACACGATGTTTTTTTTTTTTGCCCATAACGTGCACATTATACCAAGTTGAACATGTACAAAGAATAGAATTATATACGGACACTAGACATTAATTACACCAACAGATGTGTTAAGCATAAAAATGAATTAAACTTTTTTCTATCTATTTGTATTGTTGACATTTGTCTGTTTGTTCGTTCCATTTAAAGTTAATAAACATCAACACATTTTTAATCCGACAGTATCTAAATGGTGGCAAATCTGCGTCAATTTTTCATTTTTTGTTTCAAAACTCTCTTCACTTGGTCCTACATACTTAATGCACTTTATGCCTACATAATATCAAAATGTCTTGTTGTTGGCCAAAATAAAAGGGGGGTGGGGTGGATCATTATCTCATTTAGACAGTTTCCCATGCTATATCAACATGTATAAGATCAATTTACATTTTCATTTATTTGTTTATTAATTCCGTCTATAGGCGTTTAATTTAATTCAAAACAAGGGGTTGCACTTAGTCGTGCTAAGCATACCCCCACTTGGCCATTCAGAAAACTGGAAGTAGAAGACCGACTGACCTGGAAAGGGGAGGCACGGTACAACTCATCATGCTAAAGCTGTATACCAAATTGGAAATCAATCCCTTCTCTAGAAGCCGAAAAATATGTTACGAAAAATTGTCTATTTTTGACCCATAAAAAGTCTAAGTCAGCTCGGAAAACAGGAAGTAGATGATGGACTGACCTGGAAAGGGGAGGCACGGTATAACTAATCATGCTGAAGCTGTGTACCAAATTTGAAACCAATCCATCCAGTAGAAGCCGAGAAATCTGTTACGAAAAATTCCACTTTTCAAATTTTTTTACCCTTAAAAGTCTAAGTCGGCTCGAAAAACAGGAAGTAGATGATGGACTATCCTGGAAAGGGTAGGCACGGTATAACTCATCATGCTGAAGCTGTGTACCAAATTTGAAACCAATCCATCCAGTAGAAGCTGAGAAATCTGTTACGAAAAATTTCACATTTCAATTTTTTTTTTCCCTAAAAAAAGTCTAAGTCGGCTTGGAAAACAGGAAGTAGATGATGGGCTGACCTGGAAAGGGTAGGCATAGTATAACTCATCATGCTGAAGCTGTGTACCAAATTTGAAACCAATCCATCCAGTAGAAGCAGAGAAATTGAACCGGACGGACGGACGGACAGACGGACGGACGGACAAGGTGATTGCAATATAGCCCCCTCTCTTACGAGTGGGGGTATAGTATGCATTTGATTAATAATTGAGATATGTTTCAAATCGACTGACTTTAACCATTAAAGAAAATTATAATCGCATTAGTACAGGTGTTGATTAAACATGCATTTTTGTACAGTAACATGTTATATCTATAAGTCAAGTCGACATACATGGCAATATGTATCAACACTAACAGTCGTTATGAGCGACTATTTTAATAAATCATAAACATGATAAAGGAAATTGCCATCTCTACGTAACAATCTTAAGATATCACCATGCGTGTTCCTTTTGATCAGACAATTGGAAAATGAATAGTTTAAATATTTGGATTGTACATTTTCAAACATATTGTACATACTTCTTTTATACTAAAAGAAGTATGTAAAATAAAAAGCTTTTTTTTTAATTTTACCATAAATATTTAACTTTAAATAAATTTTATGATCAACTATACATTTCATTTACGCAAAAGCTTTAACGTTTTTGTATTATTACTAGGATTTAAAAATATTACATAAAGTGTTAAAAGTATTATATAAATTTAAAGGAATAAAATTACATTCCTTTATGCATCGCCAAGTTTAATGAACAATGTTTAATGTATTTTCAATGCGTTTTTTATTTATTCAGAAAAAAGGGGGGACTTTTTGGGAGTATCTTGATGAAATTGTTTTGTTCTGATGTTTTATCTTCAATTGATTAGACATATTTAATGTTTATTAGTAAACAAGCAAAATATAACATATCATTTTGACCATGCTTCAAATGTACTTTGAATATTTCCATGAAGCTTACAAATTGTTTTTGAAATGAGTGTAAAAAGCTTTTTTTAAATGAAGACGATGAACGGCAAAATTAAATTAAAAAAATATATAGTTTCAAGAAATGTGGACTTACTTGTAAAGTAACAAAATCCTGTGGTCGGTTGTAAGAAAGCCCGAATTCCTGTAGTTTAAAATAATTTTTCCATCTCATATTTAGTTTAGGCGACAGTTCAAGGAACTTAAAATATCAACAATTTGCTATGCAAGGATTTTTTTCCACCAAAAAGAATAGAAGTCCGATACAAGACAGTACGAATCTCCCGAGTGCTTAGTAAGATATACAACTTTTTACGAGAGAGTGACACTATTATATAGAACACCGGACATCGAAGCTTGAAGCTTTTCCGCCCAGGCGTTCTATTTCGTGATTCACATTGAATTACAATTTATTTGACAAACGGCTAATTGCCTTTTAACTGTCGGATTGAAAAACAAATAATTCTAAACGAGTGATAAGGTGAAAAAATTTCCGATTTCACATTTAAAGCCTAATGAAAACTGACCGGAAAATTAACCCAGCTCAAAACCATATTATCTTAATACAAAAATTGAGAATCGTCATGTAAACTCATTGTCCCTTTAATAACATTTCAAATGAATGGTATAATCTTACATTTCACGTAACTTTACGAGGCAAACATGTAAACACATAAGTCTCGACAATAAAATTAAAATTAAGACTACAAATTAAGACATTTTGAATAAACTAAAAGGTTGAGATCGAAATAATAAATAGAAAACAAAATCCGTGATCTGACCGTCTCTTTATAATTACCATAATAATTCAGTAATTAGCAAAGCAAAAAAAAAGAGAGAAATAAAAAAATATGATTGAGCGGTAATTTGAAGCAGAAGCAGCTAGCTAAATATATTTTAAGCAGTGTAGGACCATGCGAACTATTGTCATCCTTTGGCCGTCGACTGTCGTCTGTCCGTCCGTTATTTTTAGTGAATGATCTCTATAATCACAGAAATGATTGTGCACTTGATCTTTAGGGTGTTCTCCACCAAGTTTGTAAAATAACCATTTCTTAAAATTCAAATATCAGGAGCGTAAAAACTATCAGATATACAAAATATCTGAAGCAACCCTTTATTAGCATCGCAAAAGCTCTTAGCATATTGTACGACAACTCACCATGGGCGTTATTTCACCTTTATCGTCTATGTAGACTATTTTTACACTGTTTGCACCATAACTGCTAGAGAATTTGAAAAAAAGCTAGCAATTTCAGAACCGTTTAGCTCATTGAGTTTTTAGACGAATGACTTCGGGATCAATCGTTTATACCAAATATTATTTTTTATATTTTTTTCTTAAATTAAACCACTGAAATACAAATGACAACAAAGTTCCAGACAATAAATTTTGCTACGCCTGACGCGCGTTTTGTCTATTCAAGACTCATCACAGGCGCTCTACCAAAAATATTGAAAATGCCAAACACTATATGAATATGAAGAGCATAGAACAATAAAACCAAAAATACCAAACTGGGGAACCAAATTATTACTAAGATAATCAACCTATGTCTGGGGTAGGAAGAACCTTAGGGTTTAGACAATTTTGAAATTTAGACGGATAATTTAAAGCTTTAATGTTTTCTCCAACTCAAAAGTGTTGGTGCCGGAGCGGGCTAACCTCGGGGAATTAAAACTCCACCAGCAGTGCTAACCTTCACGTGTGTTCGAAATACAAATGACAACAAAGTTCCAGACAATAAATTTTGCTACGCCTGACGCGCGTTTCGTCTATTCAAGACTCATCAGAGACGATCTACCAAAAATATTGAAAATGCCAAACACTTTATAGTTTAAACATATTTTATTGCCAATAAAAGCATATTGGATTGGACACAAGTAAAAATCTTACTTAGGTAGTCCTCTCCGAGATACAGTTTTACAATAGTATATATACAGTTACCGAGCATGCGTAAAGATTATAATATGATATAAGATGATATAACAAAATGAGAAATACAAGTAATAATGTGTTTCATGTGGATAAGGTAAAAAAGAAAAGAGAAAAAGAACAAGATTTTGATGCCAGACATGTTGAACAGAGACCATCCTTTCCTACCCTAAGGTTAATCAACAACTAGAAATCGCTTAGAATTTTTAATAAATTTGCATATTTCGTTTAAAAGTTTTTGGTTATTGTTGTCAGAAAAATCTGAACAGCCATGCAGAAATAGGTAAGTATCTATTTGAATTGTGTCAGGTATCCATTCTAGATTGTTTAGTAATTCCGTCCTCTGTATTTGATTCAAAGGGCATATGAGGAAAAAGTGATTTGCATCTTCTATGCCACATCCACATCTACAATAAGGGTCAGCTATTATGTTCACTTTGTGTAAATCATAATTGAGGAATGATGCAGAGCATCTAAGTTGAGTAAGAATAATGTTAATTTTTCTAGGACCTGACGTGTAGAACAATGGTACTCTGTGTGCGTTGACTTTGTTTGGTTTAATACGCATTTTGAATTTCGCCAAAGAATCGACATTACGAAGAGATACGTCTAATTTATTCCACTCCTTTATTGTGGATGGAATGAATGACTCCCTTGTGATAGACAGTCTACAGAAAGGCATAACTATGTCCTCGCCATTTCTAAGAGGATATGTGGTTAAACTTTGAATTTTATTGGGAACAAGGTCTTGTAAGTAAGTAGGGGTGTTATTATTATGAATATTATAAAACATTTGCAGTTTTCTACGACGTCTTCTTTCATGCAGCGTTTCCCAACCGACTTCATCATAGATTTTTTCAGTTTTAGCAAAAATAGGCAACCCAGTCACTATTCGTGCAGCCTCTACCTGAATTTGCTCTAGTTTACCAGTATAGACTACTCCACAATTATCCCATACTTCTGAAGCATATTCGAGAAGTGGCCTTATATAAACCAAGTAAAGTTGTTCTAAGTTTTTTCTGCTTAACTGGTATTTTAACTTTCGAAGGATATTTATATGGCGTCTCCCACAGGATATAATATTTTCCACGTGGACATTCCATTTTCCATCCTTACTGAAAGTAACACCTAAGTGTTTATGAGTAGTTTTTATTGGAATATCTAGCCCATTCAGGGAAAAATTCAGTAAAGGTATTTCGGTATTAGAAAATATCATCACTTCAGTTTTATCAGGATTGAAAAAAAACATTAACCATCTTTTTGACCATTCGTCCAACTCTCTCAAGTCGTGTTCAACAACATTTTTTACGCTGTTGATGTCCTTGTTTGAGTAATTGAACGAAGTGTCATCTGCAAAAAGTCTACACAAGGAAGTCATATTCTTAGCAATATCGTTTATATATATTATAAATAGTAGAGGTCCCAAGACTGATCCCTGTGGTACACCTGCGAAAACTTCACCAACAGATGAAGATGAATTATTTAATACCACTTTCTGCTTTCTCGAAATTAAATAGCTTCGAAACCAGTCAAGTAAATTCCCTTTGATACCATACGCGCTAATTTTGTGGAGTAAACCTCTATGCCAAACTTTATCAAACGCTTTTGAAAAATCACAGAATACAAAACAGTTTATGTCTTTTTGTTCAAATTAGTTAAGAATGCAATTATACATTTCTAATAATTGATGAACAGTTGAAAATTTCGGCATAAATCCGGATTGATATTCGTAAAATAGCTTGTTTGCATGAAGATGGTTATAAACATGTTTGAAAATAACTCTCTCCATGACTTTGCCGACACAGCTTATTAAGGAGATGGGTCTATAGTTTGAAGGTATAGATGCGTCACCTTTTTTGAAAATGGGTGTGACATGGGCGAATTTCCAATTCGAGGGGAACTTACATTGCTGTAGAGACTTGTTAAAAATTATAAGAAGCGGGATGGCAATGAGATCTGGGCATACTTTTAACATTCGATGACTGATGATATCGGGGCCTGATGCTTTATTAGGCTTTAATATTTGAATCACATCGACAATCTCTTTCACTGTTATATTAATATTTGATAAGATGTTTTCAGACCTTTCCTGGAAGAATGGAATTTCAACATTTTCTTCGTCTAATGTTGATATAGAACAAAAATATTTATTTAGGAGTGAACATTTCTCTTCTTCATTACACACAATATCATTGAAGTCCTCGTGATTTATCGTATTATATAATGGTGGTACAGAGTTTGTTGGCTTCCCAGACTTAATTAACATTTTCATAATTTTCCAGTATGTTTTTGGATTGTTTGCGTTTTCTAAAATAATGTTGTCTAAATTATTTTCAAACTGCTCCTTAGCAGATCTTTTCATATTATTTACCTTATTTCTCTGCTTTTTGAACTTCATAATATTATTTTCAGTTTTTGATTATAATGCTTTTTTTCTTAATCTATCGCGTATTCTTATTTCTCTCCGCAGATTGTTATTGAACCATGGTTTGTCATTCTTTCTTACAGTTACCAATTTAGTTGGAATACAATCTCGTGAAATTTCTAGTACTTTATTTGTAAAAAATTCACAAGCTTCGTCTATCCCAATTGTATCATCTAAAATGTTTTCCCAGTCAGCCGATTGTAACTTATTAATGAATTTATCTTTATTTAAGCGATCATAGATCCAGATTTCTCTTTTATATGTTCCCGACTCTCTTGCTGGGGTTTCGATATAACCGATAGCTGCATCATGATCACTGATAATACGGGGTATTTGAAGCACATCAGAATATGAAGAGTTTAAGTTGTCACTCAGAATTACAGGGTCTAAGAGGGTACTCGTGTGAGCAGTAACTCTTGTTGGCTTCTCGATAATGTTTTGAAGGTTGAACATGCTCATGGTTTCTATAAGTTTGTTATTATGCGGATTGTTAAGGTCGGAGTTCAGATCACCTGTTAGAATAACATTTGCGTTTCGGTTGAGTGCCATTTCAATTGAGTAGTTAAGTCTACTCCAGTATTCGACACCTGACCATTCTGGTCTATAGGTATTACATAATAGAAATAATTTTCCATTCGCGTTAATTTCAACCCAGATTGTTTCATCTACATCATTTTCAAGGGTTTGCAGTCTCTTAACACCGAGGTGATTTTTTGTATATATAATAATTCCTCCACCGAACCTATTTCTATCTTTTCTAAAGGTATTTGAGAAATCATTTAAAGTGATGTCATTATCGGGTATATCAGGATCTAAATTGGTTTCAGTAACACATAGAATGTCATATTCGTCACAAAATGTACTGAGGAAGTCGAGTTTATTTCTAATGCTTCGTATGTTTATATTACATAGCGTTACACATCTGTTGAGAATTGACGAGTTTGAGCTTGTATTGTTGTTGGGACCTGGGTTTTGTTCAACGTTACCAACGATAAAATAAAATGAAGCACAAAAAGCAGAAAAACAATGTCAATACCTGGTAGAGTAGATTGAAGGACAAATAGTGATAATGTAAGAAGAGTGCAAGAAATGTTCACATATAATATACCAGTAAAAGAATCTTGTTTTTGGATAATACAGGTGAGTATAAAGCGATTTCTGCTGTTGAAGCGGCCTATTGCTGTCCTATAGGTGTCAATGTCAATACCCATTTATAATTAATGTTCGAATGTCACATTCACCCAAGGGCAGCAGATGGGGAAAGGGGGGTTGGAAGTTCTCTGCATCACCATAATATCTAGCATCAAAATATATGTATGAAAACAAACGAGAAAAAAAGTAAAAATAAAACAAAATAATTCCTGAGTTCATTTCAGTGCACATTTCATTTCAAACACTTTATGAATATGAAGAGCATAGAACAATAAAACCAAAAAGACCAAACTGGGGAACCAAATTATTACTACATGTACGGTAATGAAGAGATTGCTTTGAAGCGTTTGACCACAAATCAATCGACATGCCACACTTTATTTTTGGTTATAAACGAGAGTTGAGAGATTCAGGCTTCCGTGACTCTCTCTTTAGACGTGGGATTTTTTAGTTCAAATTACGACGTTACATGGTATTTTCATTCGTGAATACCCCTTTCTTCTTCTTCTTTTTTTTTTAATAATAAATAAATCTTTATTTCCAATCATAGGGCCCTATATAGAGCATGACAATCACAATGTATATCAATGATTACAATGAAACAAAACATAAAAAATACACAAGTATTGTAACAAAAGACAATTACATA
Organism: Arcuatula senhousia; assembly: GCA_963971305.1. Lineage (NCBI taxonomy): Eukaryota > Metazoa > Mollusca > Bivalvia > Mytilida > Mytilidae > Arcuatula > Arcuatula senhousia. The sequence continues at coordinate 57,280,766 of OZ020303.1, read as the reverse complement.
TGACATCATGATGTTAAATTACACATACATCTCTATTTGTTAATGTTATCTCTTTTTTCATATAATATTTGTAAAAATTCAGCCAGTTTATAGTTAAAATCATAGTCTTCATTTGTCATTATCCAACAGAATAAGCTAATAGAGTTAAGCGATATCAATGAAGGGAATTTATTTTGTAAAGTGTTTAGAAAATCTGATCTCAAACTAGAGTATAAAGGACATGTTAACAAAAAATGAATTTCATCTTCTATATTTCCTGTATTACAATAAAGACAAATTCTGTCTGTTCTTGCTAATTTTTCTAATTTTCCAGAATTAATGTTTGGTCTTCGTTTTTGTCTACCAAGCTCAATACGTAGTTTATGATTGCTTAATCTGAATCTAGTAATAATTTTTCTTTTATCAAAATTACTAATATTTAAATATTCTTCAAAGGAAAAAATACTTTTGAATCCAAAATAAGTATCTAGTTTTCCAGAATCATTTATGGTACTGTTCCTTATATTATTCCAACTACACAAAAAATTATTCCTTAAACATTTTAATAGTGATAATTTAAATTTATTTTTACTCATTTCTCTACATACATCTAAATCCAGGTTAAGTTTATTACAATATAATAATAATGTGGAGTACCAGCTACTACCTGTCTTAAGATTGTTTTGTTGTACTCATTGTATGCAGATTGTAGTAACTCACTGGGGTTGTGTTCTAGCTTATACCAATATAACAAAAAATGTTTGATAATATCTACATATAAGGGGTATCTTCTGGCATTACATGTATGTCTTGATTTCAAACGATGACTTTCTCCATATGAAACTTCTATGTATCGACCGTAATACCGACAAGTTTAAAATATTCGGGTATGATACAGGACCCGTGTGTACTTTCAATCGAATCATGGGGTTATTAGCAGCCATCATTTTCTTGTTACTATTACCGATTTGCTCCACGAACGCGCTGTGTTTGTCGACTTGCTATGTGAATAAAAAATGGCAAGAACAGTGTCATTTTACGATGTAAATTTGTGGAACATGGCACTTTATTGACTCTTCCTACCTTTTCCCTGAACGGCCGGTTACAAATGTTGAACTATGCAGTCTAATATCTAGTGGTATTCAATTATCTCCCCTGCGGAAAAAAGCTAATGTGTTTTTAAATTTTTAACGATGACAATGACGATGGCGACGGCATGTAAACAATCTTCAACTTTCATTTATTGTGCATGGACCTGACTACTATCACATACGTTGGACATGTCATGTTATTAAAGAATCTTTTCTGTTGCGTAAACAGTTGTTTATAAGGTCAACAAAAGTGCATATTTTAACAAATCGAGTGAAACTTGCTGGACGTTGGAAAAAATAAAAATGTCAACTCAACCTTAAAAAAATTACACAAGGCGTAATACCTGCAGTACATTCTCGAAATTTGTGGGCATGTTAGGTTATTACCTTTACTTACGACAGATATTAGTTTGGAAATTATATTTTACTGTTATCACTTAACGATCCATTTGAATTCAATGTGTAACTATGAAATACTTTCAAGGGACACAACCAAGTTCTATCTCTCATTAATAATAAACATGATAAAATGGGGGCATTTCTATTTTTAAAACGGACGACTGAAGATTGAATTGGACATTTAATCCAATACAATGCAAATTCACATGTTGTTGATCCCAATTTACGGATACCGGTCAAAAAGGTAAACATGTTCTATGACGTAATCAAATTCAACAGGTAAATCGTGTACTTTTAAAGAGAAGGTTGTCAAGACGGACTAGAAAAATAGGTCTTTTTCTTAATTTTATTTTGGCTTAACCTCTTGCAGTACATGTCTGAAAATTTGCAGATGGGAAGATATACATTTAAAGAAATAGTGTGATTTTTTCAATTTTTTATATAAATGTTAAAGTTGTGCGATCCATTTCAGTTTGCACCGTATGCATTTCATAAATATCCACATAATAACATGCATAAAAATGCAATCTGTTACTTTTAAAAACTCTTTTTAATTCAAAAAAGTTTATTTTATCAGCATAACCTAAAATTGGAAGAAATTTTGTACTTAAAAGAACTTTTGATTCACTTGACAACCAGGATAAACATTCGAATTGACTTTCCTATCTTTTCCGATGAAGAGCTCACATTCTATTGTTTAAATACCACCGGTTTTCGGACTGTATGTAAATAGTAAGAGGTAGTCTTCAAGACTTGGCTGCTAAGTGCCGACAAAGATTTTAATTAAGTAAGTGATCGAGTGGCAATTCTTGTATTTTACGTCCTTGCATCACTTTATAGAATTTTACGTTGGTCGATTAGGATAATATGGTATGAGAAACAACATGTATCATCCATGATCATTTTAACTTAAGGCAGTTACAAATGAACTTGATGCATTTACAAACGATACCTTGCATCAACTTTGACGAACTTTTATTATTTTAACGACCCTTTTAAAAGTTCAATTGGTGTGGTTTTCCATAGTAATGAAAACGAATTCGTTTCGCTGTCGACTCAAAACAATGCTAAGTATATCAAATTTGTAGTACAAATCATTGTATACTTCTTTGGCATAAATACAAAGGAAACAAAACAATATTTAATTTGTAACTTAACAATAAAGATTAAAATGGCCGACTGTAATATGGATTCACAAAATGAGGAAGAAAGAACGATTAAAAATGTAAAGGAGGAGTATTTAATATGCAGTATTTGTATGGACCAGTACCGCGACCCTCGTGTTTTGCCATGTGGTCATAGTTTTTGCCTAAACTGCTTGACGGAGTATATAAAACAATCCGCCACAGATTCAGAATTTCTCTGCCCAATAGATAGACATGTTATTCAAAAACCGTACGAAATGAAGAACGCCAAAAGATGGGCTTTACATTTTCCTCCTGCTACGTTTCTATGGAGTTTGAAGAAAGCAGTGGAAATGCACGAAGGAATGATTTCAACATGCAAACGTCATCATGGAAGACCGCGGGAATTCTATTGTGCAACCGATGATGTACTTGTTTGTTCCGAATGTGCGGTTAATGATCATCGTTCGGAAACTTGTGAATGTAGTACTCTTTATGATATTTATAACAGGCGGAAGGACGATGTTCATATTCTACAACACACACTAACGGGACAAGAGAATCGTGTGCGTCAGCTGATCACTGACCAGTATCGTTTGCGAGAATCTTTTCAAGAAAGTAAATCGTCCGTAAAATGTGAACTGGAGCAGCTTCGCGATAGACTGGCTGTATGTTATGAAAGCATTTTAAGGGCTGTAGACGAACTCGTAGATGAGGTTGAAAGGGCAGATTTTACTCGTTTCAATCTCGAAGCACAACTTGATTCATTTTATCAAGACATTTGTAGCATGAAAGACGAGTTAAGGAACGTAAAGCCTGGTATCGAATTTTTAGATGTTTTACAAAGAGTAGAATCGAAAGTGGACCATATGGGATCGGAAATAGAAGATATTGCAACGTTTCTTGTGGAATGTGAGCATTCTGATTTTGCTCGTGTAGAATTTATTCCAAACAGTGCTTTTATTGAATTATTAGACGAATATTCTGTAGGGTCTATTGTAAATCACACTGATGGATGAAATGTGAAGATCTGCAAAGTCGTCGTTTGTTTGATTGAATTGATAACTGCAACAAATTAGTATATATTTATTACATGCATTATACGATCTATATTCGAGTTATTTAGAATAAATCGTTCGCTGTTTGAGTATAATCTCGATTTCTTTGTTCATGTACATTGGTTGATCTATAATTCTGATTTTACATCTAATTCTTATTAAACTGCTTTCTCACTGTTTTGATGATATTCTTCTTGTATGCATACTTCCATATATTCTTATTCATGAGACTCCAACTCTGTGGCCTTTTTTAAAATACATATCAAAATTGAGGATTTCCTTATCCTCAAATCTCTCAACAGAATATTTATATTGATTTGAGGAAAATCGCAAATTTGAGGAAAAGCTCAAAGTTAAGATGTTATATGAAACCCAGGCAAGAGAGGACATATTTGAAATTGTTTTCCTTTAACATTTCTGAGCTCACCCTTTTTTCTCATAGAAAGGTTAAAAACCGACATGGGATGGTCAGTATATAATGTATCAGAAGAAAATAACACACAGATGAAATTAAAGATGGTCCTGACTTGGTTTATGCATAGAAAAGAAATGATGGGTAAAAAGATGCTTTTTTAAACGCAAAATACCTCTCATCTATCACAATATGAGGATCGGCAAAACCACAAACAAACATAGTTACGAGACAAAATACGGAGAGACTACTTTCCATGACTGTGTTGCAACAACCTTTATCACTTTATCCCCTATTTTCAAGAAGGGAATTAGAAATGCTAGATAAGGAACACAAAAAATTCACTATAAACAACACTATTTTAATATTTAATGGATTCTCAATTAACGTTAGTTTTATAGTTCTCTCCCTTTGCTTCAAGAATTAAGTTCTTCAGCCCCTCGTACTTTGTTTGGCAAATTTTTCATTTGGGTTTAGTTCTAGTACTTGTTCTAAAGACTTGGAAGCAAGTTCATACATTCCAAGCTTTTTCATGGCCAATCAATGCAGTATGCTTGTGTCTGCAAGAATTTGAAGGTCATTCGGAGAATCCAAACCTGTTGTTTTCATCTGATTGTAAACAATGCTTAAAATATTGGCGCATGTTTTAATCTGAGATAAATATTCGTTCAATTCGTTGCCACGTTTAGTTGCATTGTCTGTATCAATGTTCTTGCATTGTGCTGAAAAGCAAATCGCTATATAGTTTGCAAATGCTACAGTAGATATGTCCAAGTGTCCATTTATTTCAAGGATTTCTTTGATTTCTTCCATGTTATGCATTAGCTCTTTTGAAGCTGGATAATAGTTAGATAAACTCGTTATTTCACTGGAGGAACATGCATTTGTGAGAAAAACTTCAAAATCATCCAAAGAATCTTGTCCCCCATAGGAACAACAAAAAGTCTACTTCGACTGCAATGTCCCTCTCCTTTTCTTTCATGGCGGATCGAAAATGGACGGCTGATTTTCATATCCATCCTTCTTTTTCATTCTTTTTATTCGAATTCATTGCTTTGACATGATAAAGCCAAGATTACCATACAGTTTTACTCTTAGAATTTGATTTTGTGTTATTGGTGCACCAGTTGACCGTTCTATCCATAGCTCAATAGTTTCGATACTTTCGTCAATGTTTCCCACTGCAATCAGCTCCCCTGTGACTGCAGATAAAAAACCAAGATTACAATGCGGTTTTACCAACTCATCCAATACTGATGACGTAAAAGGCATCCCTGCTGATGTAATGCTTTTTCTTGAGTAGAACACTAAGAATTGAAAAACCATTCCTAGATCCGGTGTTACATACTAGTTTTTCCCCCTACTCATCTTTCCCCCCGGAAAAACCAGTATATACTGAGATTTTCCCCCGGAAATATCAGTATATACTGAATCTTCCCCCCTAAAATTTGGGTAGGAAAAATGAGTATATACTAGATTTTCCCCTTTTCGCCAACCCATACTGATCTTTCCCCCTTCAAATTCAGGCTCCGTATAGTCTTGTTTGATTATATGTAATATAACTATGTCAATGGAACACTTCTAATAATGCACTTTGAGAAAAAAAAAACTTAATCTATTTGTAAGAATTGTTATCAAATTCAATTAATTTTCTTTGCCAAAAGATGGGCTTTATATTTTCCTCCTGCTACGTTTCTATGGAGTTTGAAGAAAGCAGTGGAAATGCACGAAGGAATGATTTCAACATGCAAACGTCATCATGGAAGACCGCGGGAATTCTATTGTGCAACCGATGATGTACTTGTTTGTTCCGAATGTGCGATAAATGATCATCGTTCGGAAACTTGTGAATGTAGTACTCTTTATGATATTTATAACAGGCGGAAGGACGATGTTCATATTCTACAACACACACTCACGGGACAAGAGAATCGTGTGCGTCAGCTGATCACTGACCAGTATCGTTTGCGAGAATCTTTTCAAGAAAGTAAATCGTCCGTCAAATGTGAGTTGGAACAGCTTCGCGACAGACTTGCTGTATTTTATGAAAGCATTTTAAGGGCTGTAGACGAACTTGTAGATGAGGTTGAAAGGGCAGATTTTACTCGTTTTAATCTCGAATCTCAACTTGATTCCTTTTATCAAGACATTTGTAGCATGAAAGACGAGTTGAGGAACGTAAAGCCTGGTATCGAATTTTTAGATGTTTTACAAAGAGTAGAATCGAAAGTGGACCATATGGGATCGGAGATAGAAGATATTGCAACATTTCTTGTGGAATGTGAACATTCTGATTTAGCTCGTGTAGAATTTATCCCAAACGGAGCTTTTATTGAATTATTAGACGAATATTCTGTAGGGTCTATAGTTAATCATACTGATGGATGAAATGTGAAGTTCAGCAAAGTCGTCGTTTGTTTCATGAAATAGACAAAGGCAACAAGTTAGTTTATATACAAGATCTTTATACAAGTTATTAAATATAAATCGTTCGCTCTTTGAGTTTGACCTAGATTCCGATGTTGATCTATAATTCTATTTTTTTATCTAATTCTCATTATAACTTACTCTGTGTTTTGGTGACATTCTGCTTGTGTTCATACTTGCATGTATTTTCATTAATGAGACCACAGACTGTAGCCTGTTTCGTAAAACATCTCAGATTTGAGGATTTCCTTATCCTCAAATCTCTCAACAGAATATTTATATTGATTTGAGGAAATTCGCAAATTTGAGGAAAACTCAAAGTTAAGATGTTATATGAGACCCAGGCAAGAGAGGACTTTTTTCTTTAACATTTCTGAGCTCACCCTTTTCTCATAGAAAGTTTAAAAACCGACATGGGATGGTCAGGATATAATGTATCTGAAGAAAATAACACACAGATGAAATTAAAGATGATCCTGACTTGGTTTATTTATAAAAAGAAATGGTGGGTTAAAAAATGATTTTTTAAACGCAAAATCCCTCTCATCTATCACAATATGAGGATCGGCAAAACCACAAACAAAGCATGTTTACGAGACAAAATAAGGAGAGACTACTTTCCATGACTGTGTTGCAACACCCGAGGAATGGAAATATCTAAAACTATCAATTTTAGAGGGTGCATATTTTCATTATATCACGTTTCATTAATATATTGAGTGGTTGATGAGGTGGAGTTAAGATATCAGAGATAAATATCATAATTAAGGTGAATGTATTATGGACACGCGTAAAATGGATGAAAGGTCGGACTGACAGACAACTTTTATCACTTTATCCCCCATTTTCAAGAAGGGAATTAGAAATGCTAGATAAGGAACACAAAAAAAATCACTATAAACAACACCATTTCAATTTTTAATGGATTCTCAATTAAAGTTGGTTTAATAGTTCTATCCCTTTGCTTCAAGAAAAAGTTCTTCAGCCCCTGGTACTTTGTTTTTGCAAATTTGTCATTTGGGTTTAGCTCTAGTACTTGTTCTAAAGACATGGAAGCAAGTTCATACATTCCAAGCTTTTTTATGGCCAAGCTATGCAGCATGGTTTTGTCTGCAAGAATTTGAAGGTCATTCGGAGAATATGAACCTGTTGTTTTAATCTGCTTGTAGACAATGCTTAAAATATTGACGCATGTTTTAATCCGAGATAAATATTCGTTCAATTCATTGCCACGTTTAGTAGCATTGTCTGTATCAATGTTCTTGCATTTTGCTGAAAAGCAAATCGCTATTTAGTTTGCAAATGATACTGTAGATAAGTTCAAGTGTTCATTTATTTCAAGGATTTCCTTAATTTCTTCCATGTTATGCACTAGCTGCTTTGAAGCTGAATAATAGTTAGATAAACTCGTTATTTCACTGGAGGAACATGCACTGTGAGAAAATCTTTAAAATCATCAAAAGAATCTTGTTTCCATAGGAACAACAAAAAGTCTACTTCGACTGCCATGTCCCTCTCCCTTTCTTTCATGGCGGATCGAAAAACAACGGTTGATTTTCTCAACCATCCTTCTTTTTCGGTTTTCATTCTTTTTATCCAAATTCATTGCTTTGACATGATAAAGGTGGCCAAGATTACCAAACATTTTTACTCTTAGAATTGGATTTTGTGTTATTGGTGAACCAGTTGACCGTTTTATATCCATGGCTCAATAGTTTCAATACTTTCGTCAATGTTTGCCACTGCAATCAGCTCCCTTGCGACTGCAGATGAAATACCAAGATTATAATGCGGTTTTACCAACTCATCCAATACTGATGCCGTAAAAGACATCCCTGTTGATGAAATGCTTTTTCTTAAGTAGAACACTAAGAATGGAAAAAAAAACATTCCTAGATCCGGTTCGCCTGTTTGCAGTAGATTTTCTATATCGGTTTGAATCTCTTCGATTTCGTTATTATCTTCTGATATTATTGACGCTTTCATAATTTGCAAAACTGCCTTTACTGCTTCTGCATTCGGCGATTCTAACGTCAGTTTTTGAAAAACCACTGCCGCCAATACAAACCTGAAGATGTCTGTGCTAGTTTTAAGTACATTTGAAGACACTAAAGCATTAATAGTTTCAAACGCTTTACCGATTTCATGCTTTGCCTGACTTTTCAATGTTATTTTACTTGTAATTGCTTGAATTTGTCGGTCCATTCTTTCAGTGATTGAGCCTTTGGGTTCCATCATGAGGGCCGTAAGATAAACAAGATGCTTTAATGCATTATTCAAGTCCGTCTTTTTGATGAGATGGCAAAAGGTTGAAATCATCTCAATTTGGTCTAAAGAGTGATGAAGCCTTAACGCAGATGCAATTCAACCTCTGTATCCCCTTTGGACAATTGGAACACGTTAACGACTGATAGTAGACAAGCCAATAAATGGTCATCATTGTCTAATGTCCACAATCCACACGTCGAAAAGATTTCTTTGGCGGCGAATAAGAAAATATCCTTCTGAGATTTATTCGAAAAGACCCAGTCAGTAAGAGCCATGCAACAACTTTCAGTTGAAGACACGCCGAGTTGCTTTGGTATAAGATTAATCGTATCTGCTATAAATGTAGCATTTGTGAGTTTATCATTTTGTGTTTGGAATGACACCGTCAGATGCAAATAATTTAACTGGATTTTCTGCATAGATAACTCTGATTCTGACAAACCTTTCATTATGTGGTTGCAATTGTACACGTTGAAAACGGGTATTGCATAGCGGTTCTTACATAGGATCTTTTTTTCTAGAAGATGCGATAAAAAGTAAGGGAGATCGAGTTCAATTTTCTCCATTTTTTCTCCTCCTATATAAGAAACCATGTTTCTGTTGTCAATGAAATAATGTGCAATTTTTCTAGCTTGTAGTTGTTCCAATAGAAACTTGAGAAAGTGTTGAATATTTGTTTCAAGATCAGTTTCCATAAACTTGTCTTTTCCATAGTCTTCACAAAACCAGAGAAATGTAGTCTTGAGGTGATATGAAGATAGATTACTTTCTTTGAGGATAGTTTGTTTCAACAAAACTTTTGAGACAATTTAAACCATCCGCACTGAAATTAAGAGACTACGAATCAGAAGACCCTCTTGTCTCGTGAAGGAAAAAACGCCATTCATAATTGTCGTTCAGATTCATAGGATGTGATTTGGATACAATTGTACAAGGCAATTTGAATCATTGTAAAATCAGTTTCCTGTTTGGGCATCCAGAAAATATTTCTCGGGTTTCCCAGTTAACAGCAGACGATGGCCAAGTCTTACATTCGACCGAAACAGCATTATCAAACTCCAATTTGTGAGCTAGAAGATTTTCTGTTTTACTTCTTTGAATCACAGGACCATAATTTAGCGACTGAGCGATTTTTAGTAAATCCTCAGATTCTTTGTTCTCGAGAATTTTAGCATAACCATGGTTTTTAGAATTTCTAATTCTGTTACTGCATTTATTCCTAGATTGTACTTAATGTCACCTGAAGGTTTGCATTCGAAATATTGTAGACACTTAGCGACCAGATTTGCCACTATTTTGTTATACTCAACCAGTTCATCTTCTTTAAAATCTGCTGGAGCATTCTGTAGCGTTTGGTGGGTTGACGAATACATTTTAAATTCAATTTTCCAAGACCATGTCCTGTAAAAAGTTTTAAAATATGTCAATTAGTAAGTTCTTTTTTTTTGCTTTATAAACTCGCATATTCAATGAGTTATTGAGTATGTAACACGCGTAAAAGTCATTTGCATGGCATTGTCTAATGGTTGTTTTGGTTTATCTTCCGGTTTTATGTTTCAGTATTAAAAAGGTAACCCAAAAATAATTACGACATTCATTTAAACGTGCCATCGTTTTTATCGTCCTTAATGACTTCAAACGTCTTTATCTTTGCAAGAGCTATGTGAAATGAATCATGACATGGTGCCAGGAAGAGAAGTAGATTAATGCAAATATTCTTCAACAACATCTAATGCGTAGTTCTTTTGGAAAGCACTCACCAGTAAATATTCGAAAGGCCGACGAAAAACATGTAGGGGCTCTAAGATCCTATGTAGGCCCCAAAATTTAATTGTCTTATATTTTAATGACAAATGTTTTGTTTGCACTCTTCAAATGAGCCAAATCAAGTATTTGTAAGTTTGGAGTTTTTATTTACACATGTCATTAATGAATGACTATTTTACAAATATTGTCAAAAATGGTAAAAAACGTCCCATTTTACCATGTTTTGTTTGCTAAATATGAATGCCTCCTAACGTCTGCACCAACATGAAACTTGACAAAAATATTTAAATTGGCCTAACATTTCAGTGTGTGAAATACCTTTTTGGTGCAGACATGCAGAGGTATTTGATTTTTGGAAACACTGATCTGATATTTGTAAATTTTGACCGTTTATTACTTTTTCTTAAATTTGACGTCATTAAACCAATGATTGTGATGTCATGTCAAGAAAGAAATGAATACTCTAGCTTGTTTCAATTCAACAATCCATAACTTTAATAAGCTTCAGTATTAGCTTATTTCACCGAATTTATTGTTTCAACATTTAGGGCAAAATATGGACCATATAGCCCCTACCTCTTAATGAGTACCGAACAGAATTGGATTTTGTTTTAACCCACCCCTCTCCCCAAAGAAAAATGCTTGTGCAGGGACTAATATCTTAGACAGACGATGGCAACCCACCAACAGAGCCACAAATCTAGGCAAACGTTTCTATTTTTTATATTGACTATAACCTCAAAATACTTCTAACGTTATTCGGAAAATTTTGATATTGGGTTCAGGGGTAATTAATTCCTCCTTAACCGGTAAGCAAATTGCGTTTTTGTAACCTGTGCTCCTTTACTGGTAAAACCGTCATTTTAAGGTTTTACCATGTAGAGACTATAATATGTTTTGCCTGAGCGTTCATCCCATTCATCACTAATGTAATTGAAAGCGTCATATGATTTCAAATTAAATAAGTGGCATTAAAAGGTGAAAATGGCATTTTATTTTTTTTAAGTATGACATGAAACATGAAAGATGATGCTTGCATATTGTCTAGTAATGTTTTAAGCTCGCCTAAAAATGCTTTGAGAGCAATTAGGAGTCCAGAAAGCCTCTTACATGTATTTAAATGTCTGCTTATTGGTAATTAAGTTTTAAAGTATTTGATGCAAGGGTCTGGTGGTTTTAAACAGGTTACAGATTGAAGACATGAATCAGATTTCACTTATTTCATTCGAACCAGATTTGTGACAGAATCGGAGAAAATGACGAATGTGCAACCCATTATTCGTTCAATTGTTGTTCTTTGTTTTGATTGATGACCCAACTATTATAAAATAATAATAATTTTATGACAATTCTTTTATAATGATTTTATTTTTTAAAAGAGATGCTCCTAGGTTAAAAATTTCAACATTTTTAAAGTAAAATGTATTTTTATTATATAAATACTTATCATAATAAATTCGGCTAATTGACCCCTATTACGTCATGAGTCGGAAAAACACTCCTAAACAAAAATAGAATTGACCTATATGGTTGCTGACCCTTACCGGAAGCAGGCTTCCATTGATTAGACCATTTAATCCCACATAAAAAGAAAATCTGAGGAGATGAGGGATGAAGGAGAGGACAAGGGAGGGCTCCTCTAGTTTTTATATTATAAAAATACATTTTACTTTAAAAATGTTGAATGTTATAGCTATAATTACGTTACCATAATAGATTCAGATAGAATCTAACGCAAGGCTGAATCCCTAGCATCCTAAGATAGTGGAGGAAAATTGAGTCTCTGGGCAGAAACAATAGGACCTAGAGAAAACAAATTTTCAGCCATAGAAGACATAGAGCGTAGATAATGAGAAGTGAAGGAATTTTTATATATCCAGAGACCAACAGTCAAAACTTCATCTAGTGAAGCCGAATTGAAAAGAGTCCAAGATGTCGAGATAGATATTACATCATGAGCCTTGACACTGAAAAGAGATCTTGCATCTTCTTTGAACAACTCACAACACAAAGATATAGTTCTACATATCCAAGTGGAAATTGTTTTAACTGACAAATCAGACACATCCTTCTTAATAGGAATGAATGCCATAGAATTTGAGTTTGACCTCAGAAAATTGGTTCTTCTAAGATAAATATCCAGAATTCTGATAGGACAGAGTAAATTACAATCAGAATTAGTTTAAACATATTTATTTTCCCTGGATTGGGAAACAAGCTTAGTGTTTATGTGAATCCCTCTCCAGCTAGCAGTTTGCGAGTGTGGCCTTTGTAGCGGCCCCCAATAAGCCTCTACAACGGGGTCTTTAATGTGCATGGGGTATTGCTCTCCACATACACGGGACAACCTTTTTTCGTCCCTTCCGAAGTACTAGCATCGTACCTTGAGACCATCCTCGCAAATGGTGTCAAGAGAGAGTCGGAAAATTGGTTCATGAAATTTTCACCCCGGACGAGGATCGAACCACGAACAATCAGAATTAATAGGAAGGGCGGGTTTAACAACAGAAGTTAAACCATTATCTGGTAAATAAAGGTAATAACAAAACTACCGAACTTGAATGATCAATCTCATAGTCCAGAGAAAATGCCAAAAACAAATCAGTCATATTGGAGAATTGGTGGATCGCAATGGTCCTGACTTGGTACAGGCATTTCAAACGAAATGGTGGGTTAAACTAGGTTTTATGGCGCCAAACCTCCCTCTTCCATTGCGATCTTAAGATCCGGTAATGACCATAAAACACAACATAGTTGTGAGATTGATTCTTTACAAGAAAGGAAGGATCAGTTAAAAGCCAATCTGATTAAAATTAGCCCTCTAACTAGCTCCCATTTATAACATTTCTGTGAAATGAAACCTTTAGTCTGAAACCAAGGACAAATGATGTCCTAATTTGTGAATAAAATGGGGGAGCTAGTGAGAGGGCTGATTTTAATCAAACTGAGTTAAAAGCGAAACTGAAGATTTATCTCTAGAAAAACAAAGGCGAGATGGAGAAAAAGAGAAGGCGTTAACTTCATTTCTTCTTCTCCTAGATGCTAAAGCTAACAAAAACGGTATTTGTAAGCAACATACTTAATGGGAACTTCATTAGCTTGATCAAAAGGAGACACCTTTAAAGAATGAAGAACAAGAGATAATTCCCTTTGAGGAACTAGAGCCCTCTGTCTGAGACGCTTTAAGCTGAAATATCTAATCAACAGAGAAAGAAATTCATTAGAATTAACGTCCTGACCACCAGATAAAAGCATTGTCCGAGACATTGCAGATCTATGTTGGTAGACTCTGGGACTGACCTTGAGAGATGTTTGGCTTCTCCTTTAGAAAACTCTCTCTCAATGAGGTAATTCCTGAGAGAAGCAAAGCGTGCAGATGTAAGTTTTTCTGGATGATGATAAACTACTCTTCCTTTCAACTTTGATAACAGATCTACCCTCACAGATAGAACCAGATGCTGAGCACATGACAGAGGATGAAGGTCTGGAAACCAACTTTGCTTTGGCCAAGCCGGAGCATTAAGAATGATCCTGCAGTTGGACGACTCTATTTTCCGAAGAACTGAAGCGAAGAACCTGAACAGAGGAAATGTGTTAGCAAACATGGCCCAGGAAAGGCTCATTGCATCTACTGCATAAGAATTCGGGTCGGGAACTGGAGACACGAAGGTCTGAATTTTGAAATTTAAACTTGTGGCAAAAAGGTCTATAAGAGGAGTTCCCAAAATCATGGTAATGCCCTTGATAACAGATGGGTTGAGCTCCCACTCTGTGTCTACTGGAATCATGGACCTGGACAGAGTGTCTGCCAACAGATTCTGGCGGCTGGGAATATGTCTCACAGCTAGAAGAATCTGGAACTGGTCTAGTGGCAAAGAAGTAAAACGTTCTTGGCTATCTGATAAAGCGGGAGGGAGGGAGGGAGTGTGTCATGCCCTGATGTTTCAGATAGGCAACCGCTGTAATATTGTTGCAAGCCAGAAAACATGATTGAGAGAAAGTAAAACTGCTCTTATCTCTAGAAGGTTGATGTGTTCTGATTGAAAAGGAAGGGGACAAACCCCTGACACTGAGAGATCGTCTGGAGACAGATATGCCCCCATCCTAGGTTGGAGGCATATGTATAAATAGTCACTGCAGGAGTAAGAGGGGACATTGATAGGCCCTGAGAACATTCCCTCTCTCTAACCACCATTACAGATGAGGGTAAATAGATGATTGAAGAGGAAATTGAGCTTCCTAGTTTTGAGACGAGGGAATCCAAAGTGAGTAAAAAGAACTGAATGGAGCGTAGATGTAAACGAACCAGAGGAACATCTGCTAGAGAACTCAGATACCATAGAAGTTAAAATAACTGTCGAGTAGATACTGACAGAACGGACAGAAACAAAAGAATTTGCTTCTTGAGACTGACAAATTTTTCCTCTGTAGGAAGGACTATATCGTGATCTGTAAGTTAGTGTTCCCCTAAAAAATTGAAGTCCTGAGATGGAATTAGTTCAGATATAAGGAAGCCAAGAGAAAGAAACAGTTTAAGAACCGTATTTGTATGGGCTAACAAAACTGAACGAAAAGATTCTTGACAAGAGAATTGTCTAGGTAAGAATAGATAAATATGGACAGGGAAAGTAGGTGGCCAATAGATAGATATGAAAATAAATATGCACCCTAAAGGTCCATTGAAGTTGTCCACATGCGCGGAAGGATAGAAGCCCTGATATACCTGTTGGTTTCCATTTTGAAGTGAGGAATAACCAAATGGTTGTTCAGATATGATAGATCTATAACTGGTCTCATACCGCCAGTTTTCTTCGGAACTAGAAACAGGCAAGTATAAAAACCTGGAGAAATCATCGGCTGGTCTACCTCTTCTATCGCAGATTTCTGTGAAAGACTGTCGACCTCCTGAGAAAGCAGTTGAAACGTAACAGGATCTGAAAATTAAGAAAGGAACACTGGAGTTACTGATAGAGGAGGTGGAGTATGAAAATGAAGAGTCAGTCCCCCTCGAATTATGGACAGAACTAAGCGATCTGAAATGATCTTTTTCCATTGATTGAAGAAGCTGTTAACCTCCCCCAACCTGAATATGCTGAGATGAAATTTGGAACAGTTCTCCCCCACTAGTTATGTCTATAACGTACGAAGGTGCAAAGACCTAGGTGGAAGGATTGGGATTCCTTCCACCTCGATAACTGTTTGAAGGCTTGCCAAATTTAGAGGAAGTTGAAGTTGAAGCATTATGCTTCTTTCTAAAGAAAACTTGCCTTTTCCTAGAAAAAGAAGGTTGACTATTAATAGAAGGCTGGGAGTTAAAGGAAATGGTGGCCGTCCTCTTGGATCCATTGCTGTTAACTAGAACGTGTACCTTGACAGGAGGTGGTTGTTTGCTGATCTCCTGAAGCTTCTGTAAATGTAAAGCTAAAAAAGAGCTTGTCTGTGAGTTCAGACCTAGGAAAAGAATCTTTGATATTGTCAAAAATGGCAGACTTATCAAGGATTTCAGCCCTTTTAGAAAGAAGTTAGCAAGAGAACCCCAAAAAGAGCCTTGGTAGAACCGATAGCCTTGTCAACCAGGAGCAGAAGAGATTTTACCTAAAGCAAAGACTAAACTCCTCTTGATACAGTAAGAAAGATCTCTGCTGAATTCAAAACTTGAGAAGAGCAACGCAGAAGATTCTCAGTTTTAGACCTAAGGTTCTGAGACATCCGAGCACCATCTATGTATTTGGACCCTTTAAGAGATGTTAAGGCTCTATCAGAGATAGAAAAAGTTCTACCTAAAGTAGAATCAAATACCTGATGCTCCTTGTGCCTAAAGTGATCTGGAAAGTTAGAAATCCCAAAACCAGACACCTTATTATTGGTTCCTTTGTCAGCAGCAAAAGACTTAAGACCTTCATTAACAGTATGAAGGGCAAAAACTACATGACTAGACTCAAGAAATGAGCTATGAGAAGAGCTAGGTTCCTGTGACAGACCACCAGAAATTTGAAAACCAGAAGAACATTGCTTGGGTCTAGGAGGAGAAGCACAGAGAATCTTGGCTACATTCTTCAACAAAGAATAGGCCTCTTCTCTCAAGTCACCAAAAGATGACTTATCCTCAAATGGATCAGGATCTGAGGAGGGAGGAAGAGCCTCACTAGTAGGAACAGGGGTGGCTGATTTGAGGTCAGATACATTAATCGTAGATTACTGAAAACCGAAGAAGTAGCTATATTAGATGCAGACAGTGAACTGGTACCTGAACCTGGTTGAACCATAGAACCAGAAGAACTAAGATTTTTGTTCTCTGTGAGAAAATCTGCTTCATCATCGGCAGAAGCAACCGAAAGCATATCATCTTCAGTCACTCTTAACTGATTGTTTAAAATCTGTGAAGAGACTCTTAATCAGATCAGACTGTTCTTGAGAGTTGCCTTAAGAGGAAACACGAGAAACAGGAGAAGAACTACTACTAGTGGCACTAGAGAAAGGGATAATAGAAACAGAAGTAGCTGCCACAGGAGGGCGACAAAACAGACTAGGATCCCCATAATGACAATACCTGGTGTAGGTCCCCCATAAAAAAACAGGATAGGGTACAGGAGCCTGATGCCAAGCAGGACGAGATGGTAAGGATCCTGAGCTAGGTAATACAAAACAACAATAAGTGGCAGGAGGTCTAGCACTAGTTTGAAAAATCATCATAGATGAACCTGGGACAGAAAAATAGACCCAGAAGAATCAACAGGCCAAAAAATAGTATGCGTAACCATCCCTAATGTAGGAATACCCAACTGTTCCACTGCAGAACCCGATGAAAGGGTCCGAGCGCCACCCCATGAAACTTAGACCGAAGCTGCAGTTTGGAACCCAGGATTTGGGGAGACCTCACTGACCGAAACACTGTTAAAAGGCAGTTCTGAACTTGAACCATCAAACAAAACATCTGGGCCAGCAACCACATTTTAAGGGTTACCAAGGTAAAAATCCATGCCGAGGAACCAAAATGATAAAGAAATTGAACAAATAGTCTACATATAAAAAAGGTCAAAACAAAAAACTTTGAAACTGTAATAATAGTTACAGCTGCAAAACAACTAATAAAAAAATAGCAAAACAATAATATACAATTATATGTTAATTTGAATGCAGAGTAATTGCATGAAATACCACACTTTTTTGTGACTTTGTCTTCGGGCTTTATCACACGTGCCGAAGGGAAGCCTCCTTCCGGTAAGGGTCAGCAACCATATAGGTCAATTCTATTTTAAATTTTGGAGGGTTTTCCCGACTGACATGGCGCAATAGGGGTCAATTAGCTTAATTTATTATGATAACGTATCTATAAACAACATATCCAGTCAACATATAGAAAATATTTTACAGTACCTGTTTAAATATTTATTAACTTTTATTAGGATACAGATTTGGTAAAATGAATTGAAAATAAAAATGGCTAAATGATGGCCCCTAGAATTTAAGAATATCAATAAATGAACCTAATTATGTAAAAAGAAATATTTAAAATATTGCTCTAAAAATAACTGAAAAGCGACAAAATGAAAAACAAATAAGATAAAGAATTGACGCACCAAACCCCAAATGCAATTCGTTCTATCTTTTAAAAGAAAAACAGATCAGTACATTTTGTATTGATAATATTTTACAAGCTTGTTTAAAAAGTGGTACTTTTGACTGACGTTAATAATTATGCTTGTCAGACTTACCAAAGAGTCATGAAACACAATATTATCAAGGATGAAATATAGTTCATGGTTGTGTACATTGATAACCAAATTAGAACCGGACAAAATTCCGTGATATTAAAATCTTCTTTTGTTAAAGATATCATATAATATGCGCTGGAGGGAAATAAATAGGTAGATGAATTTCAAGTTTATTTGAGCAATCCCACTTCTCCGTTTTATACGTTTGGTGCTTTCATATTTTGTAAACTGTTGTCTAAAACAACGGTTCAAGCAATGCCATTGAACAGTTTCACTGTGTGGGAACGATACCGGAACTTGGTACTGGTTGAATCGAGGATCACCAGCTGAGAAACGTCACTGTGGTCAAGAAATTTTATCTTATTCTCATTTCAACCACATTTTCAAGTTGGAAAAAGAGTCGTTTGAAGCATTTGATAGTTGAGAAGTTGTGTGTCTTTGAACTATTAAAGTCGTACAAAGGTTTATATGTTAAAACGAGATGAAAAAAGTTGACCTAGTACCGGCGAAAAATGAGATCGTGAGATCAAACATCATTAAATTCAATGATTTAACACAATCTGATTGAACCAAATGGTATATTTTATTCAATCTGTTTAATTATTATTATTGGCTGTGTGCTATGACCGTGGTCGTTCTACTGTAACAACAGCTCACCCTATTTTCAATGTGACAAGACCAATTGGTCATTTAATCTATCAATTGATAAAATTAAACAGACTCAACTGATATTTTTACCTTGTTAACCACTAGCTCGTCTGTCAAATGGCTGTATGATGCGCGAACGGCTAGCAGTTCGCTGCGAAAGGGAAAATTTAAGTACCTTGCCACTCATAGCCTCTCTACAGCAAGACCTATGTTACCCAGGAATGGGATCCTCCTCGAGGTGACAGATCGAAACTGGGTTCCTTGCGGCCCCAGGCTAAATCACAAGGTCTAGGAGGAGATTAAGCCCCGAAATGCACGGCATGCCAGGCCCATCGGCGTGTGGAAATGCCCTGATGCCTGCAAACCTAGTCCCCAGCTTTTGGTAAAAAGCCGACTAGAAGAGAGTCGTTAGTCTTGGATGACAGCTATTCTAGGAGAAGTTGACTCTGATATAAAAAACAAATGGCTGGATGGGAGTCATTAGCTTTGGACAGCCACTCATCTAGAGGATGGACACCTTGTTAAAAAATCCCTGGCCCTCCTGGCAGGGGATTAGGCGCCAGGTTAATTACCTTGTCCTGTAAAAAGAGCTGATTACAGAAACTACTATAGATGCTTTAAATCACGCTTGCCCTTTAAGGGATGGAGCTGATTTACTTAAAACCGCAACAATTGACCGCCAGGCAAAACAGAGAATGACGTTTAGGAAACCGAGGCCACTGTTTTCGCCATAATTAGTCACCAAAGTTGCCCAATGGAATGTCCGTACTATGTATGAGACAGGAAGATGCGCCCAAATTGCTAAGGAGATGCGAAATTACAGCCTTGATGTGCTAGGCATTAGCGAGGCAAGATGGAACCAAAGTGGAGGGATAACACTGAGTACTGGCGAAGAAATTTTATATTCTGGAAACGAAAATGAGCATGACCACCATACAAAAGGAGTTGCTATTATGTTATCCAAGAAAGCTAAAAACAGTTTGATAGAATGGGAACCAACAAATGAAAGAATTATGTGGGTGAGACTAAAAGCCAAATGTCAAAACTTTACCATCATTCAGTGCTACGCACCAACAAACGATGCCGATGAAGAAGAAAGTGACAACTTTTATGAAGAATTACAACAAACCATGAATAAAACACCTAAGAGAGATATCACAATTGTTATGGGGGACTTTAATGCAAAAATTGGAGACAACAACGAAAACAGAGAAAAAATAATGTGACAACATGGTATTGGAGAGAGGAATGAAAATGGCTTAAGACTAGTTGAATTTTGTGAGGCAAATGAACTGGTTATTGGAGGCAGCCTTTTCCCTAACAAAAATATCCACAAAACAACATGGGATTCGCCGGATGGCAAGACAAAAAATCAGATAGACCAAATCATGATCAGTCAGAGATGGAGGACTTCATTGCAGGACGTTAGAGAAATGAGAGGGGCAGACTGCAACTCAGACCACCACATGATACTGGCAAAAATAAAAATCAAACTTGCCAAAGAAAAGAATACAGAGACAAAGAGGGTGAAATATAACATAGATAAATTTAAAGACCTCAAAAACAAAGACGAAGTCCAACTAAAATTAAAGAATAGATTCACTGTGCTATACAATGAGGAGCAAGATCTAGATATTGAAAGAGAATGGACAGCTGGAAGAGATATCATTAAAAATGCTTGCGAAAAAATCTTAGGAAAGAAAACTAACAATGACCACTGCTAAAACGAGAGCACAGAAAAACGATGCTCAATCAAAACATTAAGAAATACACTAAGAAGTGAAGAAATCATGCAGGAGAGACAAAAGAGAACAAGTAAACCAGCTTGCAACTGAAGCTGAACGAGCAGCATACATAGGTGATATAAAAGCACTATGCAACATCACTAAAACGTTAAGCACGCGTAGAATATGCAAGTCAAAACCTGTCAGAGATAAAAATGGAAAGGTACTCACTAAACTTAATGATGAAATGGAAAGATGGAACGAACATTTAAAAAAATGTGTTGAATAGACCTGAATCAGACCAACCTGTGATATTACAACCTGGGCCAGAGCTAAATATCAAGATGGACAATATCACAAAACAGGAGATAAAAAAGGCTTTGAAATCGCTGAAAAATGGGAAGTCATCTGGAATTGATGGATTACCACCTGAAGCACTAAAACATGGAGGAGATGAAATTGCAGAATTTTAACTTAAACTTCTAAATAAAGTCTGGGAAGCAGAACAAGTACCATCAGAATGGAATAAAGGGCTTTTAGTTAAACTACCAAAGAAAAGAGACCTCAGCTGTTGTCAAAATTGGAGAGGCATAACTCTTCTGCCAGTCGCTAGCAAAGTATTATGCAGAATACTCTTAAATAGAATTAAAGATGCTATTGATAACGAACTTGCTGAACAAGCTGGATTTAGACCTAATAGAAGCTGCACTGACCAGATCGCTAACCTCAGAATTATAGTGGAATAATCAGTGGAATGGCAGTCCTCCCTCTATATCAACTTTATAGATTTTGAAAAGGCCTTCGATAGTGTGAACAGAGAAGGGCTGTGGCAACTAATAAGGCATTATGGCATACCAGTAAAGATTGTAAACATCGTCAAGACCCTGTATAAAGACTTAACTGTACAAGTGATACATGAAACATCAATCACTGAGCCTTTCCATGTTCAAACTGGGGTGAAACAAGGCTGTTTACTCTCACCTACACTATTCTTACTGGTGATTGATTGGATAACAAAGCAAGCATTTGATAGACCAAGAGGGATTCAGTGGACAATGACAAGGAGATGGGAAGATCTGGACTTTGCTGACGACCTCGCCTTATTGTCCCACCAGATCAAAGACATAAGGGAAAAGACCAACAGAATAAATGAGATCGGAAAGAAAATAGGGCTGAGAATAATCAATAAAAAGACAAAAATTATGAAAGTTCAAACCAGAAAAGGAGGTGCGGTGTCAATTGAAGGGGAAGAACTTGAAGAAGTAGAGCAGTTTACATACCTAGGAAGTGTCATAAGTAAGACCGGTGGCACAGACGAAGACATCAACGCTAGAATGTGTAAAGCTCGTCAAGCCTTTAAAATGCTAAAGCCAGTATGGAAATCCAATGTTCTGAGTGAGAATACCAAAATCAGAATATTTAGTACAAATGTCAAATCCGTCCTCTTCTACGGATGTGAAACCTGGAGATTAACAGCAGGACTCCAACATAAAATCCAGGTGTTTATCAACAAATGCTTAGACACACATGCAAAGTATGGTGGCCAAATAGAATTACAAACCAACATCTCCTGAACCGAACCAACCAAGAACCAGCAAAAGTCCACATCATAAAAAGAGCATGGCAGTGGATTGGCCATACATGGAGAAAGCGACAGGACAATATAACTAGAGAATCATTAAAT
Source organism: Arcuatula senhousia (assembly GCA_963971305.1). Taxonomy (NCBI): domain Eukaryota; kingdom Metazoa; phylum Mollusca; class Bivalvia; order Mytilida; family Mytilidae; genus Arcuatula; species Arcuatula senhousia. Next base: position 57,258,470 of record OZ020303.1, on the reverse strand, counting down.
TGGAATCCACAAGGCAAAAGAAAACAACGAAGACCATTACATAGCTGGAAACGAACAAGACTGAAAGAACTGGAAAACATCAATATGACCTTAACAGCAGGACTCCAACATAAAATCCAGGTGTTTATCAACAAATGCCTTAGACACACATGCAAAGTGTGGTGGCCAAATAGAATTACAAACGAACATCTCCTGAACCGAACCAACCAAGAACCAGCAAAAGTCCACATCATAAAAAAGAGCATGGCAGTGGATTGGCCATACATGGAGAAAGCGACAGGACAATATAACTAGAGAATCACTAGACTGGAATCCACAAGGCAAAAGAAAACAAGGAAGACCATTACATAGCTGGAAACGAAAACAAGACTGAAAGAACTGGAAAACATCAATATGACCTTGAATGAAGCAAAGAGAACAGCCAAAAATCAAGTGAGGTGGAGAGCAACTGTAGCGGCCCTATACTCCACAAGGGGTGAAGAGGACTAAGTCAAGTAAGTCAACCACTAGCTCACCTGGATTTTTTCACCTTGACTGCCTAGCCAGTGAATGAAATGATATTCACCTCTACAAGTACCTTGATGATTCAACCCAAAGGGCTGAATGAAAAATATTTATATTTATATAGTGAAAACTTGTAGAAAATAGAAAAACGTCAAGGTTGAGTTATGTTCATGACGAAAACTATAACATCAGATAGTTTTGTTTTTGTTTGCATAAAGTGTCTATATTTTTCATCAAAGCAAGACTATTATACGTACTTGAGACAAGTTGAAAATTTGTATTGAAAAAAAAGACGATACCTTAAAAAATAAATAGATGTAAAAAATGGCGGATAATGTTCTGGTAATAAGATGATTCTTTTTTGGTAATGCACGGAGTTCGGTTTAGTATCGGTTAAAAAAAACATTTAAATTTATATGCATTAATATATGTGGGCAAATGCTGTATAACTAAAGATAATCATAGTCATACTTAAAATGTTAAATATCCACATTAAGAAACTAAAATATTGTTAAATGACTCATTAGTGACAAAATATATTTAATATGACAAAAATGAAAAAGACAAGACAAATCAAAGTTTTGTGTTAAATATAAGATGCCTATTATTGGTGAAAATAATACAATCAATATACATCAATCAAGGCTTTGCATATTTGGTTGAATTTCTAAACATGCTCGACATGCGAAAAAGATCATTAAGAGTTTATTTTCCCAATACCAACGGTTATAGAAAATTTTTAAAAATTCCACCAAATCATCTTAAAATTTATTGTCTTACAAGCGAAAGCGAAATGATTTTTGATACATTTCTCATCTCCTGGTTGAGTTTTCTCTTACCCATATCCATCTGAAATAAAAATTACAGCAAAGTTCCAGAAAATAAATTTTGCTACGCCTGACGAGAAATGAGATACTTTCTGTAAACCTTAAGGTTTTGTAAGTTTTTTTTTAAAAAAATGTTTCATGAGCGCTTTTGTAGTTTATGGACGGTCCTAAATGTCCAGGTCGACTAGTCGAAGGGACAAAAAAAATCTCTCTTTGTTTGAGGATAAACTTTTGCGTTTAAAGTAAACACGATCGTGTGCAAGAACTTCTATTCAATTTTAAAACAAAACCAAAGCTACTTTACTGGGGCATATGCATACCAAGTTTCGTCAACATAAAACGCTCATCTAAATCCAACACTGAAACATTGATATCATTATACGCCGACGCCGTCGTCGCCGCCGCTGGCAAAGTATCACTTATTGCCCGCCATGCCACGCAAGCCAAACCCCTCCCCTGAAAAAGTGCACCTTAGATATTAAGCATGGGTCTCAAATTACGGAAGCACCAATCCATTTATCTATAAATAAATCCCTCATCCCGTTTTTTTAATTCGTTAGTTAGTTAGTAAGTGTTGCCTTTATTCCCAAGCACCACGATTTCGGATATTTTCGGGAGATGTACATAAATAGGGTAATACAATGAACATGAAATGATGATGAAGTGGAGGAAATTGGGACATCGAGTGAGGATAGGTTTTGACTGCCATTGGAAAAAGGATTGATGGGTAGCCTGGACGGACAGTTAAGCCTACTACATGGGGATCCTTCTGCAGCTGGGTTCTTTTTTCCCAACACGGTGCACCACTATTCTTTGAGGTCAGGTTTTCCGCATTATAGCCTGACGACCCCGACATTCATTGGGACAGGTCTGCGCCATTCAACCACTTTGGGCACTCATACCAGACGTTATTTGGGCAAAGCGGCCTGACACGACAAGATGTCTTGAGCGATTCTAAGTGCACGTTTACCGATAAGCTAAAGCGCTGCTTTGGGCCTATTTGCCATCCGGGACCCGCAAGGAGGTTTTGCAATTCGAAAATAGTAATTACTGTAACGAAATGAAATGTATCACAGTCATTGCTAATGCAGGTTCGTTTCAAAAATGAGACAGCATGTAGATGCACACCCTTCCAGAAAACGTTTCTTAATTACATGTTTGCATCATTTGGAATTAAATGCCCCAATTGTACAGTGCATAGAATGCCAGCAAATATTTAAAGAATAGCATAGATTTAAAGCATAGAAGCTTGCATACAAGAGACAGAGATTAGCAAAATTGAGGAATGCATTCTTTGCCTATGTATGGAAAAGAAAGAAAGACAATTTAACAAGACTCGATCAAATCCGCACCGGCAATCAGGGTTCTGTTAACAATATGTTATACTATTCAGAAGTGATAGATAAATTTACAAGGACGGAACAAAAATCATCAGATAGAAACCGGCCGTCGAGAAGAAAAGATGTACCATTGCGACGAATCCGGATACACAAGCCAAAAGTTGTTCAATCTACAGAGACACAAAGAACAGAAGCATCTAAGAAAAATAGAGGAACCAGAATGGTTGAAGGAGGACCCGAAATTGGAAACTGAGGAATAGGAAGAGGAGGATACGGAATCAGAAAAGAGTGACGACTTGTCTGAAGACGAAGATACTTACCCCGGAGAACAGTTCGATCCGTGGGGTGGCTTTATTGGACAAGTCATGATCAACTACAAAGACGAACACGAAAAGAAAGTGGATGCATACACGGAAAAAGGTCACCGCGAAAAAGAGGCAATATCAAAGGCTGACCTGGATTTGCTCCCGCTCTATAGAGAAGCTCTAAAAAATCGATACGTCAATAACATTATGTGGCAAATGGAAATGGCACGAGATCCACTCAACAAGAAGATCAAACAAACGGCAAAACGACTGAGGGACGATGAAGATAATGAGTATGAAGAGTCTTGGAAATACGCTACTGAGAAGAGAAAGTACTTGCTGGATGAGAAAATAAAACAGTTCAGGCCTGACGAGGAGAGTGAAGAAGACGAGGATGAAGACTGAAACCTATTATTGTGTTAAAATAAAGTATCGAAACTTAGAATCGATTTGTTATCCTAAAAGCCCTATAAAAAGGGGTCGAAAGAGTAGCTAAAGCCTATCCCACAAAGCCCGATAAATTCCTTTTAAAACAAACCTTTAAACACAGTAGAGACCTAGAGTTACTTCCCCTTAGATTATCACAAAAGAAAGAATATAAAACTAGACCTCACAAGCTTTACAATGACATATTACACGCTTAGTATACAAAAAGAAGAAAAAGGGATCACCTAACGGTCAAACCCTGACTGACCACTAACCAAATCCAACTCAAACAACTCAAAAATGACAACTACACCTTGCGACCTTTCCAACGATAAACGACAACCCCACCTTTGATAAGAAATAGGAAATGGTCACCTACTGGTCAAGCCTCTAATGACCACTGAAGACCACAAAGAAAATCATCAAAGAGACATTGTCTTACTTAAGACGAGAAATAATAGCCGTTTCAATCTCATATACTACTCTACGGATTCTATCTCAAAATAAACTCTAAAGGAAAACTTTCAGCAAAGCTCTATGACAACCGTGATGACTACAACTTTCAATTCTTGTGTAGCAACATTCCGACCGCTCCAACTTATTGCGTAAACGCGTTATTTCAGAGATTGCAAGACTCGCATCTATTTCCTTGGCAGAACGTCACATCCGACACAAAAAATGCTTATATAGGGTTTTGTTTCTCCTCAGTTGCTCTCTTCACTCAAGAAATTTATGGTAGCTTGGCGCTCATAGACAAATATAGGATTTCAATAGCTCAAATGAGTGCAGATGTTGGTCTGTCTGTCATAGGTTTTTGTTTTGCCTTCCTTTACCGGATTTTATACACTGAATTGACAGAACTTAGCAGTGCGGCGGGTGTGCTATAGCAAGCAGGAACTGCTTATTCTCCCGGAGCACCTGCCGTCACTCTAGGTACGACTTGAGTCCACGTTGTGTACAGCAATGTTTAGCCTTTGTATTTCATTCAAAAAGAGGAGTTTTTCATTAACTAAATGACGCAACGGATTAAATGTATCCTGTACTGTAACAATGCTACAGGTTGTCCTAGTTTGGCAACGCCCAGAAACAAAAATCAGTTATGATACTTATAATCACAATTGAAGAGTACAGCAGAAAATATTTGCATATTTAAAAATTCATTTTTTGGCTGTTTTTTTTTACTTTAACAAGTGTGGACTCTAATGCATATTGCCTAGCAAGCCGCTATGGACACAAAAAGCAAAGGTCTGCTTTAGTAACATAAAAAGACTTTATTATTTCTAGGTCCTGCTAAGGTTTATTGTTGAATTCTATAAGTAGCCTTTGTTGTACACATACTATAAAATCAATCGAAAATTAAGCCATTTTAAGATAGACATGTTGATGAATCTAAGTCATGTAAGCGTTTATCTTAAACATTATTTGTTTTTAGATCCAGTACATTATACATGTAGGTTTATTATCTCCTATTTAGTTTAAAATAACTGCATCAAAGTTTGGTTATGTTAGTGGAGGAAATAGGAAACTATTGCAGATAGAGAAAAGCTGTTGCTTGCTTAAACCTTCAGCTCATCAAGCTCTACAAAAGTCTACATTGGATCAAAGATGTCACAGTTTGTTGTTTATTTATACTTATAAATCAGCTTAATGTTTAATTTTAAAAAAGTTTCAATCTACGAATTATTCTGAGAACAAAAACTACTAACGGGATTCTGGGAATACCGAAGACGAAAATCAAACATATATTTTTTGCCTAGAATTTTTACAATTTTCGTTTTATAATATTATTATTTTCAACATTCAGTTGCATTCCAAGCATGCAAAGATGTAAAAAAAAATCGTACATTGGTATTTTGACTTTTTTCTAAGTGTGACCAAAAGGCAAACTGGACTCATCCTTTTTTTGTATTTTTAGTCTTGGGCCTATGCAAGACGGCGAGCAGCGACTTATGGTCATGCTGAAGACTGCTGGCTGTTTTCCATTGTGATTTTTTACATTCCCGTTTCTTTATGTTGGTTGTGTCACGTACAATTATTCCACAGATTCTATTTATCGTCTACTTTAATAATTATCATTTGTCAGATCAGCCTATGATTTTGAAATATATAATATTATATGAAATAAGTTTAAACCCAATGTAGATCTCTTTATGAAAATTTGCAATGTACATGTCTGCCTTTAAATTTTTTACGTCTAATAGCAATAAATATTTTGCAGAAAACCTACACGTTACTTGCGAAATTTTTGGCGAAAAGGAGGAAAATTCCAACCTCGGACCCCCGGATCCGCCACGGCTCAAATATTTTTGATTGTCACCTATTCAAAGATTGTCCCTCCCTTTATGATAGAGACTAAAGCAAATTTATACAGGAACGTTGCAATCCGCACACAGGGGCTTGGATTCTCGTCATTCATACTGACTTAAAAAAAAATCGACCCCCTACTCTATAATCCAAGCCCCTGTGGTTCCGCACAGTTAAAATTATTTTCTGACATGTTTATAAGTGTGGCGACTTTGGTTAAGCAATGATAACATTTTCGAACAACCAATAACTTGTGACAAATAAGTTTATTTTTCCGGATCCCGCAATAGCTTTGTGAGAAATAGATTAAATTATTCATCCTTATTAAAATGACCTAGATCAAGACAGACGAATGACCCAATGTGGCTATTTTGTCATTTTCTAAAAATCAATAAAATGCTTGAATTGTGTGTGTCTGATTGACCTATATTTTTGTCTGTGATAATAAACTATCTTCAATGAGTTAACATTTTGCAGTCAAAAGTTTATAAGAAAGTACGCTTAAACATGTACACAACCTGATAAAGTGACTGCACCATGTACGCTACATGATCTAGTTGAATCGCATTGTTGCTTTAAGACACCGCCACAAAAAAGCAGGAAATACGAAGATGCTGTGTACAACTTTTTGCATGATTTTACTTATTTTTGGTGTCCGAATAGTATTTTTGTCCTTTAAAACTTTATTCAATTAAGTAAATTTTCGCAATCCAAAATCAAATATACTTTACGCTAAAGTTACGCAAGATATGCTACACTGACTAAAATATAATCCGAAGCGGAACACATAATCTACTGGTCGCGGCCATATTGTCTTGATGGAAATCCGAAGATTGAGAATCCGAATATAGCCACCGAGTGAAAAGTGAAAGTATGTACATTGCAAAGAGCTTTTGTAATAATAGAAACCTTACGACGGAAACAAACGACCTAATTTCAGTATCGCTGATAATTTTTTTATAATAGGTAGTAAAAACGTTTTAACTTTCCGTTTTTCCATTATGCCCATGCAAAAGAGCACTAAAAGAATTTAAGATTCAAAAACATACTCAATGAAAGAACCTTTAGTTAGTGAGCACATACCCACGTGTTCAAGTATTGGATATATACATATTATCCTTGAGATCAGCCTTTAAAATTTCGTAAATAAAGAAAAACTTTGATAATGTGCACAACTACATATAATATACTTCATGGATATCAAGTGTCGTGACGTTCTGTTCGGTAGTTTTAGAGGAGCTGCGCACACAAACTGTGATCACAGACGGACTGACGAATGGACCAGTAAAAACATTAATCACCCTCCGCATCTTTGTTGCGTTGTAGAATATGTCAAAAAGACATAATGCCCCATCTCACACCATTTAATTCCCTCAAAATCACCAAACCATGATGTTGATTCCAAAAGTATAATTTTATTATGATTAAATAATTTATAAAGTTTTATGATACCATACTTCCTTCATGGTAAAGTAACTTCAACCTTTAGGTTAACTTAAGTATAACGCCTGCTTTTTCTCTGATCAATCAACCATGAAGTTGATGAGACAGGTACAATTTATGATGATTTTCGTTTGTTCATATCCTGATTTTTCATGTTTACAAAGTTTATGAAGTTTCACGATGATACCAAACTTCCTTAATGGTAAAGAAACTTCGACCTTATTTGGGACGGACTGACGGACGAACTGACCCGAACACTTTGTGTCCCCGTAATTTCATCGATGAGACATAAAAATGTGTACCAATTGCAAGTAAAGCGGATTAGAATTCTACGTTTTTCCGTAACCTGATTTTGTTTTCCATGAAATGAGTACTGTACGTTCGATAATTTTGTTTAGCTCCCTTTTGCTTGAAATTGTGATTAAATTTGTAGTTTTTAACCTGAAAACGTATCCAGAAAGAAAAATAAACCATCCATTCACCAAATAAATTGCTCTACAATGTGATATGATGAGTCTCTCAAACTTTGAAAGCTTCTGGTATAAGCCCAAATATATTATTTTTTGCACCCCCCAAAGATCTCATTTTGATCAAATTTTAAAATAGGAGGTGTACATGTACATTATGTCACAAAGATTGTGTGAAAGTTTCATGAATATCCATCATGGGCTTTAGGAGGAAATGTGGTACCCTGAGGTGTCACGGAAGGACGGACGGACGGACACACAGACAGACACCCTTATCACTATATACCCCCACTTTTCAAGCGGAAGGTATAGTTAATAGGCAGGTGTTTCACATGCAACCTTATATGTTTATTGTTGAGTCTTGTATCTGCAAATATTGTTTACATTGTACTAAATAATTGGTATTGTAACTCAATAGGTTTTGGGATAACGCCTCAAGTTGCGCACTATGATATGATTGGAAGAAATCTCGAATATTAATGATTGTTGGACGAAGTAACATCAATAGTAATCATAACATCTGAGCTTATACTTTATTTTTCATACAGTTTTTCATAATGAGAAGCTCTGTAGGTCTATTACTTATTTCAGTAATAGTCAGTCATCTTGATCTTAATTGGAGTATATCATGTCTAGTAAATGATGTACGTTTTAAGTCAAAAGAGACGGAAAGAGTACAAAAAGCGATCGAACAAACACGGCCACACGGTAAGAAGATTCAAGAAAAACAAACCAATGCAACGATTCCGGAAACAACAAATAACTCTTGGTTAAATCACCTTTATCAATACTCCAAAAGAAACGTTCCGCCGGAAAAAATAAAAAGTAATGGTGTCTGTAATGGAGCAATCAGATCGAGACAGAAACGTACCATTGACACAGAGACACCCAAGCACAATAGAACATTTAACTACTGTGATGAAATCAAATCTTGTAACTTTCTTTCAAGTGAATCAAGATGGCATTGTACATGTGATTATTTTTGTGATGATTTTGGAAAATGTTGTTATGATCAAACCATGATGCCTGAACATGATTTCAAATTTCAGTGTTTCAGTACCTATCGATCTACACCAAATTATGATTTTTTCACGTCTAGATCATTAGGCATTTTAGCTGTTTAGCTGTTGATTCCTGTCCGGAGACATATCATGATAAAACCGTCATTGATAATTGCGAACAAGGGCATGTAGTAAATGTGGGAACATTTGTCATCTTTAACAAAACCATTCCGTTTAAAAACAAGATGTGTGCCATATGTAATGGTATAACCCAGTATGAAACTGTTCCAACTCGTGTATTCGTTATAGACAGTGCGTTCGACACCGTTATACAAAATCAGAACAAACCAAATCACGAAATATTTCGACTTGTGTTTAATGTACACATGAACAATACATACAAAAAACCGGTTTATCGCCTTTTAGAGCTACATCAATACGAATCAAATTTGAGAGGTTGTCTTTTACAACCACTTGAAATTAAAACAGAAAACAAATCCTTAAGCAATAACGTGTGCAATGAGTATATAAGCTCAGTAACTATCAACATAAAAGACGGATCCCCGTATAGAACAAAATTTATTACTAATTGTGTCCATAACCGAAGCACTGAAAACACAGAAATATACTGTGTTGCAGACCCTTCACCAAATTATGAGAGTTCTTGGTGGTACAACGAAAAATTCATGATGTCAATTCTGTTTTCTTTTTCGGAACAAACCTCCCATGATCAGCATGATGGATGCGACATTTGGGATGAAAGCGTGAGTACTTGTTTATATAAAGAGGGTAAATAAAATAAGATTATTACACATGATTTTCATTGGTCCTATATCATTCAAAGAATTCCATATCAGTTGTTTGCCTCTGCAATGTTATGGGTCGAAGAATCAAATTTGATTCTTTAATACCACATCATTTCAACATAAAATTTTGAAAATGTCTTGGATTTTCTGGACTTGATTGAACCTGAGTGTGTAAAACATGTATACGATAGTATTCAGTAGCGAGAAGTTTTGCTTTAAAAAACAAACGTAGTGGTTTTATTGTGCCTTCAAATCATTTGAAATAATTTGCATAATCTAGACTGTTAACTTTTTAAGCAGAGTTAATTACAGCACATGTGCTTTTAATTCTGCTGTATTTAGTTAGTCTTTGAACCTGCTTCCTTTTTGCTATCATTGTAATTGATTTTAGTGTTTTCATTTTTTTATGTTTATTTTATCTATTTATTTATCTTATCGTACCTTTAATGTTATCTACGTCTTTCGCTTTGCTTTATTTCCACTTTTTATTTATATATTACAACTTTTTATGTCCCGATTATGGCTGGAATCTTAAGCAAACAACAATCAATCAATTATTTTTTTTTTCAGATGACCATTAATGGTGAATGCAGCCATTTGAATCTTTACACAGATTTAAGAAAATCAATAAATATGATGTGGGTATCAGACAAAAGTTTGTCGATGGACATTTTAGAACAAATAGCACTGGTTACACCTATTCTTTTCAATGTGGAAGACCTAACCACCAGCTATTTATATGAAATAGATATTCAGGAAGAAGGATTTAACATGAACATGATGTTAGGTTTAAAATACTTTAAACCAACCTTTTTTCACGAGTTCAATTTCATATTTGAAATTTCTCGACAATAGAAAAGTATTGTTTGACCTTGTTGACAATTCAACTCAGCTGACAACAAGATTAGAAATGCAACATGGTCATTGGAATTTTACAGTTGGAAAAAATGTTAAGTTTCCGCTTTCGCTTCCGAATTATGCTGCAATAGGTGATTCTAAAAACGCTATAATTACTAACAACCAAAAGCTCAACGATTTGTCTCCGAGTGTACAAGTAAAGGCAAGATACGATGTCCCCATTTTGATAATAGAAGAAATCAAAGAAGGAGAAAGAAATGTTAGCTCGAATACATTATCCTTACCAGATATTGTCACATACGTTTGCTTAGGACTTTCAAGTACGGCGCTTTTGATCTTAATAATTGTACAAAGAAAACGTGATTCCATTACAAATATTACAGCGGCCAACATAGAAAATATATCTGTCTCACTTTTACTGGCATATACATTGCAATTGATTGGACCAAAGGTGCACAGAATGTCCACAATTTGTTACATGGTCGGTTGCACCTTGCGTTACACATGGCTGGCTTTTTTTTCCTTTTTAGCAGTATCAGTTGGGCATATTTGTAAACGGTTTTACAAACAAAGTATTAGAAAACAATATTCTTGGAGGCAAAGACTTCAAATTTCTATAATTGGTTTGCTTATACCTACTCCCTTTGTTATTGCCTCTATCTGTTTAGACCAATACGGACCACCGCTGTGGTCATCAAGGTACAATGGGACAATTTGCTCACTTGAAAAGTATCCCTCCAGTTTGGTTTTTCTCACTGGTCCTATTGTTCTGTCTCTTTTTGTCAACTCAATCTGTCTAGGAATTATTGTTTGCAAGGTTTGTTCTCTCCGCATCGAAACTCTTCATGTACGCAAACTTAATCTGTACCAAGAAGCTCTTACATTTCTTCGTCTAGTGATTGCATCTGGTTTGTTCTGGGTTACTGGGGTTTTTGCGTCCTTATTGGATGAAGACTGGATGTATTACATATATACTATAGTCTGTAGTCTCCATGGTGTTTTCATCTGTGTTTCTGTGCTGTCATCTAGAAAATCTCTATCGAATAGAAAATCGACGAGAACACCAACTTGACAAACACGATGCAGATTGTGATCTATTTAAAATAATTTCTTTATATTTTGGCTTTGACTTTGCATTGTGTATTTTTTGTATGTGATGTAATGAATATCTTCTAGTATGTGATGATTTATAGCGCAAGTACAAGCATTACATGGCTGGTAACAATTTTCTTGCATAAGATTTTCTAAAACGTAAGTTGAAATTGGAACAATGAAATTATGTTCTAATATATTCTATATGAATATAACATACTAGTACTTGTCATTTTATCATAATGTTATAATTAATAAAAGATGTTTTAAAAAAGACTTATATTTCATCTTAAAAGTTACGGGCCAAGATTATTGTTTACTCACCGTCTTTTTTTTGAAAAGCCAATTAAGGTTACAGGATACCAAATGACATTACGTCAGGAGTTATCTGTCTTGGCGTAATTATTCTGACGTTATTGTTACTTGTGTATGAAATGCCATGGTCTACTAGTATTTGGAAATACATTAAATCTGTTAAATTTGTTTATCATAAAAAGTTACTAGTATTTGGAAATACATTTAATCCGTTAAATTTGCTTATCATTTTAAAAAAGTTACATAAAAGGGACTAAAAAATGCAATAAAAAATATTATCTACACGCTTTCTTGTTCTTGTTGAGTTAAAAACAATTACCACAAAATTATCTTCCGTAAATGACATTGAAATGATTTTAAAATAAAGTTCATATACTAATACAATTTTCCTTTACGCGAACGTAAAAGAGTGTACAAAAATTCTAGCATTAGTAATGTAACATTATTCTAAAAGAAATGAGGTATATCTACAGGGAACTTTTCAACTTTGTTTCAATTTTGGTCTTGCACACAGGATTTTTTTTGAATATTTGATATAATGAGATGTACAATTTTTGTCCAATTTATGGTAGTGAAAAATCCCGGTTATAAAATAATGAATGTCAGGAGAGCGACGGACAGGTGATGAAAATTCATAACAGTTTTTCAGCAGCTACCAATAAATAACAGCCATTTGATATTTGGTATACAGCCATATAAAATGGAATTTGATTTCAAGTCTGTCGCTCATGCACTTCCTGTTCAACTTAATACAGTTTTTTTTAGATTTGGAAGATTTTTTTAATGCTAATTTTATCTTTTGTTTTTTATGAACAAAAAGTTCTGTAAATATTGTTTTCAAAAAGAACCTTCAGATTTAATTGAACTTTACAATAAAAGCATAGCGGAAGAGAGCAAGCACACCAACAATTTAAGCCTATAATAGTGTTTTTACATTTAATGATAAAAGAAGCTTCTTGAGATATGTTCAAACAATCTCTCTTGTTTATTTAATATTAGGATTAATAAAATTTACCGTATAGAAAGCATTTTTCGGAACTGAAGGTTCTAATTTTGCATCAATTTTATTCATTTAAATGATAATTATATCTGCTTTCACAGATTAGTTTTGTAAAACACCAGCGTCAAGTTGGTTCAATATTCAACGTTCAACATTCAACATTAATTTTTTTTTGTTATTTCAACTTTCGACATTTGTCTTAGTTCAATATTGAAACAGATTTCATTCATTCATACTAGTTTGAATACTCTTATACTAGTGACGGGGTGGGAGACTTTGAGAGACAGACGCTAAAATCATAAGCTTATTTTATTTCATCAGATGGTAAACAACAACGCTCCTATGTATTTATCAAATTTAGTACCACCATCTTTCGGTGATTTGCATAATTATCGTACTCGTAATGCTGCCAATCTGATCAACATACATACTAGAACTAGCTATTATCACAACAGTTTTCTACCATCATCTGTTAGATTGTGGAATCAGCTTCCGGTAGATACTAGAAATTTATCTTTATCTTGTTTTAAGACCCATATTCGAAAAACTCATCCTGTTCCCAAATATTTTTACGTTGGTAAGAGGATTGGTCAGATTTTTCATACTAGAATAAGAACCCAGAGTAGTGGCCTAAATGCCCACCTATTTTCCAAAAACATAGTTGAAAATCCGCTTTGTATCTGTGGTCAAGTTGAAAGTCCTGAACATTTTTTTTTCAATTGTGTCCACTATGATATTCAGAGGCGCCATATGATAGACCGCCTGTCGTATGATCCCATTACTGTAGATAAGCTTTTATATGGTGACAGTACTCTTTCTGATAGTGTACCTCATTGTAATTCAATAATTTATATTGCAAACTAAAAGATTCAACTGATGTAATATTAGTACCCTTTTCAATTTTCGCTATTATTATCTTATAAGTGCTCTCGAAACTTTGGCTTCAAATCATATTAACTACATTTATTTGTGTCATTTGGATTGATCAATGTATGGTCATCACTTTTTATAATATTATTCAATATTTTGAACCATCTCTGTTCATGTTTCTTTGGGAGGGGAACTTATAAAAATGCGTGTCACTTTTTTTCCAATCCCAATCAATATCATCTGTTTGTATTAATGTCATACTTGTTTACTAATAAAATATTGTTTACACTAGATTTCATTCAACGTTCAACATTCAAAATTTTTCTTAGTGATTTTGGTTCAACGTTCAACATTCAAATTTTTTCTTAGTTCAATATTGAAAAAGATTTTGGTTCAACATTCAATTTTTTTCTTAGTTCAATATTGAAGCAGATTTTGGCTCAACGTTCAACATTCAAATTTTTTCTTAGTTCAATATTGAAACAGATTTTGGTTCAACGTTCAACATTCGGAATTTTTCTTAGTTCAATATTGAAACAGATTTCAGTTCAACGTTCAACATTAAAACTTTTTCTTAGTTCAATATTGAAACATATTTTGGTTCAACGTTCAAAATTCGAAGTTTTTGTTACTTCAATATTGAAACAGATTTCAGTTCAACGTTCAACATTCAAAAGTTTTCTTAGTTCAATATTGAAGCAGATTTCGGTTCAACGTTCAACATTCAACATTTTTCGTAGTTCAACATTGAAACAAATTTCAGTTCAACGTTCAACTTTCAAAATTTTTCTTAGTTCAATATTGAAACAGATTTTGGTTCAACATTCAACATTCGAAATTTTTCTTAGTTCAATATTGAAACAGATTTCAGTTCAACGTTCAACATTCAATTTTTTTTCTTAAAGATTTTGATTCAACGTTCAACATTCCAAATTTTTCTTTATTCAATATTGAAACAGATTTTGGTTCAACGTGCAACATTCGAAATTTTTCTTAGTTCAATATTGAAACAGATTTTTGTTCAACGTTCAACATTCGAAATTTTTCTAAGTTCAATATTGAAACAGATTTCAGTTCAACGTTCAACATTCAAAATTTTCTTAGTGATTTTGGTTCAACGTTCAACATTCAAAATTTCTCTTAGTTTAATATTGAACCAGATTTTGGTTCAACGTTCAACATTCGAAATTTTTCTTCTTTCAATATTTGGTTCCCCAGTTTGGTATTTTTTGGTTTATCTGTTCTATGCTCTTCATAATCATAAAGTGTTTGGGATTTTCAATAACTTTGGTAGAGCGCCTCTGATGAGTCTTGAAAAGACGAAACGCGCATCAGGCGTAGCAAAATTTATTGTCTGCAACTTTGTTGTCATTTGTATTCAAACAGATTTCAGTTCAACGTTCAACATCCAAAAGTTTTCTTAGTTCAATATTGAAGCAGATTTTGGTTCAACGTTCAGCATTCAAAATTTTTCTTAGTTCAATATTGAAGCAGATTTTGGTTCAACGTTCAACATTCAAAATTTTTCTTAGTTCAATATTGAAACAGATTTTGATTCAACGTTCAACATCCGAAATTTTTCTTAGTTCAATATTGAAACAGATTTCAGATCAACGTTCAGCATTCAAAATTTTTCTTAGTTCAATATTGAAGCAGATTTCAATTCAACGTTTAACATTCAAACTTTTTCTTAATTCAATATTGAAACATATTTTGATTCAACGTTCAACATTCGAATTTTTTTAGTTCAATATTGAAACAGATTTCAGATCAACGTTCAACATTTAAAATTTTTCTTAGTTCAATATTGAAACAGATTTCAGTTCAACGTTCAACATTCATTTTTTTTTAGTTTAATATTGAAGCAAATTTTGGTTCAACGTTCAACATTCAAAATTTTTCTTAGTTCAATATTGAAACAGATTTCGGTTTAACGTTCAACATTCAAATTTATTTTTAGTTCAATATTGAAACAGATTTTGGTTCAACGTTCAACATTCGAAATTTTCTTAGTTCAATATTGAAACAGATTTTGGTTCAACGTACAACATCCGAAATTTTTCTTAGTTCAGTATTGAAACAGATTTCAGTTCAACGTTCAACATTCAAAATTTTTCTTAGTTCAATATTGAGCCAGATTTTTGTTCAACGTTCAACGTTTAAAATTTTTCTTAGTTCAATATTGAAGCAGATTTCAGTCCAACGTTCATCATTCAAAATTTTTCTTAGTTCAATATTGAGCCAGATTTCAGTTCAACGTTCAACATTCAAAATTACCCTATTTCAATATTGAAACAGATTTCAGTTCAACGTTCAACATTCAAAATTTTTCTTAGTTTAATATTGAACTAGATTTTGGTTCAACGTTCAACATTCAATCGATGTTGAAATGACCTACAAATGGTTATTTCTATACAAAACAGCGACCTACCCCGCACCGGAAGCGTCGAAAACGGGCACGTTCGGCGATTAAGGTTGAATTGCTCGATATATCCTCTATCGATTACACTTAGTCCCACATCGATTGCATTTGCCTAATCGAGTCTAAATCGAGGTTGAAAGGACCCACCCATGGACTTTCAATACAAAACAGCGACCTACCCCGCACCGGAAGCGTCGAAAACGGGCACTTTCGGCGATATAGGTTGAATAGCTCGATATCTCCTCTATCGATTACACTTAGTCCCACATCGATTGAATTTGCCTAGTCGAGTCTTAATTGAGGTTGAAAAGACCAACACATGGACATTTCTATACAAAACCGCGAAAGATGTGAGAAAGGCTGGATAATGTCCTCTTCCAAACCGAAACTGATTAATACAAAGTGGGAAAATTGTTTTGCATATCAAAATTGAATTTGTTTTAGTATTTTTTTTTATCTTTTTACTCTCGAATTTGATTAGGCTTGGGTGTCAGAATTATATAGCTTACGCCTGTTATTTTTTTTCTTTAATTTCTTTAAAAAATGCCAAAAAAGTAAGGGTTTATTTTTCGCTCTATTTTTGAGGATGCCAAAGGCCGTTATGAAAAAAATATTTGTTTATATAATTCAAAAATGACTCAATTAGGTTATTGGTTATTTACCTTGGATTTTAAATTCTTTGAAATATATATAAATATAAATCATAAATATTCAATATTCACACGGCAGAACCATTACGGAGAAAACATTGTTAACGGACGATACATGCATTTTTTTCACGGTTTATGTCAATTTTCAACTTTTAATCTCGAAAATATCAAAAATATGAATGTAATAAACTTAAGTATATAAAGTATATAAAGAAGAACATATTGTATAAGGATTTAATTTCTTTTTGTCGAACACAATGGTATATTTTTAAATCATTCACGAACGGTGTGCTCTATTTGATTACTTTGACACGAACAATTCAAACTGGTTAATATAAACAGGCCTTTATAGAGTAATAATCTGGTAAGTTATGCTTCTATATAAGTAAAAGAAGCTAATAAAGTTTTGTTTTAATGAAAATATTAATATCCAATAATAACGTTCAATATTTTTTTATATATTTCAAGCATAACAAAATGACTCTAAATACATGCAATTAAACTTGGTAACGGACCGAAAGATGCAAAATAATTGCGTTGCAGTCAACAGGTGTAACTGAAATACAATTAAGAGGTACATAATTTGACAGTGTTCTGATGATACAAATACAACACAGGTCACTCTTGTTATGTTGACTGCAGAAATTGATGCATAATGTCATCGTTAATATTAAAAATTCATAGTAAACACAAAACATCAAAAATCATTAGAAAAAAAACTATTTTACCTAATGCTTTATTTACCACAACATCAAAATGTCAGCGTTCAGACGGGGAATAAATTTTGTAATGCATATTACAAAGATTAAAAGAACAACTTAATCCCAACCAATAATTCAAATATAATAAAAGGTAATAACAAAACGACCGAAATTGAAGAATCAATCTGAAACATGGAACTGAAAAAACAAAACAACGCAGACACACTGGAGAAATAAGAGATCGCAATGGTGTTGATTTAGAATAGGCCTTTAAAAATATGGTTGAATTTGGTTTTAATGCACCGAAACCTCCCTCATTCATATTATTAACGGTACAATTTGCAAAATATATATGTTTTTCCTTTGTTTTGCGTCAACTCTTTTTGTGAAAACTTACCAGCCAGCAAGACAAAGAAACACACAGGGAGAAAAAAACACAAATCATTTGTACATATTCTTATGTTATTTAGGCACCATAGTCCTGCACAACAGGCTGATATCATTCATTATGTAACTTGTTTATTTTCACATTGCAGAGACACAAAATGCAGTCAACAATCATTCCATAAAATATACAAATTTTTAAAAAAATGTAATCAAATTGTCCGATTTTTCACCACTACAAAAATATTTGTGTTTGTTTTTGTCTTAATATGGACACAAACCTACCAGCACGTGAACGCAAAACAAAGAAAAACTCAACTTTGGCCTAAAAACAAAACTACCGAACTTAAATGTTTGAAAATTATTTTACCTTTTGGCTTTTATCTTAAATTACAAATGAATATTATGGGTCATTGTGTATAAACACATGACAGTTAAAAAAATCTTTAGCAAAAGGTTGTAATGCAAATAATCTCAGTTCGTGGTGCAAAATGTACATTTATATAGTATAACTTGTACAGCGTACTTTTTCGTACAGTACTTATTCAACATTCTTTGAATGTTGTAGGAAAATGTCAACGTTCCGTTGTGAGCAGTGCAACAAATCATTGGGGATTAGTAGCGCATTGAAAAAACACAATATTGACACCAACCACCATCGATAAAATGCACTGCTTGTCCAAAAATGTTTCACTTTAAATCGGACACAAGAAGGCATATGTTGACCATACAAATGAATCTTCAAACATCTGTGCTCACTGTGGAAAGGCATTTGGTGTACCATTAAGTCTAACACTTTTGATACATGTACGATTGACGACTTATCTAAATAACCAGAAAACACAAAATTATTTATTTTCTATCCAATCTTAAATCATGATTAGCCAATTCACGTGCAGATGAAGACATTTGAACCATCTAAAAAACTTTAACTTGAGGTATTTATGTGGCAATGTATTAAGTCATGCTGACAACCATTACAGATGTACATACCCCTGACCTTTAAGATACATGTACTGTATATGGTTCTGCAGCTTTTGACATAACTAAAACCATTACGTACATGAAGCTTCATACGAACCAACACACCTGGTCCAATAGCCATCTTAAAATTACTAAAAGGAGAAGGTTGTTGCATCCACCTGGCGACACCAGAACTGATACTGATACATTTTTTATTTAATATTTATAAATCTAACTCAGAATGTCGTTTGCAGTTAAGACACGACGTTCATACGACAGTCGCTGACAAAGTATATACACGCAGCATTTGTCTGATACATCATAAATCATGCATGTATTCGTCCGTAACGTAGATTATTTGCATGTTCCCCTCTCTTGGACACCAACATGCTGTGCAGTCCATGGCTTCGTGAATGAACAGCCTATACAATTTCAAAAATCATTAAAAGAGCACAAAACTTTTAAAAAACACAAAAAAGTGGTTTTTGCTACACGTTGCTCGTATTGAAAGTGTGCTATAGTACGAGGGTAGGCTATTGGTTTGATAATGTTCTCGAAAACTACATGGCCGATTTTCAATGTTTCAAACATAGATATTTAGCTAGTTTTTTTTTCTTTATACTGTATGCTTCAGTTTTTCTATTTTCATTTCGAAACAAATAAAATGTCTAACATTTTCTGACTATATCCATCCCAAATTGTGTGTTTTACCTGTGTTTTAATCCGTTTCAAGGATTTTACATCTATGTCCCGTCCGTCAACATTATTTCTCGTCTTAGTGGTTCTGCCGTGTGAAATTGAACTAAGAAAAAATTTCGAATGTTGAACGAAAAATAAACCCTTAGCTTTATGCATAAGAAATAAAAGAAAAAAATAACAGGCGTAAGCTGTATAATTCTGACACCCAAGCCTAATAAAATTCGAGAGTAAAAAGATAAAACAAATACTAAAACAAATTCAATTTTGATATTCAAAACAATTTTCCAACTTAGTATTAATCAGTTTCGGTTTGGAAAAGGACATTTTCCAGCCTTTCTCACATTTTTCGCGGTTTTCTATAGAAATGTCCATGGATGGGTCCTTTCAACCTCGATTTAGACTCAATTTGGCAAATTCAATCGATGTGTGACTAAGTGTAATCGATAGAGGAGATATCGAGCTATTCTCGGAGCACCTGAGTTCACTCTTGTTTGACTGGAGTTCGCGTTGTTGATTAATATTCAGTTATTTTGTGTTTCTAATAAGAAAAATTTCGAATGTTGAACGCTGAACTGAAATCTGGTTCAATATTGAACTAAGAAAAATTTTGAATGTTGAACGTTGAAATAAAATCTGTTTCAATATTGAACAAAGAAAAATTTTGAATTTTGAACGTTAAACTGAATTCTGTTTCAATATTGAACTAAGAAAAATTTCAAATGTTGAACGTTGAACCAAAATCTGTTTCAATATTGAACTAAGAAAAATTTCAAATGTTGAACGTTGAACCAAAATCTGTTTCTATATTAAACTAAGAAAAATTTTGAATGTTGAACGTTGAACCAAAATCTGGTTCAATATTGAACTAAGAAAACAATTTGAATAATGAACGTTGAACTGAAATCTGTTTCAATATTGAACTAAGAAAATTTAAATGTTGAACGTTGAACCGAAATCTGGTTCAATATTGACCTCAGAAAAAAATTGAATGTTGAACGTTGAACTGAAATCTGTTTCAATATTGAACTAAGAAAAATTTTGAATGTTGAACGTTGAACTGAAATCTGTTTCAATATTGAACCAAGAAAAATTTTGAATGTTGAACGTTGAACTGAAATCTGGTTCAATATTGAACTAAGAAAAATTTCAAATTTTGAACGTTGAACCAAAATCTGGTTCAATATTGAACTAAGAAAAATTTTGAATGTTGAAAAGTGAACCAAAATCTGCTTCAATATTGAACAAAGAAAAAAAAATTAATGTTGAACGTTGAAACAAAATCTGCTTCAATATTGAACTAAGAACAATTTTGAATGTTGAACGTTGAACTAAAATCTGTTTCAATATTGAACTAAGAAAAATTTCGAATGTTGAACGTTGAACCAATATCTGTTTCAATATTGAACTAAGAAAAATTTGAATGTTGAACGTTGAACCAAAATCTGCTTCCATATTAAATTAAGAAAAAAATTAAATGTTGAGCGTCGAACTGAAATCTGTTTCAATATTGAACTAAGAAAAATTTTGAATGTTGAACTAACAAAAAAATTTGAATTTTGAATGTTGAACCAAAATCTGTTTCAATATTAAATTAAAATGTTGAACCAAAATCTGTTTCAATATTGAATTTAAAAAATTTTGAATGTTGAACTAACAAACAAAATTGAATGTTGAATGTTGAACGTTGAATATTGAACCAACTTGACGCTGGTTTTAAAAACTGGAAGTCGAGCAGATCCAAAATTGCATTCCTTAATACACCACTCCAACATGAAGAGTGCCACCAAATAATTGATAGTATCTACATTGTAGGAAAACTTATTAAAGTTTAGGTTTTTTCATATAAATTTGCAGTGTATATAAAAAACTTTCGGTCTTGGACAAATATGTCTATAGGTATTTTTTGTTCCTACATGTAGGCTGTTTTCCTCTCTCAAGAAGTTTTAGGAGTTCATCATGAGCTATTTCGATATAGATTTGTTTCTCCTAGGTTTTTGTTCCGTTACTTGAGAATTTTTTGTGCTTATATACAAATACTGGTTTCTATCTCTCAGATAAGTACCGATGTTGGTTTGTATGTAGAGTGTTTGCATTGTCTTCCTTAATTTTTCGTTGGCAACAGACAAGTGTCTTTTAACAAGTAGGAACGGCTTACGCTTCCTTAACACATTAGTAAACTCTTCTTTCAACTTCATGTTCATGTTGCTAATTTCAGCTTAATTGTCTTTTTGTGTATTTTGTTACGCTATGACTATCCTCTTTTGTATCCGTTTTCTTTTATGTCTTCGACTTTGGTCTGTGCCTTTTCGGACTTACGATATCTAACCGATCAACACTTTATTAGTGATATGATGCTAATTGTACATGGCGGACAGACTAGGTATCATACGATTGTAAGTAATACACGGAATTCACCGGTGTGGATTCTGGTTGGCAAATAGGCCAACAGAAGCGCTAAGCATGTCAGGTCAAGCCGCTTTGCCCACATGCAGGAGGCTAAATTGCCTGTCCCTATCCATCACTCCTTTTTCCATTGGCAGCCCGATTGTCATTTTTTCCTCCACTTCATCATCATTTCATATTCATTCTATCACCCCTTTCATGTTCATCTATGGATATAACGGAAATCGCTCTGCTTGGGAATAAAGCAACACACTCTCTAACCTATAAGCGGAATCCGATTAATCCTTTTGTTACATCTGGTCAATACTGAGTTTAGTCCTGACTCTTAGCTACTTCCTGCTTACCTGATGCTGAAGCCGCATTGCCAAATATCAATGAGTTGTGTGTAATAGGTGTACATAGTTACTGAGAAAAGTGTAACGGAGAAACTCCCTATTCACAATTCACAACAACCACATTCACGATTTAAAATTGTTAATTTATTCACATTTTTTTGTAAATCCGTCTAAAATTGTCAATTTTCTGAATTAAGTATACTAGCCTACTGTTCATATGAGTAATCATTAGGAATTGCTTTAATTTCATTAACAACAACCTTTAAAAATTACCTAATTGTTAGATTCTATCCCTCAAAAATGATCCCTGTCGTTTAAGCCAAATGATATCTTGATTCGGCATTGCGACATTAGTCGTTTTGTCAAATTTCTATCGCATATCTACACTTTTGATCCTTATATCTTTAAATCAAGCATGGTGACCTATAGTTTATTTGATATCAACAGATTCGAATTTTAAATAGCTATTTTCTGTTAGTTTTTTTAGTACATTCGTACATATTTGATATGTAAACTGGTCAAGATTCTGATTTTTTTACTCGAAAAAAGTGAGTCTTGAATAGACGAAACGCGCGTCAGGCGTAGCAAAATTTATTGTCTGGAACTTTGTTGTCATTTGTATTTCGAACACACGTGAAGGTTAGCACTGCTGGTGGAGTTTAAATTCCCCGAGGTTAGCCCGCTCCGGCACCAACACTTTTGAGTTGGAGAATACATCAAAGCTTTAAATTGTCCGTCTAAATTTCAAAATTGTCTAAACCCTAAGGTTCTTCCTACCCCAGACATAGGTTGAATATCTTAGTAATGATTTGGTTCCCCAGTTTGGTATTTTTTGGTTATTCTGTTCTATGCTCTTCATATTCATACAGTGTTTAGCATTTTTAATATTTTTGGTAGAGCGCCTCTGATGAGTCTTGAATAGACGAAACGCGCGTCGGGCGTAGCAAATTTTATTGTCTGGAACTTTGTTGTCATTTGTATTTTATATTATATCTTTATTAAAAATACCCAAAATCTTGAATTTTCAACTCAAAATTTTGGAAAAACAAGAATGGTGACCCCCGTTTTTTATTTCATTTTTCAATGTAGCTTGTAGTATCAATGCTTGCTCAGTAGCTTGCAATGTAGTATCAGTCTACGTAAGAATCAGGCAAATTTCATATATGTGGTGGCACATGCAGCGGGAAAAACGCAATTTTTTATCATGAAATTTGATAAACTGCCTAAAATAACATCATATTTATATTAGTTCTATGTTATTTTGCTTTTTTCAGATATAATCATTCGAAATTTAGTTAAAGTGTATAGTGAAATATTCCAAAAAATTTTTGGTGCTATTTTTTTTTCTATAAACAAGTGTGGACTCTAATGCATATTGCCTAGCAAGCCGCAATGGACACAAAAAACAAAGGTCTGCTTTAGTAACATAAAAAAGACTTTATTATTTCTTGGTCCTGCTAAGGTTTATTGTTGAATTCTATAAGTAGCCTTTGTTGTACACATACTATAAAATCAATCTAAAATTAAGCTATTTTAAGATAAAAATGAATCTAAGTCATGTAAGCGTTTATCCTAAACATTATTTGTTTTTAGATCCAGTACATTGTACATGTAGGTTTATTATCTCCTATTTAGTTTAAAATAACTGCATCAAAGTTTGGTTAGGTTAGTGGAGGAAATAGGAAACTAATGCAGATAGAGAAAAGCTGTTGCTTGCTTAAACCTTCAGCTCATCGAGCTTTACAAAAGTCTACATCGGATCAAAGATGTCACAGTCTGTTGTTTATAGGTCTTTATATATACTTATAAATCAGCTTAAAAAAATCGTACATTGTTATTTTGACTTTTTTCTAAGTGTGACCAAAAGGCAAACTGGACTCATCCTTTTTTGTATTTTTAGTCTTGGGCCAATGCAAGATGGCGAGCAGCGACTTATGGTCATACTGAAGACTGCTGGCTGTTTTCCATTGTGAATTTTTAAATTCCCGTTTCTTTATGTTGGTTGTGTCACGTACAATTATTCCACATTAATTATCGTCTACTTTAATGGTTATCATTTGTCAGATCAGCCTATGATTTTGAAGAATATAATATTATATGAAATAAGTTGAAACCCAATGTAGATCTCCTTATGAAAATTTGCAATGTACATGTATGTTTTTTGCAGATTTTTACAAATTTTGCAGAAAACCTACACGTTACTTGCGAAATTTTTGGCGGAAAGGAGGAAAATTCCAACCTCGGTACCCCCTCCCCCGGATCCACCACTGCTCAAATATTTTTGATTGTCACCTGTTCAAAACCCAATGTAGATCTCTTTATGAAAATTTGCAATGTACATGTATGCCTTTAAATTTTTCACGTCAAATAGCAACAAATCATATTATAACTCAAACAGGGCCAGATCCAGAATTTTTTGAAAGGGGTTGGTCCACATAAAGTCCGCTGTGGACGAATGACGAAAAGGGGGTGGACCCAGACAAATTTTGCAGAAAACCTACACGTTACTTGCGAAATTTTTGGCGGAAAGGAGGAAAATTCCAACCTCGGAACCCTCCCCCCCTCCTCACCGGATCCGCCACTGCTCAAATATTTCTGATTGTCACCTATTCAAAACCCAATGTAGATCTCTTTATGGAAATTTGCAATGTACAGGTATGCCTTTAAATTTTTTACGTCTAATAGCAACAAATTATATTATAACTCAAACAGGACCAGATCCAGAATTTTTTGAAAGGGGTTGGTCCACATAAAGTCCGCTGTGGACGAATGACGAAAAGGGGGTGGACCCAGACAAATTTTGCAGAAAACCTACACAATACTTGCGAAATTTTTGGCGGAAAGGAGGAAAATTCCAACCTCGGAACCCCCCCCCGGATCCGCCACTGCTCAAATATTTTTGATTGAGACCTATTCAAAAATTGTCCCTCCCTTTATGATAGAGACTAAAGCAAACTTATACAGGAACGTTGCAATCCATGTTCCGCACACAGGGGCTTGGATTCTCGTCATTTATATTGACTTTAAAAAAAATCGACCCCCTACTCTATAATCCAAGCCCCTGTGGTTCCGCACAGTTAAAATTGTTTTCTGACATGTTTGTAAGTGTGGCGACTTTGGTCTCTGTGTGGTGAATCGCAGAATTATGATAATATCAAGCAATGATAACATTTTCGAACAACCAATTACTTGTGACAAATAAGTTTATTTTTCCGGATCCCGCAATTATAGCTTTGTGAGAAATAGATAAAATTATTCATCCTTATTAAAATGACCTAGATCAAGACAGACGAATGACCCAATGTGGTTATTTTGTCATTTTCTAAAAATCAATAAAATGCTTGAATTGTGTGTGTCTGATTGACCTATATTTCTGTCTGTGATAATAAACTATCTTACATGAATTAACATTTTGCAGTCAAAAATTTATAAGAAAGTGCGCTTAAACATGTGCACACCCTGATCAAGTGACTACGCCATGTACGCTACATGATCTACTTGAATCGCATTGTTGCTTTAAAACACCGCCACATAAAAGCATGAAATACGAAGATGCTGTGTACAACTTTTTTGCATGATTTAACTTATTTTTGGTGTCCGATTAGTATTTTTGTCCTTTAAAACTTTATTCAATTAAGTAAATTTTCGCAATCCAAAATCAAATATCCATTTATACGCTAAAGTAACGCAAGATATGCTACACTGACTAAAATATAATCCGAAGCGAAACACATAATCTACTCGTCGCGGCCATATTGTCTTGATATAAATCCGAAGATTGAGAATCCGAAAATAGCCACCGAGTGAAAAGTGAAAGTATGTACATTGCAAAGAGCTTTTGTAAATATAGAAACGACGGAAACAAAAGACCTAATCTCAGTATCGCTGATAATCTTTTTATAATAAGTAGTAATAACCAGTCAAAAATTATCTAGGAAATGATCACATATTTTAAAGTAAAATCGTGTTGGAACTTATTTTATTTTATCAAAATGAATGCATCTTATAGAATAAAATAAACCAAATAAAAGCTAAAATGAAAAACAAATAATATGCCGGTCAGGCAAACCAGAATACTACTTAACAGTTCAAAATTCTAACTGTATGGTTTTTTTTTTAAATTCAAAATCGAATCAACAATAACAGTTCTTAAAGCAGGTGTATTCGATCATCACCCATTAAATTGTTATATATAAGAACAGTTTTATTTACCCAAACCAACTTTTTCTTCAATTCTCTTTACTATAGATATGATATTACTTCTATTTATACATTAATTGGTAAAAACACATTTTTAACGTCTTATTATCAAAATAAATTTGCATAATATGCTGTCCATATCATTGGCAGACACAAAATAGTGGTTGAGGCAGGATTTTCATCGCCCTTTTCTAGAATAAATTTATTAGATTCTTTCAGATGTTCGACAAAATTGGCTTTTGTCCATTTTTTCTTTCGCCTTCATTGGGGTTTCTATTGACCTCCCCCCTTCTGGCTTATCCCTGCCTAGATGTAACCTTCAAAAAATTTATAATTAAGATATATTATTGAATGTAAATATTACACTAGATTGGAAATATAAAATAAAAAATCACTAAAAGAGACATTTGTAAATCTCGAAGTCTTGGAAAAAGTTTCACATGAAAATTCTGAAAAATGAAAATTTTTTGTAAATATTTGTAGAATTGCATGAAAGTTATAGAACAGTAAAAATGTTGAGAACATTTTTTCACGTGAAATTCATGTGATATTTTTCACGTGAACTTCACGTTAAATTGCTCGTTAAAGGTGAAATTCACGTTAAGTTTTTCACGTGAGTTTCACGTTAATTTCATGTGAATATCACGTGAACAAAATTTCCCTGTGTACGTTAAAGCTTATGAGGAAAAGGGGATGCATGTTATTATAGGGGTAGAAAGGTCAAAGGACAAGGTCACAAGTGAAAACATTTTAATATGAATTGGTTTTAACAACATAACCTTTGAATGCCTTGGAAAAATAGCATGGAATTTGCATACATTAAAGATTATAAGGTTTTGTTTTAAAACTTCAAAGGTCAAGGTCACAAGTGAAAACTTATCAATTTTAAAATTAAGTAGTTTCCACAGCAGCCTTCATAGAATTTAATGAAACTAACACATATTTAAGCTTATGATCAAAATGCAAATCTACTAAATTTGTGGTCAAAGGGTAAAAAGTCAAGGTAACTATAGTGAAAACTTAGAAACATTAAAGTGTCAATTGGTTTTCACAACACAACTTTCGAAAGCAATAAAAGAGATAACTCATACGTTTGATAGATTTCTTGTTATCTTGAGGGAACGGATAATTATTTTGAGGGAACGTGGTAATAATGTTGAGGGGAGTGGTAATTATCTGAAGGGAACGTGGAAATTGTATTGAGAAAACGCGATAACTATCTTGAGGGAACATGATGTATTCTTTGGGTAACATGATAACAAGAGGGAATGCTATGTTAATTTGAGGGAAAGTTATGTGGGAACATGACGATATCTTGAGGGGACGTGATATTTTTTTTTTCTCATGGCCGTATTCTTCCACCATAGTCGAAGCATCGACAGTAGTGATACTACAAAAGCTGAATGAGGCCATGTTAATCATTTATTTTTTGTCATTCCCATAAGATAGTATGGCGTTACCACAACTTGATATGTCATTCCCAAATCAAATTAAGTCGTTCCCTCAAGATAAATATAATGTGTCCACAAAATCGGTATTTTGTTCCCACAGAAAAGGGGATCTTACCTCTAGGCGATGCTGTTGCAAGAGGAAACAAATTTAGAGATAAGAATCTCCATCAGTTCTTATGTGCGCATAGAGATGCTCAGCACAAAGCAGATTCTGAATGTGCCCTTCTATTTTTCTATGGGTGACCACTTGAAAAGTTAAAAAGTTGAAATGAAAAAGTAAAAGTCCAGAAAGAAATATTATTTCTAGAGATTCAAGTCAGGTTATTTATACTGCTAGAAGATGCATAATTAGAAGTGAAAGACATATAGCTATGCTAAAAAAATAAATAATTCTTTATTAATAAAACAAACAAACAAAAAACAATATTATTTATATTAGGACAATGAACACATAAAGAGATTTTAATATATCTGCATTGTTTTCCTTCTACTTAAAATAAAAGTATGTAAAAACTAATAAAATGAAAATGAATAATTAAAATGATTTAATTGAAAACTGCATTCTATATTTCGTTCGTATTTAGACGTGGTTGTTTTAAGTTTTCCGAATGTATAAACACATTGAAACAAAATGTTTAACAGTTCAACATTTAAATAAAGGTAATAACAAAACTACCGAACTTGAATGATCAATCTCATAGTCCAGAGAAAATGACAAAAACGAATCAGTCATACCGGAGAACTGGTGGATCGCAATGGTCCTGACTTGGTACAGGCATTTCAAACGAAATGGTGGGTTAAACCAGGTTTTATGGCGCCAAACCTCCCTCTTCCATTGCGATCTTAGGATCCGGTAATGACCATATTCATAACATAGTTGTGAGACACAATAGGGATATTGAGGTGATCATCTCAGTACAGCACACCAGTCAAACACTAATTAAAACAATTAACTATCATATCTTTTAACTCAATTTTGAACTTTTCTACTAGTGGCTGATAACGAAGAAAGAATTTTTTTAGTGATCGTATGAGACGTATTTTCTTATAGCCCTGCTTCAAAAGTCGGTCACGAAAAAACCGGTGTCTGATCAAAAATCTGTGCAAGCTCTGGCATATCGAATAAGTTGAGAAATATAAACACCGTAAGCAGGAGAAGTGGGTATAAATGACACTAGCAAAATTGCACAAATAACATAATAGAATCTTTTGATTTTTAAAAGTATCCTACAATACTTTCTTGGGTTTATAGTCATGTTTAATGCAGTTTGAGGCAGTTGTTTTACACGACTAGAATATTAGTACTATTAAACTAACGTTTGTCCTACTTCTATTCCAAATTCTATACTTTTTCAACGTTGTACTTCTCTGTCGAATTGCGATTTCTATCCAGACCGTCATTTTCAAGCTTTAACTTTTCCAACGCGTCGCCATCTTTCTCGTATGAGTCTCTTCTATTCTCTCTGAAACGTGACTCGAAAAACTTATTGCAAACAAAGAGCTTCAAACGATAAATTCCTAATAGCAAAAAATACGCTATTGGCGTCGACACAGTTATAAATAGTATCGACAACAATGCTGTCTTTCCTGGTTTTGCCCAATTCAAAAACGGATACAATATTCGTCCACTGGCAGCATAGTAGATGAGATTTAGTATAACATAAAATAAGGATGACATTACCGGCATGTACACATGTTGAAATTTGATTGGCTTAGATGAAAATATGACAACCAATAGTATGTACACTAGGTTGATTCCATGTTTGTTGATTGTCGTTGCTTTGGTAGCTGAAACAAACCAAAATACAAAATTATTATTATTTTATTACTAATTTGACAAATAAGAATTAGGTTAAAATAAAAAAAAAAACTATAACTAAAAAAATCATTAGCACAGATACTAAGTAAGATGAGAGAAATGGCAAACTATTGGTCTTTGAAAGAGGCAGAGAGGTAGCAATGGGGCATTCAAAAGTTCGAAAGGGCAAACACAAAATATGTTTTCCATTTAAATTGTTAAGTGAACATATGTTTCCAAATTTTGTGTGAGACTTGACGCTCTATCATGGGAATAAAGGTTAATTCACAAAAGCTGTAGAAAAACGTATCAGTTGTGATGAGTAAGTACAGATGGAATATTGTTACACAAGAAGGGAGATTGACGTTTAACAAAGAGCTTTGTCAAGTCTTCCATGAGTGTCTATTTTGAGATGTAGATATAAATATGAGACAGAATTCCTAGAATCAGTAGTGCCCTTTATCTCAAGCTCATGCAGATATATATTAAATGGAGATAGACACAAAATACAGGATTGTTCAATGCAAGGACATAATCAATATAACGGAAGTTAGATCTAGTTAGATGTTTTGTTGTTGTCTATAAAAGATTGTAAGAAATTTGGTTCATACGAGTGAAGAAACAAATCAACAGGAAATGTGCACAATTTGTGCCTATTGGAATTCTGATCAATAGTTGAATGAAAAAAACCATGTCCAGTACATGAGAGGTAGTGTAGCGAGAGGTGGGTCAGAGGTAGCGTAGAGAGAGCGTGACCAAATGTGAGTTTCCGACGATGATGTATGTTATTCATTAGAAATTGAGCATATGCTATCATTTGGTCGTCTGTAAACTTGTTTTGTTTTCTTAGAATTATTGATGACAGAGTCACTGTGCTAATTGTGATTTTAGGAATACAAGTGTATTGCGTGGAAAAACAAAAATTCTTGATGCTGTTATAAGTTGAAACTGATTGAGTGTTAAGAATCTTTATCAGTTGTTTCTAATCTTAAAGATTCACATTTGGGTGATACCATTTCTAGAATAATTACAATTATATATAAGTATTTTTGGAGGTCAGATTTTTTGTCGTCAGTCAGCACAGCTGAAAGAGGTGAAACGGATAACCCAATAATGAAGCGCTGTTTTAATGGACTTTTTTATGTAATTCAGGAATCCAATATAGAGATTGAATGTTGTCATTTTTAGCACCAAGGACATAAATGAACGAGGAAGTTACCGATTTATGATTATCAAATATTTCCTCCTTAGATAGTGTTGTTGTTGTGTTAGGTTCGTTTTTGGTAATCGAATATCAATAGTTTTATATGTTTTAACAAGCAGTAAATTAACAGTACGACACTCCCAAAAAAAGACGCAATATTTGTCTTCTAAATGGCAAACATACTTTTTTATTATCTTATTTGCAGTTGTTCCTGTGAGGTTGTCAGCGAAGTTTGCTTTGTATTGTTGCTTTTTGATTTAAGACTATTATTATTTCGTTGCTTTCCAAATCTTAAAATCGACTAGATGAAGGACATCAAAAACTGTTTCCTTTTCTTTTTATTCGCATATGTAATGTACGATTTAACCTATCCCAACAAAAATAAATCTTATAATTTTTCCAGATAATAACACTACATTGACCCAAAATGACGTTCTATGAACTTTATACAGACATAGACTAATTCATTACTAATTTACTTTCAAAATCAAAACCTAAAAGGGTACTTGTTACTAAATAGGTTGCAGTTTAAAAATAACCTAATTAACCCTTCCAAGATGCAATTTCAAACTTGCAATTAATGCACCAGCACGTAAGAAATTTAAATTTAGAGGAAAAGATGTTTCAGCTTGAGTCTCAAGACGTTTTGGATGAGTTTATTTTCTTAATAAGGCAAGAAAGGAAATGTCATGTATCAAATATGACTTGTATTGTTCGAACACTTATGTTTGAATGTAATTAGATTTTTTATAAAAGGGTTACTTCATTATAAACAGTGAACACCTACATAAATTAAAGGAATATTATAAAAAGAAAATTCTAACATGACAAGAACCCTTATTTTTTCTGTTGTTAACTTTATTGATTACGGAGTGCAGTGACTACATGAAGGTTGTTCTCTGTTTTTACTCAAAATAAAACATAATTTAATCATCTCCGAATTTTTATATCAAATTACTAAATTTTATTTTGTTTTTCTATGCTTGTCTTATTCATTTAAAGTTTTCAATCTTTGGTTAGAGCGCCTCTGATGAATACTGAATAGACAAAACGCTCGTCAGGCATAACAGAATTTATAGTCTGTAACTTAGTTTTATTTTGTTTCCTAAAATGCGAGACAAAAAAAAAACACCGCTTTACTTGTACATGTATTATCAAAGAACTTAAAGTCCAAAATGTAACTCGTAAAAGGTTGTTCTAGATCGTGTGTAATCGTAAGAACTCTTGAAAGTTTTACAAGTTGAAAAAAAAACAATGTCACAATTTAACTCGTAAACACATCGCAAATAACTCGTAAAGAACTCGTAGAGATCGTAAATGGCTCGTCTTTAATCGTAACTAACTCGG
Organism: Arcuatula senhousia; assembly: GCA_963971305.1. Lineage (NCBI taxonomy): Eukaryota > Metazoa > Mollusca > Bivalvia > Mytilida > Mytilidae > Arcuatula > Arcuatula senhousia. Next base: position 57,226,355 of record OZ020303.1, on the reverse strand, counting down.
AAAGACCTCCCAAAAGAATTCTTTTACGAGTAGTTTGCGAGTTAGTTACGATGCCATTTCCAATATCGCAATTTACTCGTAAAGACGTCATAAAGGCACCGTAAAATGCTTGTAAACAGTTCGAAAATAAAATTTGTATCGTCTCTGGACGGGAGTGCGAAACATTTTCGCACAACTGACGAAATCATGAAAACTCAGAAAGAGATCGGAAAAGGTTTGTAGAAAATCTCGCAAAAACTCATAAAACTATAAATTTTGTAAGTCGTAACAACTCGTAAGAAAATATCGTATATGTGAAGGGGGTATTACTTGGTAGAGCGCCTCTCATGAGTCTTGAATAGACGAAACGCGCGTCAGGCGTAGCAAAATTTATTGTCTGGATCTTTGTTGTCATTTGTATTTCGAACACACGTGAAGGTTAGCACTGCTGGTGGAGTTTAAATTCCCCGAGGTTAGCTCGCTCCGGCTCCAACACTTTTGAGTTGGAGAAAACATCAAAGCTTTAAATTATACGTCTAAATTTCAAAATTGTCTAAACACTAAGGTTCTTCCTACCCCAGACATAGGTTGAATATCTTAGTAATAATTTGGTTCCCCAGTTTGATGTTTTTGGTTGTACTGTTCTGTGCTCTTCGTGTTCATGCAGTGTTTGGCGTTTTCGGTGTTTTTGGTAGAGCGCCTCTGATGAGTCTTAAATAGACGAAATGCGCGTCAGGCGTAGCAAAATTTATTGTCTGGGACTTTGTTGTCATTTGTATTTCACGATTTCTTACGATTTCACACGAGCTAGAAAGACCGGTTTACGAGTAACAAAGAGTGTTTTACGAGTCTTTGCGATCGAACATGACTTAAAAACTCTTAAAAACTCGTAAGGAAATCTCGTATATGTGAATGGGGTATAAAATAGACGAAACACACGTCAGACATAGCAAAATTTGTTTTCTGGAACTTTGTTGTCATTTGTATTTCACGATTTCTTACGATTTCACGCGAGCTAGAAAGACCTGTTTACGAGTAACAAAGAGTGTTTTACGAGTCTTTGCGATCGAACATGACTTGAAAACTCGTAAAATCTCGTAAGGAAATCTCGTATATGTGAATGGGGTATAAAATAGACGAAACACACGCCAGACATAGCAAAATTTGTTGTCTGGATCTTTGTTTTATATTTTTTTTCTTCAAAAGTAGAGGCGGCCCTTAACACTGACCTGGTGGAAGTCTTTACTTGCATCGATAACAATATACTATTTCACATGTACGGGGTTTTGTTACGAATACAATGTAATTTTTATCAAGAGGGGAATTTGATCACAAGGTGTCAGATGTTATGAATTGCCTTTGACGTATATAGTTCTAGTTCCATTGTTACAATTTTAATTATTTATTGTTCAGGGAACTAATTTGAAGGAAATTGACTTATCTTCAAATTACCACTTTCGCTCAAATCGTGCTCTGCCTATTATCTGAAGAGAGTGAATATACTTCTTTATCCGTATCAATTGTCCTTCTTGATTTACTAACTGGCCATCTGTCCACTGTCAACTTTTTGTCGAATCAGTATTTAATATTAATGCTGTACGAAATGAATTTAAAAGAAACTACTTTTTTTCTTATTTGTAATGAGATTGAAAGATATAAATATTCATTTCTAAATGATGACGATTGACTGATAACTTAGTTCTCCAAAGAAAATTATGATAAGAAACCTTATTTTGTCATGTTTGTCTGTTGTCGCCTTTATTGAAAGAAGCAAAGGTGTACGAAAAGGGTAATCAACATCATAAAACCGTTAAGACAAAGACAAAACCGGTAGACAAATAATCATCACAACGAAACAAACCACACAACAACATAAAACTTACACACACATAACAACAAAACCGCATTCAGCATTGTAAACTCAAGTCGAAACGAGAGTGAACTCAGGTGTTCTGGAAGAGTAAGCAGTTCCTGCTTGCTATAGCAAACCCGTCACGTTGCCAAAGATCGATTTAGTGTTTGTCAATCCGGAAAGTATGACATTACCAAACTCTATGTTAAACCAACATCTGTGCTCATCTGAGAGATAGAAATCCCGCATTTGTATACAAACATATGATGTTTTCCGTAAAATTTCTTTAGTGATGACAACAACCTGGGAGCAACGTACCCCTGTGTTAACAATTTGCTTGTCAGTCGTTTAGCGCTATCAAGGAAGTCGTTGTACTCCCAACATGCTCTGGAATAACGAATCAATTGTGAAACGTAAACTCCATATGCTGGAGCGAACGAGTTGTTGCTACATAGAAAGGTAAAGTTAACTATTGGAAAGTTGAAGTCATCACATTTGTCATAGAGCTTTGTACAAAGCCTTCCTAGTGTGTCAATTTCGAGAAATAGATACAAATATGAAGCGGACCTCTTAGAATCTGTAGTGTCCTTTATCTGAAGTTCCTTCGGATATATGAGATGTAAATCGAAGATTGTTTAGTGAAAGGACATCATCAATATAACGAAATGTGAGATTGAAGGATAAAGCAAGTTTGCGGTCTTTTTTGTCTAGAAGTGATTGTAAGAAGCCCGCTTCTTACAATCCGCAAATTCTTACAGTCCGCCAATACGGAATCCAGCGAACTCAAAATAACAAAAAAATATTAACTTTTGAATTATGTTGAATAAAGTCATCAGTTCTGACTTTTTATACTTAATATTTAACATATTTATTTATCCTGGATTGGGAAACAAGCTTGATGCTTATAAATGTGAATCCCTCTCGAGCTAGCAGTTTACAAGTGTGGACTTTCAGCGGCTCCATTGGGTTTTTTATCGAACTCTACAAAGAGGTCGTTTAATGTGCATTGGGGGTTGCTCTCCACACACACAGCCCAACCTTTTTTCGTTCTTTCCGAAGAACAGAACAAGTATCGTTCCGTGAGACCATCCTCGCAAATGGTGTCAAGAGAAAATCGGAAGATTGGTTCATGAAATTTTCACCCCGGAAGAGGATGGAACCACGACCATTTTTGTTAGTAGCCCGATGCGTTAACCACTCCACCACGAAATTAGTTAATTTCTATTTTGTTGTTCTATGCTCTTCATATTCATATAGTGTTATGAATTTTCAATCTTTAGATAGAATTCCTCTGACATGTCTGATGAGTTTAGATACGCGACACGATTGTCAGGCAAGCTATTGTTTGGAACTTTGTTGTAATTTTTATTCATAATATGCAAGTATACCTGTTTTATCAATGAACTTTAAAAACAAAAGTTAGCCCGCTCCAGAACCAACATTTTTGTGTTGGAGAACACATCAATGCTTAAAATTATCCGTTAAAAAAAAAACTTAGATACACGCCCTTAGCAAAGTAAAATCTAGCCACTTTGGGGCCTTAAATACAACGTGGGGCTAATAATTCGACAAGAGTTCAAATATTCATATAGTGCTTGGTATTTTCAATTCTTTGAATAGAGCGCCTATAATGTTTCTTAAATTATTTCTAGGACAGAGACGGCCCCTTACACTGGCCTATAAGGGGAATCTTCACTCGCACCGATAACCATATATAGTGTACCTGTGTTGTATAAGTTCACAAGTGCGGGGTTTTGTTACCAATATAATTAATATATCTATTAAGGGGGAAAATTCGATCACAAGGGGTCATATCATGAATAGTCTTCGACGTTTAGTTCTAATTTCATTATTACGATTTTAATTCATTTTTGTTCAGGAGACTAATTGGAAGAACATTTGCTTAACTTCAAATTACAACTTTCTCTAGAATCGTGCACTGCGAATTATCTGTAAAGAGGGAATATAATAGTATTTTCATATAAAGTTTCATTCTTGATTTACCAGCTGACCATCTGTTTGGTGTCAACTTTTGTCAAAGCTTACGTTTGTACTCGTCGTCCTATGGTTGGTGTTCTATGTCCAGAATGGAGTCTTTTTTTACATTTTTTTAGGATTGTCTTTGACTCATATGCATTACATTTCTATCTCTTGCCAATTTAAAAACAGCGAGCAGCCACCACTGGTCACATTGAAGGCTGCTGGCTGTTTTCCAATGTGGATTTTTAAAATGGACGTTTATACCTGTAGGTAGTGTCGCTGACACTCAACCATCTATTTTCGCCAATTGATTGATGCTAAACGAATTGATAACAAAAAACCCTTTTCTTATACTATGATATGAAATCAAAAGAAGCAACGCCCACAATTATGATGACTTAATTCCGTCGCGTTTGTCTTTACTGTTAAGTTTGATACATTCTTTCAGAACATCGACTGAACTTCAATAATATGAAACCAAATCACGTTGGACAGAGCTACATACTGATCAACTTAAAATGATATATGAATGATAAAAACTTTACTACTTTAATACGTTCATGTACGTTATACACATTTCTGTCATTCTAACCGTAATTGAAACTGAAAATATGGTGTTTTTTTATATAATTTTTGTTTTTCGATAAGACCGGAAAACACAGGAACAAATATCTGGTAGTTGATTGTGCTCAACCTGCTTTGTAATTCTCTTGTCCACCAAACAACTAGTAGACAATTGATATGCTGATCACTCTTATGCCGCTTATAGACAACTTAATATTAATATACATGTAGTTTTTATTGACGTGTTTTTTTTTCGGCATGCAGATAGTATACCTTCCAATGTGCACTTATTGTGCGCCATTGCTTGGTGATTTGTTTCCTTATTCATATGAAACAGACTTTTTTACAGTCACGAGATGATGCCATCGTGGACTTGTCTTATCCTTTATGGTCACTTTTTGTTATTTTGATGATGCCCTTTCACTCAACACTCCTTGATTAAAGTTGTTTGTTTTGCATTCAATATATATCAACAAAAACTTGAAACCAACGACAAGGCAGATTCTACGCCTCATTTTTGGATCGACACCTCGAAAAAGACATTCAATTAATATTTTACGACTAACATGGTGTTTGACTATTGATAATTGTAAATTAAAAAAAAGTCACATTTGAAGTACACAGAGTGCTAAATGTTTGGAGCATTGACTGTACTATTTTTTTTTAAATACTTGAAATAAATTTAACAGAATACAATGAAAATAAACTCTTTGTAACGGGCTTCTTTGTTGAACATGTACTGTCGACGATTTTCAGTAGAATTCAATTGTAAAGTCATTTATACGTCCTGAAACGTCCCAAATATTTTTTCAACCGCAATGCACATAACGTTGTGCGTTTAAAAGGGATGAGCCACCTTAATTTATGTATACGTACATGTTGCTATTAACGTCCAGTATAGCAGTGTAACTTGAACGGCAGCCTGTCCACAAATATTCATTAGGATCCACTGAAACTTTAAATACCACGGTAGTTCTTGCACATCTCCTGAAAGTATTATTTTCAAAATATTTCAATGTAAGAATGTATTTCAATTTTAATGTGCAAAGATGATTAAAAGTTTTTCGGTAAAATACACCTAGATGATTCCAGCATGATATAGACTGACGGGGGATTTTAAGGTTGGAACTTCTTATAGCCATGGTCTAGTAATACTTGGATGATCATTAATGTATGACCCGAGTTCCAACGTGCCTCTTGATGATCTTATCATTTCCACAACGTTAATTGCACCCAGTTGATCTATGGGTTGACGAATTCCAGCCTACTCTATTGAACGTCAAACTGTGTGAATCTTAGTTCATGTATTATTTGTGTTGCCCATTGTCTTGACCTGGGTGGAAATAAGATATGCTACTTGTACAGTAAGGAAAGCAATAAAATTGAACATTGAATACAAATAAAAGCAAATAATGTCTCCGACCATCTTTGCTTGTAGATCAGAAGTCTATGACCGTAATCTAAAGCGAGGTTTTCGGACTTGTCTGGCACGAAATTTGATCGTAAAACCTTTTCCAAAATTTGGGCTGTTTGAATTAATACAAAGTTCACATCAGGTTTCCTTCCTTGAAATGCATATGTTCGATATTTGTATGTGGCTTCCCAATTCGAGATTTTAGGGTTAAAGTTAAATATTACATGAAAAGATTTGAAATTCTGCAGCGTGTTGTATGACAAATTGTATATGTCCTAGGCATATTGAATGTTATAATATATATTTTGCAAACAATAGTTATTCAATTGAAAATTGATGTGAATAATGAGAACTAAAAAATAAAGAGGAAACGAAGAGTGTTTTAACAGGAAAATTTAAAAAAATATATTTAAAAAAGGGAAATGGTATAAATTCATCTTTATTCATGTTTGTTTTATACACATTTTGTTCCTTGTTTTTTGTTCAAACTCTAATTTATTTTGTTCCATCCTCATATCTAGCTAAATAATTATGCAACGCTACTAAAACTCAACAAAAAAAAGTCACGTTCGAAAGTTAGCAAATGATCATAATGGTCAAGCAATATATATATAAATCAAAGCACTAATTAATGTGTAAAAATGCTCAATAAAATAGAAGTACTCTAGACGGTTTAGAAGGCGTCGAGCTACTATCACCAAGGTTCGTTATTCGAACATTTCATATTTATAACAGATTTTCCGACGCTCTAAGGACACCATTCCCAAGGAACGATGATAGTTCTTAAAGAAAGACGAAAATGGTTTTCTGACCTATATAATACAAACCCCTTATTACGTCAGGCCGCAAGCACAAAACATACAAGCAGCAGACAAAATCGACAAAAGCAAATACTGCCAGTGTTATGTAGCTGAGGTTAGTCAGAAGCAACATCCATTTGCCATTTCCACGCTCTAAGCTCCAGTAGGCTTCTAACAGAATCCATATTAAGTGGTATGCCAGCCAAAGTGATGTCCATACAACGTACAGAATCTGGGATCCATGCTGAAAAATAAAGTTCTACTGTCACAATAGCTGTGCTTTTTTTTCTTGATGTTGAATCGAAGAAATCCTATCGTCATTTTGGTTTAAAATTAATAAGATTCGATATTCATAACACAATTTAAACATTTTGAAAATGCAGCCAGTCGTCTCCAACGTATACCAGTCAGGTCCACCAAAACCATGCAAATCATTCAAAGCTTATTTCAGAGTTATTACCTTTTTTTCTACATGAAACAAAGACTATGTATGAGAACAAAAATCATGTTCTGATATAGATTCTTATTTTACCAAATATAATGTTCAAAACAGTGAAGATTACAAAATCAAATATCGTATAAAAATCGTATGCTTATTGACAAAAACCACTGTTATTTAGTGGAATATAATGAGTCTATAAGGGTCACTAACATTAAAGCATCACACGATATAAAGGGTCCTGTATTTTGACTCTTGTTGGATTTGTTGAAACATTATCCTGTCTTCCTTGTTTTGTCTTTTCTTCTGGACATTTGAGATTGACCCACAAAGTTTGGTAGTTATTACGTAAATGTCAGACAATGCAAGAAAGGAACTTTGTTTGTGCTACAAAGACCAACGATTTCCCTAACAGAAGTAGAGTTCTTAAATGCTAATTCCACAGAGGAAAATAACGACATGTGCAAGGCCGAATCAACAGCAAAACAAACTCAGAACACTTGGATGCTGATATCAGCCTACATGTAAATTACACTGCTGTCCTTTTTTTATATTTTGAAATATGCTTGCACACGTATAATCATTTATAAAACAACTTGTAAATTAAGTGTTAAAGCAAATGACAAACCACTTTAGTCGTATCTTAGACAAAAAGACAGTTCTAGATGAATAATGAGCAATAAGTACATTTGTACCTAAATTCAAGTGCCGGAGATAATACGGAACTAAGTGTTACTTAGTAGTTTCCGGCTATATTACGGTTCGGTATACTTATATCGGATGAAGGTTGATAGGATTGAGTATTTGACCGAAAAATAAAAATAAACGTCCTATATGTAGTTGTATTGTTTACAAATATTGGTTGGTTGGAAATGGGATCAAAGGACGTCCTCGTGTCCAGGAAATTACGACACCCGGATTTACGACATATTGCTTTGGTTTTACTAGTCTCGAAACCAAACGGTTTTTACGTTGCATAATCGTACCTTGGAAGATGGAGTTTTGGTTCGAGGCGATTTCTTCTATTATTTTCAAAAGGCTAAATTAGCAAAAATGCCATGTTGGCTACTGCCCTCACTTGACTTCAGTCATCGGTCATTAGTCGTTCATCTGTCCATTATACTTTTCAAAAATATTCTGCGCTGAATCCACTCCAACACATGATTATTGTTCTTTTTAGTGTCATTTACAGTGCTGTTAAATTGAACTTTTCGATCCATCTAAAATCATGGACGCCGTTGCTAGATATAGATTATAGGGGTAAATCACCTTATAAGGAACTAAAAGAATATAACAGATAGAACAATTCTTATGGAAAGTATACGAAAGTCTCCACTGCATCGAACCCTTATCGGTGAAACGGTCATTCTTCGTACTAGTATTTGGCATTATAGAATGAAAACTTTTGAATATAAAGGACCTTTTGATTGCTTAAATATTCAGTTGTTTAAGCTCTAATATGAGTCTTTTGGAAGAAATTTTCAGATGAAGCCTTTTAGGGGTAATCGGTTTTCAAAAGGTTAAAAAAGGTTTTGATTGAAAACTATTTATAAAGCTATATTTTTTAAGCTTTAATATCATTAATGAACTTGCAGTTTAGCAATTAAGCTTTTAGGAGTGTGTAGTTCTAGTGTCACGGATGGAAATATAAAGCAGAAATGTAGCGTTTTACTCAACGTAAATATTTTGCATCCCAGTAATAAACTAAAAACGAATGTCTTCCACTTTGAAGAGGAAATAACACAGAACTGAATTGTGCTTTCATTAGATATTAGAATGTCATGAATGTATTATCTTAAATTTCGTCGTTTCTTAGGGACAAAGACCTGATTTAGAAATGTTACTTTTATATATTAATTTATTTATTGAATTTTATAAGCTATTAACAAAATTTTTCAAATTTCTTAACATTAGTTCTTAAGCTTATTAAATTCAAACAATAAATATTTTTTTTATTTTACCAAATCATTTTAACATAAGACGATAAAGAAATGTGAAATAAGTGTACGCGACACAGCTAACATTAAAGAACGGCAATTTAAAAAATCACAATGGAAAACAGTCAACAGTCTTCAACATGACCAGAAGTTACTGCTCGCTGTCTTGCATTTGCCCAAGACTTAAATAAAATGTATTCAAACAAGGCACGGCTAATACATTACAGACTTTGTCATTAAAACGGTTATCTTGTTAGTCCGAAAAACACGTAGCATTTCCGTTTTTACCCGTATTGGTGCTACTAAGGATACAGAAACTGGATTTTCAACCATCGTCTGTTGAATTTATTCCGTAGCACAATCATGAAGTTGATACGTGTATGACTGGGGCATAAAACGTAGCATGGTGCAATCACCAGGAGGGAGGGGTAACTTCAAGTATTTTAGGGTACAGATGTGTGGCCCGGAAATTTTATACCCACCCTATTCAAATATAAGCCTGCTTAAAAAAAGACACCCATACATACATTTCTAATGCATTTAATATTACACAGAATATGTATAAACTAGACATGTTTTATAAATATTCTATTGAAATCAAAGTTTGAGAATTAAAAGTTACCAAATGCATGTACAGTTAGGGTTACAAGGAGGCAAAATATGGATGCTCGGTCACTCATTTTCTATTGATTTATGACATTTGTGAAAAGTTAACCTTGACACATATGCAAAATCTGAAATTTTCACCCTTTACACATATGGAGCACCCCAAAAAAGTAGACCCTTTTGGGCCGCACATATGTACCTTCCTTTATAATGGAAGATACCCCCTCCGTGGGTGCACTAGTAATAATTCTATTACTAGTAAATTATATCCTATTATATTTCGTTCTATTTCTCAAGGACAAAGGATAGCAGAATTGAAAGTTATATCTTTGAACTCCTTTTTTGTGTTAACTCAAGATATGAAACTTTATCATTAAATTCAGATACTGGTCATTTTGATCTTCGCATGTTTTGAGATAATCTTCATCAACATCATGACACAAAACGAAATGTGGCGTGACGGTTTTTGATAACGTCCGTGTATGACGTCAATCAATACGATTTTATAATACTTTAATAGTACGAGGTGAATAAACGTGTTTTATTTTTTAGATAGAAAATTTGAAATTTCTCAGCTAAATGTTAAGCTTTCAATAAATTAAGGTGTAAGGGAGCGATCATTTGATTTTTATGGGGTGGCTATGGTGAAATTTGAAATAAAAATGAAGGATAGCCAAAATCAAGAAATAAAAAGGCAGGACAGTGGTTTGAGTAAAAAAGGTATGCTGATATTTTTGGCTTAAAAGATTATAGTTGCTTTAAAATAAAAAAAAAGTTGCGCGCGCAAGCGCCCCCCCCCCCAAAAAAAAAATTAGGCTAGCCTTTTTCCGAAAATAAAAAGGCAGGACAAAGAAATTATCCATAGCCCCCCATAAAAATCAAATGGTTGCTCCCTAATTTTAAACAGTATAAATACTATTGTCGAAAATAAACTATATACGTCAGCATTTAGAAATCAAGTTTTCCCCATAGCAGTTATAGTAATTTCATGCTCAGAAAATCTGATTGGATAAATCGATTTTCGGAGAATCAAATAAGTTTAGGGGTAAATTAAACTGGTTATAATTAATCTTTAAGAAGAAAATACTAGTGATTAATAGAGGTACTGAAGAAACCGAAGAATCAATTATCTGTATTTCCAAATCCGACGAAAAACAGCTCGTCACTAAGCCAAATACTGCAGTAACGGATAAAAAAAGGCTCCTTTTAGGCCGAACTTTTTGCGATTTTTGTGCAGATTTCGGGCAAAATTCGTTTTCAGAAGACTGCAGACGGACCCAATCCCTAAAAAAAAATCTAGATTCGTTCCTGTACTGTTAAGTTATACATGTCCTATTTTCTTGTTGATTAATGAATGCTTATTGTAAGTAACATAAGACTATGATCAAAACGCTTTTTAAACCTTCCCCTTTTTTTAATATAGTCAGTATAATGCCTATAAGTGCAACAACAATAAAGAGGGAACATCACAAAATAAAAGGTGGGAAAATCTGTTAAAAAGGCGTATTTGAATTCGAATAAGTACTAACTAGAATGCTTTTAAATTGTCTCTCATGTTAAATTTATCACCAAGCATGGCAAAACCTAACAATAAAACCTATAATTATGATTATTACATGTTCGATTTATGCGTTAAATTGTACTTGCTATTTACATGCCTGCCTGATAAATGAACCACCCAGAGTTGCTTTCAACATTTGTGATTTTTATTTTCTATTTGCGCTTTTAGTGACGTAAGTTTACATTTTACGTATAGCGATGAAAACGCGTTATTTGACTTCGATTCAAAACTTAATCAAAGTTTGATTTTTTTTTCAAAACACTGAACAATTTTCGATGTTGCACACAAAAACTTATGAAAACAAGTACTCATCCTTCTTCTATAAAGAAGAGAGGATACTTATAGGCCTTGGCCTGCTATCCAATCCTTTTCTTATTGAATAAAATATGTTTAAATCAAAATCTATAAAGAACTGGAAATAAAACCTGCCCAATCGACAGTCTAAAATCAAAAGACAGTCCCAGAGGGGAAAAAAAACATTTACTGCAATCATATAAATGTTGCCAGTTATCATGCTCATCCGGTAAAGCATTTTCCTTTTACCAAAATGTATTATATGGGAACTAGTTTTTCGCACAGCACACTCGTTTTGGAGAATGGGATTTTGATGGACGGTTTGTTTAGAAAAAAAATATTGTATTCAGATAAATTTACTATAATATTGACAAGCCCCCCCCCCCCAAAAAAAAGAGGATATCTCTAAATTTCACCCAAAAAGCTATAAAAGTTGTGCTCTCGTTGATGTTATTCGAGTGCTTTTGAAAATTACAAGTTTCTTGAAACTAACCGATGTGTATTGAATCAATTTTCATTTGATATGTTATATTTGATAATTAATCTATACGAATGCAAGATGATTTGAGAGCTTTGGTCTTTGGTCTAGATGTATATTAAACATGGTAATCAGAGAGGGTCTAATTACTTGTTAAGGAAATTACACGATGTTTTTTTGCCCATAACGTGCACATTATATCAAATTGAACATGTACAAAGAACAGAATTATATACGGACACCAGACATTAATTACACTAACAGTTGTGTTAAGCAAAAACTTTAATTAAACTTTTTTCTATCTATCTATATTGTTGACATTTGTCGGTTTGTTCGTTTCATGTAAAGTTAATAAACATCATCACATTTTTAACCTGACAGTAACTAAATGGTGGCAATTCTGCCTCAATTTTTCATTTTTTGTTTCAAAACTCTCTTCACTTGGTCCTACATACTTAATGCACTTTAAGCCTACATAATATCAAAATGTCTTGTTGTTGGCCAAAATAAAAGGGGGTGGGGTGGATCGGTATTTCATTTAGACAGTTTCCCATGCTATATCAACATGTATAAGATCAATTTACATTTTCATTTATTTGTTTATTAATTCCGTTTATAGGCGTTTAATAAAATTCAAAATATGCATTTGATTAATAATTGAGATATGACTCAAATCGAATGATTTTTAACCATTAAAGAAAATTATAATCGCATTAGTACAGGTGTTGATCAAATATGTATTTTTGTACAGTAACATGCTATAACGATAAGTCAAGTCGACATACATGGCAATATTTATCAACACGTATAGTCGTTATGAGCGACTATTTTAATAAATCATAAAGGAAATTGCCATCTCTACGTAACAATCTTAAGATATCACCATGCGTGTTCCCTTTGATCAGACAATTGGAAAATGAATAGTTTAAATATTTGGATTGTACATTTTAAAACATACTTTACATACTTCTTTTATACTTCTTTTTATACTTCTTTTATACTATGTAAAATAAAAAGCTTTTTTTTTTTTACAATTTAACTTTAAATAAATTTTATGATCAACTATACATTTCATTTACGCAAAAGCTTTAACGTTTTTTTGTATTATTACACAGGATTTAAAAATATTACATATAGTGTTAAAAGTATTATATAAATTTAAAAGAATAAAATTACATTCCTTTATGCATCGCTAAGTTTAATGAACAATATGTGATGTATTTTTTAATGCGTTTTTTTTTTATTCAGAAAAAGGGGAGGGGACTTTTTGAAAGTATTTTGATGAAATTGTTTGGTCTCGAAGTTTTATTTTCAATTGATTAGAAACATATAACGTTTATTAGTGAATAAGCAAAAATAGCACCATTTTGACCGTGCTTCAAATGTACTTTGAATAGTTTTATTAAGCTTACATATTGTTTTTTTAATGAGTGTAAATAGCAATTATTTTTTTTATTAAAATGCAGATGATTGAACGGCAAAATAAAATAAAAAAATATAATATAGTATATAGAAACATGGACTTACTTGTAAAGTTACAAACTCCTGTGGTCTATTATAATACAGCCCGAACTCCTTTAGTTTAAAATAGCTTTTCCATCTCATTTTCAGTTTAAGCGACAGTTCAAAGTACTTTAAATATCAACAATTTGCTATGCAAGGATTTGTTTAACCAAAAATAATACAAGTCCGATACAAGAGAGTACGAATCTCCCGAGTGCTTAGTAAGATATACAACTTTTTACGAGAGAGTGACACTATTATGTAGAACACCGGACATCGAAGCTTGAAGCTTTTCCGCCCAGGCGTTCTATTTCGTGATTCACATTGAATTACAATTTATTTGACATACGGCTAATTGCCTTTTAACTGTCGTATTGAAAAACAAATAATTCTAAACGAATGATAAGGTGAAAAAAATTCCGATTTCACATTTAAAGCCTAATGAAAACTGACCGGAAAATTAACCCAGCTCAAAAACATATTATCTTAATACTAAAATTGAGAATCGTCATGTTAACTCATTGTCCCTTTAATAACATTTCAAATGAATGGTATAATCTTACATTTCACGTTACTTTACGAGGCAGACATGTAAACACATACGTCTCGACAATAAAATTAAAATTAAGACTATACAAATTAAGACATTTTGGAAAAACTAAAAGGTTGAAATCGAAATAATAAATAGAAAACAAATCCGTGATCTGACCATGAACCTAGTTGCTATATTATTGTAAATTGCCGAAAGCTTTGTATGTTTAAACAGAACCTTTTAGAATAAAATATCTAAAATAAATTTTAGTAACCCATCGATACCCTATTTTAACGAAGTATAAGTTATATTTTCGAGATAAAATGGATATACAGATTCTGTTGTTTCGTCTCTTTATAATTGCCATAATAATTCATTTATTAGCAAAGCAAAAAAAAAAAGAAGAGAAAACATGATTGAAAAGTTAATTGAAGCAGAAGCAGCAAGCTAAAATTATTTTAAGCAGTGTAGGACCATGCGAGCTAATGTCATCCTTTGGCCGCCGACTGTCGTCTGTCCGTCCGTAAGTTTTTATTGAACGATCTCTATAATCACATAAATGATTGTGCACTTGATCGTTAGGATGTCCTTCACTAAGTTTGCGAAATAACCATTTCTGAAAATTCAAAAAACAGGAGCGTAAAAAGCATAAGAGATAAAGAAACAACTTTTCAGCACCGCAAAAGCTCTATACAACGTGTACGACAAGTCACTATGGGAGTTATTTCACCTTCATCGTCAATGTAGACTAATTTTACACTGTTTGCACCATAACTAATAGAGAAGTTGAAAAAAAAAAACTAGCATTGCAGAACCGTTCAGCTCAGTGAGTTCTAAAACAAATGACTTCAGGATCAACATTGTCAGATCAATCGTTTATACCCAAATTTATTTTTTTTCTGACATTTAACCACTAAAGGGATTGCTTTGAAGCGTTTGACCACCATTTAATCGACATGCCACGCACCATTCTTGGTTATAAACGAGAGTTGAATGATTCAGGCTCCCGTGATTTTTGAGTTCATATAACGACGTTACATTGTAATTTATTGCGTAATTCTGGCATAATGTCTAGATTTCAAACGACGACTTTCTCCATATGAAACTTCTATGTATTGACCGTTATACCGACAAGTTACAATATTCTGGTATGACGAAAGACCTTCAATCAAACACAGGGAGTGATTGGTAGCAAATATTAACATGAGTTGCTCCACGACCGCGCTGTGTTTGTCGACTTTCTATATTGACGCTCCCTATATTTTCCCTGTTAATAGTAAGAGGTAGTCTTAGGACTTAGCTACTGAGTGCTTACAAAGACATAGGTTGAATATCTTAGTAATAATTTGGTTCCCCAGTTTGGTAGTTTTGGTAATACTGTTCTATGCTCTTCATATTCATACAGTGTTTGGCATTTTCAATATTTTTGGTAGAGCGCCTTTGATGAGTCTTGGATAGACGAAACGCGCGTCAGGCGTAGCAAAATTTATTGTCTGGAACTTTGTTGTCATTTGTATTTTTTTTTTAATTAAGTAAGTGATCGAGCGGCTGTTTTGGTGTTTTTCGTCCTTGCAACACTATATAGAATTTGACGTTGGTCGAATAGGTAAATATGGTTGGTATACGAGAAACAACCTGTATCATAACCATCCATGATCATTTTAACTTGAGGTAGTTACAAATGGATTTGATGCAGCTACAAACGATAGTTACCTTGCATCAACTTTGACGAACTTGTGAGTAATATTTTTAACGACCTTTTTAAAAGTTCAATTGGTGTGGTTGTCCATAGTAATGAAAACGAATTCGTTTCGCTGTCGACTCAAAACAATGCGAAGTATATCAAATTTGTAGTACAAATCATTGTATACTTCTTTGGCATAAAAACAAAGGAAACAAAACAATGTTGAATTTGTAACTTAACAATAAAAATAAAAATGGCTGACTGTAATATGGATTCACAAAATGACGAAGAAAGAACGATTAAAAATGTAAAGGAGGAGTATTTGATATGCAGTATTTGTATGGACCAGTACCGCGACCCTCGTGTCTTGCCATGTGGCCATAGTTTTTGCCTAAACTGCTTGACGGAGTATATAAAACAATCCGCTACAGATTCAGAATTTCTCTGCCCAATAGATAGACATGTTATTAAAAAACCGTACGAAATGAAGAACGCCAAGAGATGGGCTTTACATTTTCCTCCTGCTACGTTTTTATGGAGTTTGAAGAAAGCAGTGGAAATGCACGAAGGAATGATTTCAACATGCAAACGTCATCATGGAAGACCGCGGGAATTCTATTGTGCAACCGATGATGTACTTGTTTGTTCAGAATGTGCGGTTAATGATCATCGTTCGGAAACTTGTGAATGCAGTACTCTTTATGATATTTATAACAGACGGAAGGACGATGTTCATATTCTACAACACACACTTACGGGACAAGAGAATCGTGTACGTCAGTTGATCACAGACCAGTATCGTTTGCGAGAAGCTTTTCAAGAAAGTAAATCGTCAGTAAAATGTGAATTGGAACAGCTTCGCGATAGACTGGCTGTATGTTATGAAACCATTCTAAGGGCTGTAGACGAACTCGTAGATGAGGTTGAAAGGGCAGATTTTACTCGTTTTAATCTCGAAGCGCAACTTGATTCATTTTCTCAAGACATTTGTAGCATGAAAGACGAGTTAAGGGACGTAAAGCCTGGTATCGAATTTTTAGATGTTTTACAAAGAGTAGAATCGAAGGTGGACCATATGGGGTCGGAAATAGAAGATATTGCAACATTTCTAGTTGAATGTGAACATTCTGATTTTGCTCGTGTAGAATTTATTCCAAACAGTACTTTTATTGAATTATTAGACGAATATTCTGTAGGGTCTATTATAAATCACACTGATGGATGAAATGTGAAGTTCTACAAGTCGTCATTTGTTTGATTGAATTGAGAACTGCAACAAATTAGTATATATGTTGTGTACTAGTTGCAACTTTGTACATGTTGCAACATGTACAAAAAATGTACATGTTGCAACATGTATGGTGCAATCGTACAAGTTGCAACATGTACATCCTTTTCTGTACATGTTGCAACATGTACAAATTTTTTAAAGACTTTTTTGTAACTTGTACAAATGGCATACAAGGAGTATTTGGTGTCTAGTAATGATCTACTGATGTAATTTGCTTAAGATTTAGCTTCTTTACAAATACAAAAACAACCAAGGAATGAAGAATTCTTATCAGAAAAATTAACAATGTTCAGTTCTATTCAACAGTAAAACTTGTATTGCAAGGTGTAGATGAATGACACTTCAAATTACTTACAATTTGTTTTGGGACACTAACATCTCCCCTTACGTTTCTTTTTTTCTTTTACAAATTTTACAAAGAAATGCCATTGCCCTCTACTTTCTAACATTTAACAGTCTGAAAATCCACTCAATACCAGAAATAACATCTACACTCATCATCAAACCTGTAAGTCCTACTCATGTAACATTTTATCCGTCCTACTCTTGTTCATACTTGTCCAATGGACACTTATTACAATCTGTAGTAAATTTACCTTGGAAAAAATGCTCAAATGCAAAAAATACTTGTTCCAATAAAAGATTTTTCTCTCCCTAATGAAGTGCACTGCAGCACTGATTACTTTCTTTCTTTTGTCTCAAAAGATTCAACTCTTATCACTTTGTCATGCATTAGAATATTTCTATCTCTGACAGTTAATTTGTTTGCTGCTGTACAGGGACTTGTGCAACTTTATCAATATTTTGTTAGAGTCAATGTTCCATGTTTATTAGTATGAGAGAAGCAAGTCAACATGACTGCTGTTCGTTTTGGCCTTTATCAATTCTTATATGATATCTGGTGTATCCCGCCAGTAAAGGTATTGTTTTCTTAAGAATTGTTCTCGGCAAGCTGCCTAATCTCTTGGTATAATTTCTGCTGCAATTAAGTTATTTTGCAAATTTGTTCTTTTATGACCTAATTAATCTACTCAGTTTAAGCTGAGTGGAAATGAGATATGCTATCATGTCTATTATAATTTAATCCAGGAAATTTAATTTTTTTTTTCGAAATAAGGGAATGTATTGTCTTTTATGTCCAATTGTACAAGTTACAACAAATTTCATAAAAAAGTTTGTACATGTTGCAACATGTACAGCAAAAGTTGTACATGTTACAACTTGTACAATTGCACCATACATGTTGCAACTTGTACATTTTATTTGTACATGTTGCAACTTGTACATTTTATTTGTACATGTTGCAACATGTACAATCTTGTAACTTGTACACAACATATATTTATAAGATCTATATATTTGAACAAACCCTTTATGAAAATAAAAATAATTTAAAAAGTAATTTTAAACAAAAAATAGATTGGTTGATTGATTGTTAGTTGCTTAATGTCCCATCGGCGATATTGAATTTTGAATCCCGATATAGAACTGATTCCAATTGTATGCGACTTTATAAAGCAGTCACTTGTACTACGAAAATAGGGTCCACATGGGTCAAAATGTTCTCAAAACTAAAACTCCATATGTTAATGTTCTGTATACTCTGTTGTTTTCTGTATATGTTTTGTATTTTACATGTTTTTGTTTTTGCTTTGACCCATATGGGTGTATTTTGCTTTAAAGAATATATGCGAGTTATTAAGAATAAATAGTTTGCTCTTTAAATATTTTCTAAATTGCTTTGTTCCTGTACATCGGTTGATCTATAATTCTGATTTTGCATCTGATTCTTATTATAACGGTTTTCTCTGTGTTTTGATTATATTCTTCTTGTATTCATACTTCCATATATTTTCATTCATGAGACTACAAAAACTGTGACCGGTTTTATGATATATATCAAATTTGAGGATTTCCTTTTCCTCAAATCGCTCAACAGAATTTATATATTGATTTGAAGAAATTCACCCATATGAGGAAAAACTCAAAGTTAAGGTGTTTTAAGAAACCCAGGCAAGAGAAGACATTGCTTCCTTTTTCACATTTCTTGGCTTACCTTTTCTGTTTTACATAGGCGGTCAGTATTATGTTTCAGAAGAAAATAACCCAAAGGTGAAATCAAAAATCGCAATGGTCCCGTCTGGTATATGCATAAAAAAGAAAATGTGGGTTTAAAGAAGTTTTTAACACCAAACCCCTCTCGTCCATCAAAATTTTAGGATCGGCTACATGTACCCCAGTGAAAAAACCAATGAAACCTAGTTTTCTAGAAAACCTATCATTTTAAAAAAAGAAAATATTATGCACCTATAATTTTTATTTGAAAATAATTCTTTAGAATAAATTGTAAAATTCTAGAATGTACATAAATTGTATAGTGCATTATGTCACAATGAAAGTGTAAACATTTAATTAAAACATTGAGCAGTTGATGAGGTGGTGTTCTGATATAAGTGATGAATAACATAATTAAGGAAGTCACTCTTCATGTTTCAGAATTTCAATCTTATTTCAAATCTCCTCTGGATTTCAATATTGAGGAAATTTTTTGAAAACTGACCACTATCTTTTATGAAATTTTATGATTATAAAGGTCTTAAAAACCAACTGTATGAAATTGCTTAAAAATTGTTGATCAACACTATAGTTTTTATGACCAACAACGTCACAATGTTAAAGTTACAGTATGTAAAATATTGAGAAGTCTGATTCTCGCCAAAGTTTTGACGTCATATATCTCGGAAACGAGCACACGGACCTATTTTTTATTTGATAAGGTAGACAATTATTTCCATATCAAATCATAAAATCAGTGATATGAATAAAAGTTCAGGAATTACCATCCTTAAAGTGAATGTAACATGGACACGCGTACAATGGACGAAAGTCTGGCTGACGGAAAAATTGTATCCCTTAATCCCCCATTTTTAAGAGGGGAATAAAAAATGTAGATAAGGAGCAAAAAATCACTTTTAACAACACTTTTTAAATTATCATGATTTTGATTTGAGTAAAAAAATTTCACCATAAGGTTCTTAATTAAAGTTATTTTTAAATTTCTCTTTTCTTTGCTTCAAGAATTAAGTTCTTCAGCTCCTCGTTCTTTGTTTTGACAAATTTATCATTTTGATTTAGTTCTAGTATTTGTTCTAAAGACTTGGAAGCAAGTTCATACATTCCAAGCTTTTTCGCGGCCAAGCTTAGTAGCATGGTTGTGTCAGCAAGAATTTGAAGGTCATTCGAAGACTCCGAACCTGTTGTTTTCATCTGCTTGTAGACAATGCTTAAAATATTGACACATGCTTTAATCCGAGATAAATATTCGTTCTTCAATTCATTGCCACGTTTAGGTGAAGTGTCTGTACCCATATCCTTGCATTGTGCTGAAAAGCAAATCGCTATATAGTTTGCAAATGCTACAGAAGATATGTTTAATTGCCCTTTAACCTCAAGGAATTCCTTTATTTCTTCCATTTTATGCATTAGCTGCTTTGAAGTCGAATAATAGTTAGATAAACTCGTAATTTCACCGGAGAAACACGCATTTGTGAGAAAAACTTCAAAATCATCATAAGATTCCTGTTCCAATAGGAACAACAAAAAGTCTACTTCGACTGCAATGTCCTTTTCCTTTTCTTTCATGGCGGATCGAAACAAAACGGCTGATTTTCTCATCCATCCTTCTTTTTCATCATGTTTGTCTGAGTTCATTGCTTTGATATGATAACAGTGGCCAAGATTACCATACATTTTTACTCTTAGAATTGGATTTTGTCTTATTGGTGCACCAGTTGACCGTTCTATCCATAGCTCAATAGTTTTAATACTTTCCTCAATGTTTCCCACTGCAATTAGCTCCCTTCCGGCTGCAGCTAAAATACCAAGATTATAATGCGGTTTTACCAACTCATCTAAAACTGATGACGTAAAAGGCAACCCTGCTAATGTAATACTTTTTCTTGTGTAGAACACTAAGAATTGAAAAACCATCCCGAGATCCGGTTCGTCTGTTTGCAGTAGATTCTCTATATCGGTTTGAATCTCTTTGATTTCGTCATTATCTTCTGATATTTTTGACGCTTTCTTTTCTTGCAAAACTGCTTTTACTGTTTCTGCATCCGGTGGGTCTAACGTCAGTTTTTGAAAAACCACCCCCGCCAAAACAAACCTGAAAGTGTCGGTGCTAGTTTTAAGTACATTTGAAGACACCAAAGCATCAATTGTTTCAAACGCTTTACCAATTTCATGCTTTGCTTGACTTTTCAATGTTCCTATGCTTGTATTTACTGGAATTAATCCATCCATTGTTTCATTCATTGAACCTTTGGGTTCCATCATAAGGGCTGGTAAATAAACAAGATGCTTTAATGCATTATTCAAATCCGCCTTTTTGATGAGATTGCAAAAGGTTGAAATTATCTTAATTTTGTCTAAAGAGTGATGAAGCCTTAACGCAGATGCAATTCCAACCTCTGTATCTTCTTTGGACAATTGAAATACGTTAACTACTACCACTAGACAAGCCAATAAGTGGTCATCATTGTCCAATGACCACGATCTACACGTACAAAAGATTTCTTTTGCGGTGAATAAGAAAATATCCTTCTGGGATTTATTCGTAAAGACCCAGTCAGTAAGAGCTATGCAGCAACTTTCAGTCGCAGACACACCGAGTTGCATTGCAATAAGATTAATCGTATCTGCTATACAGGCAGCAGTTGTGAGTTTATCATTTTGTGCTTGGAATGACACCATCATGAGCCACCGTGCAGATTCTTTTAATTTTGGGTCGTTAATTTCAACAAGTGAGCATAGCAATGTTGCTAATTTTACCCATTCTTTTCCGTATATTTTAAGCAAAAACTCTGCATTGATGATTGCTGCTTGTATAGTGCTCTGGTCTCCCTCGGAATTAATTTTGCATATCTCAGTGACCAGAAATGGTACATTCTTGATATACATCCAGATTAAGTTAAAATGTGGCTGGTATAGTTTAAACAAATGCTCAATGGATATATACAAATAATTAGTCTGAATTTTCTGCAGAGATAACTCTGATTCTGACAAACCTTTTATTATGCGTTCTGCAATCGTACACGTTGAAAACGGGTATTGCACAGCGGTTCTCACGTAGAGTATTTCTTCTAGAAGATGCGATAAAAAGTAAGCGAGATCGAATTCAATTTTTTCCATTTCCTCTCCTCTTATATAAGAAACCATGTTTCTATTGTCAATAAAATAATGTGCAATTCTTCTAGCATGTAATTGTTCCAATAGAAACTTGAGAAAGCGTTGGATATTTGTTTCAAGATCAGTTCCCATAAACCTGTCTTTTCCATAGTCTTCACAAAACCAGAGAAAAGTAGTCTTGAGGTGATATGATGATAGAGTACTTTCTTTAAAGATAGTTTGTTTCAACAAAACTTTTGAGACAATGTAAACCATTCGCACTTCAATTGGGAGACAACGAATCAGAAGACCCTCTTGTCTCGTGAAGGAAAAACGCCATTCATACTTGTCATTCAGATTCATAGGGTGTGATTTGGATACAATTGTACAAGGCAATTTTAAACATTGTAAGATCAGTTCCTTGTTTGGCCACCCAGAAAATCTTTCTCGGGTTTCCCAGTTTACGGCAGACGATGGCCAAGTCTTACATTCGACCGAAATAGCATTATCAAACTCAAATTTATGAGCTAGAAGATTTTCTGTTTTACTGCTTCGAATCACGGGACCAAAGTTAAGCGACTCTGTGATTTTTAGTAAATCCTCAGATTCTTTGTTCTTAAGAATTTTAGCATAACCAGGGTTTGTAGAATTTCGTAATTGTATTATCTTTTTATCTGGAAGTATTCTGCAGTTTGAAGATTGTACAGTATCTGTCGCTTTGCTAATGTCATTCTCCAGATGTTCAGGATGGATATCTGACTCTTCGTGAAAAGCTTGAAAGCATTCGAGAACATTCATAATGTCGGTATCTGAATACTCATCTGGACTTGCGCAACCGACACCTTCATACATGCTGCCCACAATATATTTCACGCATGGTTGACCAGCTATTTTTGTTCGTTGTTCGTCTGCTTGACTTATTGACTTTCCCTCGCATCCTGTAAATGACATTGCACATCCATCAAATATATTCTGCAAAAGTAGTCGAATCCATTCATTTTCGGTTACTACATTTGTTCCTAGATTGCACTTAATGTCACCTGGAGGTTTGCATTCGAAATATTGGAGACACTTAGCAACCAGTTTTGCAACTATTTTGTTACACTTGACCAGTTCATTCTCGTTCAGATTTTCTGGAGCTTTCTGTAGCGTTTTGTGGGTTGATGAATACATTATAAATTCAATTTTCTAATACCATGTCCTGTAAAAAAAGTTTAGAAATGTGTCCATAAGGTTTGTTTCTAAATCTTGCTATTTAACACTCGAATAGTCAATGAGTTTTTTCGGATTTTCGTCTCTTTATTGAAACAGGAACCAACCAAAAAACCAACAAGTAATACTGTGAGCGAGCTCACAAAAGGATACCCCCGCTTCATAATGGACTCAAATATCAAGTCCAGTTATCTCCCCTTAATGATAACGAAGAGCAATACCAGTTCTTCATGCACATCTACAGATGATGTACCTACTTCATGTAAAGTTTCATTAAAATCCATTCAGCTGTTTAGGAGGAGTTGCACTTACAGGGTCTCCCATTGAATAATGTATTTAAAAGGATAAGTCCAATTATCTCCCCTGAATGATGTCAGAGTGCGATGAAAATTATTCATGCACATCTACATATGATGTACTTCCTTCATGTAAATTTCATCAAAATCCATGAAGCAATTTAGGAAGAGTTGCGCTAACGGGATTTCCCATTGAATGATATATTAAAAAAGTCTAAGTTCAATTATCTTCCCTGAATGATGTCAGAGTGCGATCAAAATTCTTCATGCACATTTACATATAATGTACTTCCTTCATGTAAAGTTTCATCGAAATCCATCAAGCGGTTTAGGAAGAGTTGCGCTTACGGGATCTCCCAATGAATAATGTATTTAAAAAGTCTAAGTCCAAGTATCTTCCCTGAATGATGTCAGAGTGCAATGAAAATTCTTCATGCACATCTACATATGATGTACTTCCTTCATGTAAAGTTTCAGTAAAATCATTCAAACGGTTTAGGAGGAGAAGCGCTTACAAGTTATTTGGACAGACGGACGGACATACAGACAGGGTGTTTCCTATTAACCCCCAAACTTTGTTTGCGGGGGGTATAATTAAGACATTTATTTAAAGATGCCATCGGTGTTGTCGTCCTTAAATGATCTAAAACGTATTTGTCTTTAGCTTGCATAAGCCGTAAAAATGACCCATGACATGATGATAAGAAAGTACTACAGAAGACAGTTAATCAACATCAAACCAGATATATACAGGGGCGATTCATTGGTTTTAACTTAAGACAAATACAAGATGTTATAGATTATGCTGAATCTTATAAGATAGAAGAGGAATTGTATTCGTTGTTTTCTCTAAAGCGTTCGATACATTAACACGGAGTTTCATGTTTTCGGTGTTAAAACACTTTGGCTTTAATACCTCTTTTATTTACTGGATGAATTGCTTTATAGTGATATTCAGACATGTGCTATGAATAATGGGTGGATTTCAAAAATACTAGGGGAATACGACACGGTTGTCCTCCACCCGCTTTACTTTTTTGTTTTATCGGTAGAAGTTATGGCAACTCGATTGAGAAACAATGTTTTTATAAAAAGGATAAATATAAATAAACTGTTAACACAGAGACATGTCTCGCCTGTCGCAACTGGACACAGTATAACATGAAGTAAAACTCCTCCTTAAACTGATCTTAACTGATGCTTAAGCAGCTCCATACCAAATGTAAATGGTGAACCATAACTGCTTTATATAAAACACTCATGACATAAGTAAAAAGTTAAAAAGTGTAAAATCTCAAAATCAGTAGACTGTGACTGCAGGATCATACAAATGAAATACTTTTGAAATTGATCTGTACTGATGCTAATGCAAGTTCATACCCAATATCAATGATGTACCATCACTGCTTCATGTTAAACAGAGGCAAGAAAAAAGGTTAACCTCGGCCAAATCGGTGTAAACTTTCAAAGATTGATCTGTACTAATGCTATTGCAAGTGCATACCCAATATCAATAGTGAACCATAACTGCTTCATGTTAAACAGACTTAAGAAAACAGGTTAACCTCGGCCAAATCATTGTAAAATTTCAAAGTCAGTAGACTGTGACTGCAGGAGCATACAGTTGAAATCCTTTTAAAACTGAACTGTACTGATGCTGATGCAACCGCATACCAAATATCAATGTTGTAACATAACTGCTTCATGTTAAACAGACTTAAGAAAAAAGGTTAACCTCGGCAAAATCAGTGTAAAATTTCAAAGTCAGTAGACCGTGACTGCAGGATCATACAGGTAAAAATCCTTTTAAAACTGATCTGTACCGATGCTGATGCAACTGCATACCAAATATCAATGGTGTAACATAACTAGTTCACACAAAACAGACTTAAGCAAAAACTTTAACCAATTGTGGACGCCGCCGCCGCCGCCGTCGCCGCCGCCGCCGCCGCCGTCCCGGCCGCCGGAATCACCATACCTAAGTCTCGCCTTTTGCGACATTCGTCGCAGGCGAGACAAAAATGACGAAAAGACACATACTATTAAAATCTCGCAATTGGTGGATGATACAACTCTATTTTGTAGTTCTAAACAAGATGTAGAACTTGTAATGAATGAGATTGAAATTTTTGGATCTTATTCTGGATTAAAATTAAACCGAAATAAGACAGAAGGTTAGTGGGTGGGAAAACTTAAATCTCATAAGGATAAGGTAGCAAATATAAATTGGACGGACAAACCAGTTAAAGCACTTGGAGTCTATTTTGGCCATTGTAAAGAGGAATGCAAAAAAATAAATTTGGAGGGAAAGATAGAAAAGATGAAAAAGTTATTAACGGCATGGCAAAAGCGAAAACTTACCATATTAGGTAAAATCTTAATTATCAAAACATTGATCATTCCAACTGACCGCGAGCAAAGTTCCGGATATTAACTTGAAAGACATTGAAGCAACATGTTCCAAATTTATATGGGATTGTACACGTGACAGAGTCAAACGAAATGTTTTTATAAATATACACATGAGAAAGAGGGGTTAAATATGATTGACATCAGAAGCTATTTCATGTCACTAAAAGCTTCTTGGGTTAATCGTTTTGTTAATGATAAATTTGGAAACTGAGAGGTTATACCATTAAAATACTTTAGTCATTTTGGTACCATGATATTAGATCAATAATATTAAAAACGAAAGAATATGGAATATGTGCCAGAAAGACACGATCCACATATTGAAATGATTTTGATGAATGTACAATGCAAAATTTCGCTGCGTGTGAAGCGCTTTAGATCAATAAGTCTTTACAAATCTTACCTGAATTTTACCAGGAAGTTGTTGAATGTTGGACTCTTACAATTGGGGGACAAACAGAATAACCAAAGACTTTTACTGAAATAAAAAAAAAAAATTATGGAACAATTCTTTTATGAAATTCCAGAATAAATGTATTACATTTAAAAATTGGATAAATAGTGGCTTGGTATATAGTAGACGAAAACAGAAACATATCACAAAAAAATAGTTTTTGAAAAAACTGAAAAATAAAGCTAACTGTAATGCAGAATTTAACATTTTTAAAACATCAGTTCCAAAAGAAAGGCTTCAAATTTTGGAATTAGAAAACTCATGTTAGTCAAATGTAAATATAAGAAAAAAAAGTTTATTTGGGGCAATAAATACGCCAAAGTGTCACAATTATCAAATGAAAAATTGTATACGTCTTTGATAAACAGTTAAGTTGAACAGTCTATATGCATAAACAAATGGAGAAGAATTGTATTTATTGAAGATGTCATTAATAAAGATCATTTTTTTTATTTTATATTCAGTTATTCACAAGACAATTAACTTAAGATGTTAAAATGGAAATTGTTGCAATATATTTTACCTACACAGAAACTGTTATGTCAACGGAAAAAAGGGATAGACATTGTAAATTTTGTGGTCAAGAAGAAGATGACCTTCATTGTTTTCTTTTATCTTATTTAGAAACACTTTGGAAAAAGATCAATGAAATCCTTAAAATGAATAATGAAAATGAATTTGAGAAATACTTTGAAACATTTAGTTTTGGGATATAAGATCAATGATGAAGAATATTTTTATTTTAACTTATTTCTTACTATTTTATGCTTTTCAATTTACAAATTATATTATAGTTCGGATCAGAAAACAAAGAAGGTCAATATTTTCAATTTTTTTTTCAACTGAATTTATCAATCGAATAGAGGGAAAAGAAATTACAGAAAATAAGGAACTAGCAAAATTTAATAATTGTATAAACAATTATTTATAATGTTTATATATTTGATATAGTTAAAGTTTTTGTATTTTATATGTCATGTAAATCTTTGCAACTAATTACAACCCTGGGTAATTAGTGGAACATTAACAGGGAGCATCAGAAGGATTCGGGACTTCTGATGTACGATGTAACTAGGAATAATTCAAAATAAAGATGTTTGTTTGTTGTTAAAAAATAACAAGTATCATGCAAATATTAACTAATGCGTCTTTCGTCTATAAAGCACTATTAAAGTCGAAATTTGAAAGGCCGACTTAAGAACATGTCCAACAAAGATTACAATTAAAGTATCGAATAGGGTTTGGAATACTAATTTTTGCCTGGGAGTAGACTAATCTTAGGAAATTTTGTTGATATATTTCAACCTCATTTTAGTTTAAATTGTAATTTATGCACAATCTTCATTTTAAGGTGTCACCAATATAATACTAGTATGCTGCTGTTTAAGCGTTCATCCTAATTCTAAGGAACTTTTCCACTATAAAAGCGAATGCGTTAATTTATATGAATCCTAGTTGAGATTGTGGCATTTTAAAGCTAAATATGGTATTTCATTTATTCATTATGACATGTATGATATAAGAAGTTGCTGGCATATTAGCGTTTCAAAAAGAAGATGTGCATGAACAGGACTGCAGAGAGCCTCTTTTTACAATTTCTGCTCATTAATCACACCTGGTAAGCCTCACCTGGAGGAGTTCACGAGCGATAAGCAAAACTTACTAAGATTCACGTAGATTTGGTTCTGGTAAGGCATTTAAATGGGATTTGTTTTGTCCAGTGAAGAAAAAAGTAAACAAGTTGGGATTAGGTTTTGTATCGGTTTTCTATTTTTGTTATTTAAATTATCGTATCGAAACACAAATATTTACCGAAACCATTTTGACGTGAATTCACTTTACTAGGGGTGTTAATAAACAATTTTAAAAGGCATTTAATGCAATATTGATCAAGAGGATCTGATAAGTCCTGTTTAGGTAATTTATAGGACCTTTGTTCTAGTTCCGATTGATGACATATCAAAAAATCAAAAATAGACTCATTTTTCTGGCAAATCTTTTATCAAGATTTTATTTTTAATGAAGATACTCCTAGGTTAACAAGGACGGAATTCCTGGTCCTCCGCCGAGTGGCAAAAGTTCTAAGTCGGCTCGTTTAACAGGAAGCAATTAAGCGACAGACCTTGAAACGCATCTCCCACCATTTGGGACCGCTACCTAAAGCTGCATACCAAATATCGAAAGCCTACGAAAAGTAATAGTTACGAAACATTTTCCATTTTTGACCCTATAAATATTTTAAGTCGGCTCGTTAAACAGGAAGTAGTTCAGCGACAGACCTGGAAACGCATCCCACCATATATGACTCCTATTTGCAGCTGCAGTTTAATATCAAAAGCCTACAATGAGCAGTTTCTGAAAAATTGGCTACGAAAAAGGTGTGACCTATAGACGGACACCAGTATTTCTATACCCCCGCTCCGCGTTGCGGCGGGACAAACATACAACAGTTTTAGAAATATTCTATGGCCTCTTGACATAGAATATTAATTCAAAAACTTATAAATGAAAGGATACAAGTTGGAAGTTAAATAAAAAGATTTAAATTTGTTGTTTTTGGTAGAAATATTGATAATATGATAGTAATTCTAAAACGTTAATCTTTTACTATTGTTTCGAAACATTACAGCGATCGAATACGTCGGTTTTGTGTGATGATATAATACTAAATCATTAGTTGTTCGAAGTGTTATGTTGGATTTAGAATCGATATGTTTGATTTTTTTTTTACATCAGTCGATAAATGCTTCTGAGCTAGCTGTCAGTAACTTTGAATGTTCTCAAGAGAGTTCCTTTACGTTTCGCTGTTCTCGTATAGTACTCTTGTCTCAGGTTCTCTCTTGGTGTATTGAACTTTTATCGATTTGATTTTAAAGTGTGTTATTTTTTGTGCTTTGTACAAGTTAACAATATAGGGGAAAGGTTGGGTAAAAAAAAAACTAGTTTAAACCCGCCACATTTTATATGTGCCTGTCCTAAGCCAGGAATCCTTGTCAAAGCTTTTGTTTGTCCTTGTCAACTATCTGTTTTTTGTTTTATGTCCAGAAATGGGACTGACGTTGATAATCTAGGGATTTGTTTGAATCTCATGTATTGTATTTTTGTCTTGAGCCAATGCAAGACAGCGAGCAGTGACCACTGGTCATGTTGAAGACTGCTGGCTGTTTACCATTGTGATTTTTTAAATTGCCGTATCTTTAATGTTGGTTGTGTGGCGTACACTTATTCCACATCTCTTTATCGTCCATTACATATATTTAAAATGTTGCCCAAAATTAACGGAAAAGAGATTTTTTTCTAAAAAAATAAGATAAAGTGACACGTCATGCTCTAATTCATACCACCATAATTATCACATCGGTACATTAGGTATATTGACCTTGATAGTAGTTGCAATTCTCTGGTATCGCCAAAAATATTCAATATAGGTGGAGCACGTTGTCACAGATTTGACTGATTCTCATTTCAAATGTTGCAATTAACCTTTAATTCAAAAATCCATTATTTCATCATTTTTTACATTTTTGCCATGGAAACCAGTGCAGTCATTTTGGGTAATTTATAATATCCCTAAAAAGGCAATTTTTAAACCCAAATTTACCCAAGAAAATGATTGATATTTCAATTCAATCTTTTTGGCCGTTTTCAGTTGACCTACTCGAGTTAACCCTAGTAGAGTAAATTTCTATTAATAGCTAGGTAAGGTCATGCACACTCGATTTGTCAACTGAACAAGTAATTCTAGTTAACTCGTGTATTTGTCAATAGAACAAGGTACTCTAGCATGTAGTTGACCAAAGCGACAATATAATAACAATAAAACTTCAAGACTTTTAAAAAATAAATAAAAAAAAACAATATTTTCTAAAGTAATTATGTAAATTAAACATTAGATAAGTAATATTTTTAAAATCCAGTCACATTGTCACAAGTAAACTCTTCTCGTGACGTCACGTACTCTACCAACCCTGCCTTTGCCAGAGTTAAACTCGAGTAGGGGTTAAAGGTCATCGGGGTTTACCCGAGTACGAACTATAGTTATTTGTCAACTGAAAACAGCCAATGTGCTCTTTATTTGAAGCTTCAAACGAGTTTTTAAACTTATAACATAAATAACAACTCAGAACGAGACTTATAAATGGTAAGAAATTGACATTTTCTGGTTGAAAATTTATTCAAAACTTGTATTCTTTCGGTCAGTTTTAAAAACATTTTTAGCACATTTTATGCTTTTCATAAAAATAAAGACATAGACTCAGACTTTTTCACTAAATATATATTAAAAGATCAGTACAAAACTTATTGGATAAGCAATTGATAATCAATGGTGAAAATGGTTGCCATGGTAACAGTGCACAAATTGACAGCTATGTATTAAGCAATGTAACCATTTAAATTAAGCATAAAGATTGTAGCAGCTCTTCAGTAAATCTACCAAATATGAGAGCTTATCTTTTTATGACCTTGGAATGATTCCAAAGTAAACGGTCACGATGTCAAGGTCATTTGAAATATGGAGCTAATTCAGAAAGCAATTCAAGTAATCTGATTTTCAAAAATCTAAGATATGACCATTAAATAACTTATTGTCATTTTATCATAAGCACGATAAGATAGTCTTGATGGTGCTATATGATGCGCAAGTTTTTTTTCCCTAAGATGAAACAATGAATAAACTAGGGTCATATGCTCCTTTACAAAAATGTCAACTTTTGGCTTGTTACCATGGTAACCATATCTATCTTTCATTATCCAGTCAACTTTGCAATGGCCATTAACATTTTACAAACATAAAGTAAGAAAGGATAAGTCTATATCCTATTACCCATTTCACGTACTCTTAAAAGCTTTAGATAGAAATTTCGTTAATTTTATCGGACAAAGTAAGACTTGAAAATGGATTTTTTGCCATCTATAGAAGGTCCAAAATGGCTGCACTGGTTATCATGGCAATGGATATCAAAACGAGTGTTATAGTGCTATTTTTGTAAATAGTTGGTCAATAACAACTGATATATTCATTAAAATAAGTCAAATCTGGGACATGGCGTGCCAAATTATTTTGGTGGTTACAGAGAATTGCTCTAAAAAAGTGATACTTTTGACGTTTATAATTGTGCCTGTCAGACTTACCGAAAAATCATCAAACATCAAAGCTTCAAACAACAAGGAAGTTAAAATATGCTGGGTGTGTATTTAAACAACCAAATCAGAATCGGACAAATATTCCGTAATCTCCAGTTAAAGATTTAATCAGTATGCGTAAGGGGACGGCCAAATTTTGATTCTGAGGGAGGGCTGGCAGTTTTTGTTAATAAATATTCTGGCCTGGCCAAAGCTGAAAATAAATATTCTGGCCCTCACCCCCAACAAAAAAAATAAATAGCCTGGCCCCAGATCCCATAGTATATTATAGTATATAAAAATAAATATTCTTGCCGCGAAGCGGAGAAAAATAAATTTTCTGACCTGGAAAATATTGAAAATAAATATTCTGGTTCGACCGAAACTGTCAGCCCCCCTCAGAACCAAATTGTTGTTTATTTGGTTACTATGCAAACTCACTTCCACATTTCATACGTTTAATGTATCAATGTTTTCTAATTTGTTCTATTAAACATGGTTCAAACAATGATCTGAACAGAACTCATGAATACTGTTCTATTAAGATTCAGTTTAAACCAAATCAAATCAAAATATGAGACAGTCATGTATTTTCTATGTAAATTTTAAAAATGCATTAAAGGTAAGTAAAACGCATTATTACTGAATACAATAAATCACTCTTTATTAATTTGATCATTCCAACGTTTTAGCGGGTAATAGAAAGGTGTTCTATTGCCCGGCGACATTCAATAGCCTGATGACATGTTCACCTCACATTTGATAAATATTGGACGATATATTAACATGGGTATTTATGATCTTTTCCTAATGGTTTTTTGCCTGGTGACTTTTTGGCATTTGATTGGACGATTTAAACTAGATGGAGCCTTCCCCGGAAGGCATATGTCGCCTGCGTATCTATGTTTGTTCGCAAAAACAGGAAGTAGTTAATTTTCAGCTATAAAATTGCCTTACACCTTATAGTACTATGCGATGAAGCTACATACCAAATATCAAGAGGCTGTGGCATGTAGTTGCCTGGAAAACTGTGACGAAAATTTGGCATCCATGTCCATTATATATAAAACGTTAAGTATTCGTCAAACAGGAAGTAGTTATTTTTCAGGCATAAAATCCTTTTACACCTTATAGTACTATGTGATGAAGCTACATACCAAATATCAAGAGGCTGTGGCATGTAGTTGCCTGGAAAACTGCGACGAAAATTCGGCATCAATGTCCATTATACACATGTATATAAAAGTTTAAGTATTCGTCAAACAGGAAGTAGTTATTTTTTGGGCATAAAATCGCTTTACACCTTATAGTACTATGCTATGAAGCTACATACCAAATATCAAGAGGCTGTGGCATGTAGTTGCCTGGAAAACTGTGACGAAAATTTGGCATCAATGTCCATTATACACATGTATATAAAAGTTTAAGTATTCGTCAAACAGGAAGTAGTTATTTTTCGGGCATAAAATCGCTTTACACCTTATAGTACTATGCGATGAAGCTACATACCAAATATCAAGAGGCTGTGGCATGTAGTTGCCTGGAAAACTGTGACGAAAATTTGGCATCCATGTCCATTATATATAAAACGTTAAGTATTCGTCAAACAGGAAGTAGTTATTTTTCAGGCATAAAATCCTTTTACACCTTATAGTACTATGTGATGAAGCTACATACCAAATATCAAGAGGCTGTGGCATGTAGTTGCCTGGAAAACTGCGACGAAAATTCGGCATCAATGTCCATTATACACATGTATATAAAAGTTTAAGTATTCGTCAAACAGGAAGTAGTTATTTTTTGGGCATAAAATCGCTTTACACCTTATAGTACTATGCTATGAAGCTACATACCAAATATCAAGAGGCTGTGGCATGTAGTTGCCTGGAAAACTGTGACGAAAATTTGGCATCAATGTCCATTATACACATGTATATAAAAGTTTAAGTATTCGTCAAACAGGAAGTAGTTATTTTTCGGGCATAAAATCGCTTTACACCTTATAGTACTATGCGATGAAGCTACATACCAAATATCAAGAGGCTGTGGCATGTAGTTGCCTGGAAAACTGTGACGAAAATTTGGCATCTATGTCCATTATATATAAAACATTAAGTATTCGTCAAACAGGAAGTAGTTATTTTTCGGGCATAAAATCGCTTTACACCTTAAAGTACTATGTGATGAAGCTACATACCAAATATCAAGAGGCTGTGACATGTAGTTGCCTGGAAAACTGTGACGGAAATTTTTGTGACGCCGCAGGACGACGCAGGACGACGACGCAGGACGACGACGCAGGACGACGCAAGACGACGGATAGTGCCAAAGTAACCCCTATATGTCGCTTCTGCAACACGTTGCAGGCGACATAAAAACGAATATTCGCGATCTTTTACAATGAATTCAATGAGTTCAAAAAATGTTTTGACTGGCCTATTCCTCGAAATTTCTTTAGTATACATTCTAGCTGTATAAATGTAGTAGGTAACTTTTGTGAAATGTTTTTGCCTTTATTAGTCCCCTACCGGCGAAAGCCGAAGGGGACTTTAGGTTTGCGCTCTGTCCATCTGTCTGTCTGTCCGTCTGTAACGCCTCAGTTTTCCACATTTTTTTTTCTAAATGCTTATATATAATGAGCTGATTTTTGGTATGTGAGTTAAAATACCATGATGAGTTACAGATCAAGTATGAGTGTTGTGCCGGTCCACAAAATTTTACGTGAGTTATGGCCATTGAACAATGAAATTGACTGAAATTTCAGTTTTCCGCACTTTTTTTCTAAACGCTTACAGATAATGAACTGATTTTCGGCCTATAGGTTTGCGCTCTGTCCTTCTGTCTGTCCGTTTGTCACGCCTCGGTTTGCCCCACTTTTTTCTAAACGCTTATAGATAATAAGCGGATTTTTGGTATGTAAGTTTACCATGATTAGTTACAAATCAAGTTTGAGTTTCGTGCCAGTCCACAAAATTTTACGGGAATTATGGCCCTTTGAACATGAAAATTCACTGAAATTTCTGCACTTTTTAGTTATGCGTCCGTCGTCGTCTGTCGTCGTCTGTTAACAATTTTCAAAAATCTTCTTCTCTGAAACTACTGAACAGAATTTAATGAAAATTGGTATCAATGATCCTTAGGGTGTTCTGCACCAAACTTGTTTTTCGATTTTTGATAGAAAAGGGGGTCAGACTACTGTTTTTGGTTTGTAAATCAAAAAGTATAAGTGATAGATGAGATCTGATGCCACTTTACTGCTTCAGCATCAAATGTTCTACAAAATTCTCCATTAAGTCAAAGTTGTCAGATGATCCCTTAAAGTCGTTACAGATCCTTAAAGGTGAAAAATAGAGATTTTTCATGTTTTTGGCTAAAAGAATGAAAACTATTGCAGATCGAGAAAAGCTGTTGCTTGCTTAAATGTTCAGCTCATTTAGCTCTACAAAAGTCTCCATAGGGTCGAAGTTGTCAGATGACCCCTTAGAGGGGTTACAGCCCCTTAAAGGCAAAAAATAGTGTTTTTGGCCTATAGAATAATAATTATTGCAGAAAGAGAAAAGCTGTTGCTTGCTTGAATGTTAAGCTCATTTAGCTCTACAAAGGTCTCCATAGGGTCGAAGTTGTCAGATGACCCTTTATAGGGGTTACAGCTCCTAAAAGGCAAAAAATAGTGTTTTGGCCTATAGAATGAAATCTATTGCAGATAGAGAAAGGTTGTCGCTTGCTTAATTGTTCAGCTTATTTAGCTTTACAAAGTTCATCATACGGTTGACATCAAGACCAGGTGAGCGATTCAGGCTCTTGGGAGCCTCTTGTTTCTAAACGCTTACAGATAATGAACTGATTTTAGTATATGAGTTTACCATGATGAGTTACAGAACAAGAATGAGTTTTGTGCCGGTCCACAAACTTTTTCGGGAGTTATGGCCCTTTGAACATTGAAAATTCACTAAAATTTCAGTTTTCCGCACTTTTTTTAAGCGCTTACAGATAATGAACTGATTTTTGGTATGTTTGTTGACCATGATGAGATACAGATCAAGTTTGAGTTTCGTGCTGGTCCACAAATTTTTACGGGAGTTATGGCCCTTTGAACATTGAAAATTCACTGAAATTTCAGTTTTCCGCACTTTTTTATTATCCCTTGTAGATATTGAACTGATCAAGTTTATGTTTTCATTCGTTTGACAAATTTTTACCAGTGACTGAAATATATATGAGGCCGGTAGGGGACTATGTATTTTTGCAATACTCTCAGAATGCTTGTTTAACTTAATATTTAACTAACTTGTGAATTTATTTACTTTAAAAATCAGGCCTGGGGTCAATAACAATGCAACGACTTTACGTAATGCATAACATTACCATTACTTTACAAATGTTTATCATTACTTATTTTCTCTTCTGTAATGCATTACATTACCATTACTTTGCTTATGTAATGCATTGCATTGCACATGACATTTTGATTAAACATTAATAGGTAAAATCTTTTAGTACGTAAGTCATCTGCAGAAAACACCATTTTTTGTTCTGTATACAATAATGTTTTGAGATTTTTAACATCTAACATGTAATGGTTTGTACATAAATATGAATCAGTGAAAATTCGAAAAAGCTCATATCACAATTCGTTGCGGGGATATATGGATTTGAAATAAATACAAAGAATATTAATTGCTTATCCAGTTTGTACTACCAGTGGTACAAAGGGTCAACATAAAAATGAGGCTAACTTATTTAAGCTACTGTAGAATTGTCACAAATAACCATATATTGAAAAACTTTTAATTATCATTATTAAAAAATACTATAGTTTTTTTTCTTCATTATTTCAAGTTTGAATTCTTCTTGGTTAAATCAGTGTTTACTTCAAGTCCACTATAGACAGACATGTCATTTCTGTTTTTACAATTAATTATATTTAAAGATTAAATCATTTGGTCTTTTGTCCTTTCATAAATGAAATGTGACCCCAATTAGTGTATATGTTACAGTAAATTCATGTAATCAGGAAATACACGTATTTCCTAATCGTGTCCGTAAATACGCGAATTTCCTGGGCCTTTTAGGAAATACGTGTATTTACTGAAATGACCAGTAAATACATGTATTTACTGATTTTTATGACAAATTTTACACGTTTTTACTGACCAATCTTTATTACAAAATCGAAACACAATCTCGAAACACAAAATCAAATACAAGTAAAATCACATGCAAATAAACGATCAAATTGTAAAATAAGTATGATTTTACAATGCAATTGTTTACATATTTATTTTATTTATTTTTACAAGGCAAACTATTTTGGCATCTTGAATTACACAAAACTTGAGCCTTAATACATGTACAGGTTTTAGTTTTGCAGCCAGTTTTACAACAACACTTTACAAAGCCTTGTACCGTGCCAATTGACTGTGGTTTTGCTGCTTCCCGAACGCTAACTTCTTTGTCACATTCGACATCATTTTGCATAAGTGTGCTTTTAACAGTGGGGTGAATTGGTTTCTAGAGTAGGAACCATTTAGTCGACCAAATTTAGTTGCCAACTGAAATTGATCGTTTTTGTCATCGTGACTGGTAATAAGACAAAGAAGATTCCATGGGTCACCACGTCCTCTGTCCACCCCTGGAATTGCCACAGTGTCTGTATCACCAACCAGTACTGGACGTAAAATATGGTTGCTTTGAAGCCAGCCATACAATTCATCTATAAATGTTCTTTGTTTAGATTGTGCCATCTTAACACATTGGCTGCACCATTTCAAATGAAACTAATGAACTATTTTCGATCTTTTGACCTAATGTTCACAAATTTTCTTATAGTGAACACTTTTTTTTATCAATAAAGGTTTACCATTCTGACTTGCATTTTTGCCTTTAGGCACAAAGTCATATGTATCTATCTAATTAAACAAATTGCATATTTCTAAAAACATTCAGTAAAAACGTGTAAAATCTCTTCAAAATTTTAGGAAATACATGTATTTACTGACCAATTTTAGTAAATACATGTATTTACTAGGTGCATCAGTAAATTCACGTATTTACTAATTTTCAGTAAATACATGAATTTCCTAATTACGCATATTTACTGTAACATATATATCTAGTTGTTATAAAAACAAACTAGCACAATAAAAATGTCATTGTAATGCTTGAAGACCTCTTAATTGCAAACATCAAAAAGGTGATTTCAAATGAAGCTAATATATTTTTGTCTCTCTTTTCTTACTTTACTATGTACAGACATACATAGTGTCATGTTGCTAATTGCATCCTTTGCATAATTTAATTCTCAAATAAAAGTACATGTACATATGAATATATTACTGGATTAAGGGTTGATTGACAACTTTCTGTTTAGAATCCTATACAATGTACCTATAATAATTGTTTTTCAAAGATTTTTTTAAATTTCATTTTCTCACTCAAAAATTTACTTTTTTTTGGAGAAAAAATATAATGACATGTAAAGCAATGTAATGGGTGCATTACACAACTTTTGACCCAAGTAATGCATTACATTACATTACATGTAATGCAGAATTTGTGCATTACACATTACTTTGCATTACTGAAAATGATTACAATGCATTTGCATTACGCATTTGCATTACCACAGGCCTGTTAAAAATACATGTACTAGATTTTGACTTTAAATGAACCTTATTTTTTGCTTTATAAATTCTTGTAACATACTGAACAATTAAAAAAATCCATAATAATTCAAGAAGACGATCAAGTCTCTTAACTTCAACAAAATACCAAGCTTTTATCTTTCCCGTTCAGAATGTAATCCTTTTATGAAAGCTTATTTCACATTATAACCGCTGCTGGTGGACCAGAGGTCCCCGAGGATAATCACAAGCCTGGTAGTCAGACTTGTCTGACACGAATTACCATACAATTTCTAATATATTGTCGCTGAAATTTCCGATAGTTAAATTCAAAATTGATGAAAACACCAGGTTTCTTTCCTTGTAATGCACATGGTCGATATCCTCGGTGCTGGATTTGGCTTCCTTGTTCGAACGTTTTGGTTTTGAGTACTTTTCGTTTTAAACTGTTTGGGATTTCGACCTTCCAATGTTTTGGTTTAAATGCTACTGATGAGAGGTTACTCCTTGAAATATCGATATATAGCATATCCAAATTAACCGTTTACACCCGCGATTTGGTATTTGTAAATGTGGTGCCGCATAAATTTCAACACAAATCAACATAGTATATGCTCAAATGCTCCTTTACAAACTTGTCAACTTTTGGCTTGTTTTCATGGTAACCATATCCATTTTTCATCATCCAGTCAACTTTGCCATGGCCGTTGATATTTTTACAGACATTAAGTAAAGAAGGATGATGTGTTAATTGTTGCTGATTCTTTTTAAAAGTGGTCATTTTGCATAAATTTGTCTACTTTTTTTATCAAAAAAAGTTGTTTCTTAACATGTTTAAGAGCCTCATTATGACTTAGAAAATAATGAGATGTGGAATAAGTGTACGCTCTACAACCTACAATATAAACGACAATTTAAAATCCACAATGGAAAACAGCCAGCAGCCTTCAATGTAACCAGTGGTCGCTGCTTGCTGTTCTTCAATTGGCCCTGGATTGAAAATGAATTACATAGGATTCAAGCCCCAGCAAAAAATGAAATGAAAGACCCTCTTCTTGTCAAAATTCGACGAAATACAAACATAAGCTTTGATAAAGTTTTCTGGCTTAAGACAGGCACATTTAAAATGTGGCGGTGTTAAACTGGTTATTTGGCGCCGACCTTCACCATATTGATAATTTATAACAAAGCACATACTAACACTCAGTAAAAATCAAATAGTTAAATTCAATAAATCAAGAGAGAACCTGAGACAATGAAAATGGTCTTTTTGCCATATAAAGGTTCAAAATGGCTGATCTGCATGGTTACAATGGCAACAGATATCAAAACAAATTTTGAGAAAAATCTATCTAGTAGATTTTTTAAGTGAAAGATCTTTTATAAAAAATACTAAAATCATGCATTTTCATCCTCAGTTTTTTTGTGATTTCTAAAATTATGGAAGAAATATTATGAAAGTATTGTAGATTTCTGTGAAATTACTAAAGTTTGGTCACAAAGATCCTTGTAAAATGAATTGGATAAAACATTTCAATGACCATTCATTTCTTTGTACAGTCCTAGTACATAAGCAAGGACATCTAAACACTCTTAAAAGACACTTTACTGAACAAGAAAATGGATTTTGCTGCGGTGCTTCATACATTCATCTACATGTTACTGAATT
Source organism: Arcuatula senhousia (assembly GCA_963971305.1). Lineage (NCBI taxonomy): Eukaryota > Metazoa > Mollusca > Bivalvia > Mytilida > Mytilidae > Arcuatula > Arcuatula senhousia. The sequence goes on along the minus strand of OZ020303.1, from coordinate 57,186,482 downwards.
TACAAAAAACAGCTTTTACTACCTGTATATTATTTAAAACGCATACGCAATGATTTTCAATATAGGAACTAAAAATAATCTTACAATAACCTTAATTCAAAGTTAAATCAAAGTATCATTGGTACTGAGTACTTGGAAGTCACATTTGAACGATCACGAGCATATAAGTGTGTTGTGGTTTTACTCTCTTTGACCAAAAAATTGCATTTACCAAATATAATAGATCCTTTTTTATATATATAAGGGGACAAGGGGATAGTTTGTTATTGTAATCATGAATGGAAAAACGATGATTATAATGAACAATTATTATTTAAAAATGTATAAGAAAATGATTTATACTATGCTTCTACTGTGTAGAATGTATAAATGACATAAAGCTTGGTGGCTACTTGCTGTTCAAAGATGACTTATGCATTTCAAAGAGAGCTTTAATTTAATATCCCGTTTGGTTAGGATCTGTATGAAACAAGACGTCCCAGAAGATTGGTTTAATAGTGTGCTCTCCCGTTTGAAAAATTTTAAATCCGCCATAGCAGTTTTATATTTGATAGAGGGAAGGTTGGGCCCCAAAAAAGTTTAACCCCGCCATATATTACATGTGCCTGTCCTAAGACCGGAATATTTGACAAAGCTTTCGTTAGTACTTGTCTTTTTGATGCTTTCTGTTCCTTGTTTAAGAAGGGGGTCTATCTGTGACTATTTCAGGGCTGGATTTGAATTATATGCATTTGATTGTTAGACCATGGGCCAATTGCAGAACCACGAGCAGTTCCTAATGGCGTCGTTGAAGGCTGCTTGCGGTTGTCCATTGTGGTTTTTCTAAATTGCCGTTTAATTGTGGGTTGTGTCGCGTACAATTATTCCACACCTCATTATTTTCTATTTTATGTCTAAGTCTTGACTCACCTAAATAATAAAAAACATGCATGTTTAATTTTTAAAAGCCATTCAGAGAGGCTTTAGCCAAAAGTTGTTTTACCAAATCAAACAAGAAAACTAAGAGCAAGGTCACACAAATACCCCACTTTATATTTGACTATATTTTCCTTACAAAATCAAAAGTTCATTTATGTCCCCTCTTTGATATCCGACAGTGACGAAAATTCTTTATGCACATCTACAAATCGTGTACTTCTTTCATGTATAGCTTCACCAAAATCTATTTATCAGTTTAGAAGGAGTTGCACTTACAAGGACATCCATTGAATACAATTAAAAAGTCCAAGTCTAATAATATCCCCTAAATGATATCCGACAGCAGCAAAAGATTCTATATGCACATCTCCATATGCTCATAGATACACTATACATTTATGATATGCAAAGTTTCATCAAAGTCCGTCAAGCAGTTTTATGAGGAGATTTGTTTACAAGGTATGTGGACAGACGGACAAAGGGGATGATTCCTATATTTACTTTAGCTGATAAAGTACCAAAATAAAATGACCTCTACTTTATGCTGCAACAAATAGATCGAAACACTCAATACATGTACATGAAACAAGGAATACTGAAAGCGAGCTCACACAGGTATACCCCTGCTTCATATTGGACATTAATTTGAAAAAAAAACTTAAGTCAATTATCTCCTCTGAATAATATTTTACAGCTGCAATTAAAATTCTTCATGCGAATTTCCATATGATACACCTCGTTTAATCCCAAAATGTGACTACTTAAAGACACGACAATTACCAAATTTTAGGATATTTCGAAAATACCGCGACATATTTATTTTTATTTAGTGGTCATTTTAGAAATCAATTTCGGAAAAACGGAAAATCCATCCGCGTTTTATCTCGAGTCGTATAACCTTGTGCATTCGCTTTTCGGTAGAAGTGTCATTTTTTTGTCAACGAGCTTTCTTATGATATAGCTCCTTATTATTATTATTTGATTTGAATGAAAATATGGCATTTTTGATATTTTTTCGTATAATTGTGTAGAACTAGTTCATTTAACAAAAATTGAAAGTGTTTGTTCATACATTGTACATACAAATGACTATCATTTCTGTTAAACAATTTTCTATGATCAATTTAATTTCTAATAATGATTTGTACAATGCATGTTTGGACTGTCAGTGTAAACATGGGTTTGATAATGAAAATATGCTTTACATGGGTCTGTCATAAGGAATTGCAATGGAGAAAATCAAAACTGTTCAAAGCCATCACTCAACTGTTGTACTGTAATTATTTATGGCGAGAAATCGGTACATTTGTAGATTTTTGTTTTCCCATAACCCAGTGGACAAGACAATGAAAGTGTCATTTCCTTGTAAGCTCTCCCTTAGAATACAAAAGAATATGTATTATTTTCAACGATCAACACAACCATTGATATATTCCGTTGATTTGTCAAAATAGTCGTTGCTGATTGGTCACCTATTTCATTAAAAAGTAGAGGAAGCCGAACACGAACTTGATTTACAAATCGATACGAAAAATATCGAAAATGCCATATTATCATTTAAAACAAAATAAATAAACAAATCAAATAGATAAGAAAAATCGTTGACCAAAAAAAAAATACTCTTACATGTAATACCCCCGTCACACTGGGACGAAGACCACCAAGTTCTTAGTACGTTCTTGGAACGCAGTGCAAACGGGATAAAAATATTGCTCCTAGGTTCTCAATACGACTTCCCTACGTCCTTACAAAGACCGTGCAACGTCCTTCAAGTTTACAACCAAGTTCCTTCTAGGACTATCAAGTTTTTACTACGTGTCTTCTACGTTCAGCACGTTTTCACTACGTGTCTTCTACGTTCATCACGTCTTCACTACGTTCCAACTACGTTCTTGCTGCGACTACCTCGTTTGCACTACGTCTATTGAAAGTTTGCGACAGTTTTAAAACACAGACAGCAATATTATGCACCTCTGCGCATACGTTCGATGTCTAATTTTCATTTTGGTTAGCTCTACAAACATGACGCATCATTTACCCACCGTTAGCCACCTATATATTTGACAAACTTACTAAATGTATAGTGAAAATTGCATAAATTGTGTTTCATTATCGTGTTGTTTCGTGTTGATTCTAAAATCGCAAAGAAAAGGGAAAGTTTAGTTCCACAAAACCTTGTTATCTCTGTTTTCTACTCAGCCTGTACCATAAGTCATGAACTAGTCTTGTATATAGTAAAACTGACGGCGACAAATATCAAAGTCTTTTGGGGTTTAAATTTTTTTTTAATTGTCCATGCACTTGACACGAGGCGATGATTTATTTTTGTTATTCAAACCAGAAGATTTTAGTTACATGTATTATGTTTATTTTGTTTTTGGTTTCTGGTATTGTTGCCGAACAACTTTTGTCTTAGGTGTCTCTAAGACTTATAAGTCTTCTTTAATAGACAAAAAGGGCAAATACCACGCATTGAATTTTAACTATTCGCCCGGAATTGCCTCCTGAAATAATAAAAATTACTTAATTTGTATTTAAGACAATGTACAAGCAAGGTGTAATTGGCCAGATTTCACGGAGTGAAAATTCCAGGGATATATGGTAAATGTCGGTTGGGCGGGGAACCTTTTTTTGTAATTATCCGTTTTCTCAGCATCTTCTAATCATAGCCTTTTGATATTTAGTTTATAAACGTATTGACTAGTTATGGAAGCTTGATGTGAATCCCTTCCCTGTTTGCAGTTTACCGGCCAGTGTGGCAATTTCAGCCTACTATTATCGAACTCTACAAAAAAGTTCTTTAACGTGCATGGGTTATTTATTAAGCAGCATCAACATGGGCTTTTATAACGATTGATTTTATATCAGATTTGTCGCTCATCTATTTCCTGTTTACTGACTTTAATTTGTTGACATAAATGTTCATTAGTAGAAAATTCAATGTTTCGTACCAGTTTTCTCACTTACTACTTATTAGAGACGCTTAATATTTGGTATACAACATCATCATGGGCTACCATAACATGTTTGATTTTAAGCCTGCATGACGTTTGTTAACGAAATCCGACCATTTCTATGTTTTTTAAATGTTTTTTTTTCTCGACACATATACCAAAATAAATGAAAACCCCATTTGATTTTTAAGCGTAGGCTATGGGTAAATTTGACATCAAAAGGCAAGATTGTATTTTTCGTCAGAAAAATAATTCAGGATACAAACTGTGCTCTATTCAGGAAAAATTATATAAAAAACGATATGGAAAATCAGTGTGGACAAAAACATATCCATTCCCCAACTAAAGATAATTTTGATCGTCCCGTTGTACATCCTAAGACCATGTATAGAAACGCTAAAAAATGTCTAATTATCAGTATGCATCATCTAACATTCGTGGATGTTCATATTCAGTCAGTAAACTATGTAGATAGACGTTAAAGATATGTGGAATAAGTATACGCGACACAACCTACAATATTAACAACAATTTAAAAAATCCACAAAAGAAAACAGTCAGCAGCCTTCATGTTACCAGCGGTCGCTGCTCGTTGTTTTGAAAATTTGAAAATTGTAGAATGAAAGAAAAACATGAACAAGAGACAACCAATTCATTTATATACATATCAAAACCTTCTGTACAAATTCATGTGAACTGTCAGAAAACCTAGTAAAGACTTACTAGAAACGGCGTTAAAACCGGTAAGAAGTACTGTCAACGAAGGAAAAACTGTACGGACGTGTTAAGGACGCAGTAGAAACTTCCTTATGGTCGTGCTATAAACTTGAACGAAAAATACCGTTACGTGAATTCGTGGTGAAAACGTACGGTGAACGTAGTGCAAACTTTAAGGACGTAGTGAAATCGTAGCATGAACGGCACAAAAAATTATACCTGGACGGCCACGTCCTTGAAGTTTTTGATACGTCCCTTCTACGTTCATGCTACGATCATAAAGTTCTCAATACGTTCTTAGTAGGTCTGTACTACATTTTGACTTCTCCACGTCCTCACTACCTTTGTTTTGAACATGTTCAAAATTATTCCACGTCCTTCACGTCCAAGAAAGTTCGTACTACGTCCATTAAAGTTCGCACTACGACCATACAAGTTTCTGGTACGTCTTTAATACGTTCATCAAGTTCTTTCCACGTTTTATGCCTTTTTAGGACTTAGTAAGAACGTAATACGAACTTTATCCAGTGTGACGGGGGCATAAACTGGAAAGCGAATGCACAAATTTATACAACTCGGGATAAAACGCAGATGGATTTTTCCGAATCTAATTAAAAACTGACTTCCAAGTAAAAATAAATATGTGGCGGTGTGCTCGAAAGTATTCTAAAACTTGCTTATTGTCGTGTCTTTAAAAAGTCGCCGGGCCGGGACCAAGATTGACCTATCTTAAGATCATCTTGATAAGTCTCTCGAAGCTGTTTTAGACGCATATTCTGCTAAGACGTCTTAATTTAAATCAAATACTGTTTTTTTTTTAAATCTATATTAAAACCAAGTAAAGTATGATTTTTCCTATACATGTATTAAGTAAGAGTCATATTAACATGCTCGTGTTGCTAACGGTCAATTTTGACATTACATATCTGGTAAAGATAGAATAAACAAATTAAGATTTTATGATATTATTATTAATTTTCTAGAGATCAAATCTCATTTGCAAAAGAGTCCATTCACAGCTCTTATCATTTTTATTTTTTTAAGAAAATAATTTTAAATTCATAAATTAACCCAAGCACCACAAAAATTTGAAATAAACGCCAAAAAAAAGATAACGAGCATACCTTCTCGATAAAGAGAATAACAAAACAAAACAAAAAACAAATCATAAGGCAGGTTCTTTATATGAAACGTTATATGTTTTTTGTTGAGTCTTTTATCTGCAAATATTGTTAACATTGTACTTATTAATTGGTATTGTAACTCAATAGGTTTTGGGAAAACGCCTCAAAGTGCGCACTATGATATGATTGGAAGAAATCTCGAATATTAATGATTGTTGGACGAAGTAACATCAATAGTAATCATAACATCTGAGCTTATACTTTTTTTCATACAGTTTTTCATAATGAGAGGCTCTGTAGGTCTATTACTTATTTCAGTAATAGTCAGTCATCTTGATCTTAATTGGAGTATATCATGTCTAGTAAATGATGTTCGTTTTATGTCAAAAGAGACGGAAAGAGGACAAAAAGCGATCGAACAAACACGGCCACACGGTAAGAAGATTCAAGAAAAACAAACCAATGCAACGAGTCCGGAAACAACAAATAACTTTTGGTTAAATCACCTTTATCAATACTCCAAAAGTAACGTTCCGCCGGAAAAAATGAAAAGTAATGGTGTCTGTAATGGAGAAATCAGATCGAGACAGAAACGTACCATTGACACAGAGACACCCCAGCACAATAGAACATTTAACTACTGTGATGAAATCAAATCTTGTAACTTTCTTTCAAGTGAATCAAAATGGCATTGTACATGTGATTATTTTTGTGATGATTTTGGAAAATGTTGTTATGATCAAACCATGATGCCTGAACATAATTTCAAATTTCAGTGTTTCAGTACCTATCGATCTACACCAAATTATGATTTTTTCACGTCTAGATCATTAGGCATTTTAGCTGTTGGTTCCTGTCCGGAGACATATCATGATAAAACCGTCATTGATAATTGCGAACAAGGGCATGTAGTAAATGTGGGAACATTTGTCATCTTTAACAAAACCATTCCGTTTAAAAACAAGATGTGTGCCATATGTAATGGTATAACCCAGTATGAAACTGTTCCAACTCGTGTATTGGTTATAGACAGTGCGTTCGACACCGTTATACAAAATCAGAACAAACCAAATCACGAAATATTTCGACTTGTGTTTAATGCACACATGAACAATACAAACAAAAATCAAAGGTTTTTTCACCTTTTAGAGCTACATCAATACGAATCAAATTTGAGAGGTTGTCTGTTACAACCACTTGAAATTAAAACAGAAAACAAATCCTTAAGCAATAACGTGTGTAATGAGTATATAAGCTCAGTAACTATCAACATAAAAGACGGATCCCCATATAGAACAAAATTTATTACTAATTGTGTCTATAACCGAAGCACTGAAAACACAGAAATATACTGTGTTGCAGACCCTTCACCAAGTTTAGAGAGTTCTTGGTGGTACAACGGAAAATTTATGATGTCAATTCTGTTTTCTTTTTCGGAACAAACCTCCGATAATCAGCATGATGGATGCGACATTTGGGATGAAAGCGTGAGTACTTGTTTAAATAAAGAGGGTAAATAAAATAAGATTATTACACAAAATGTTCATATTATAGGTCCTATATCATTCAAAGAATTCCATATCAGTTGTTTGCCTCTGCAATGTTATAGCCATTGGGTTGAAGAATCAAATTTGATTCTTTAATACCACATCATTTCAACATAAAATATTGAAAATGTCTTGGATTTTCTGGACTTGATTGAACCTGAGTGTGTAAAACATGTATACGAAAGTATTCAGTAGCGAGACGTTTTGCTTTAAAAAACAAACGTACTACTATCTAGTGGTTTCATTGTGCCTTCAAATCATTTGCAATAATTTGCATAATCTAGACGGTTAACTTTTTAAGCAGAGTTAATGACAGCACATGTGCAATTAATTCTGCTGTATTTAGTTAGTCTTTTACCTGCTTCCTTTTCGCTGTCATTGTAGTTAGTTTTAGTGTTTTCATTTTCTAATTTTTATTTTATTTGTTCATTTATTTTATCATATCTTTTATTTTACCTACGGTCTTTTGACTTTGTTTATCTCAACTTTTTATTTATATATTACAACTTTTTAGTGTCTCGACTATTGCTGCTTTATCGCAAACGGGATATTAGGCAAACAACAATCAATCAATCAATCAATTATTTATTTTCCAGATGACCATAAATGGTGAATGCAGCCATTTGAACCTTTACACAGATTTAAGAAAATCATTAGACATTATGTGGATATCAGACAAGAAATTGTCGATGGACCTTTTAGAACGTATAGCACGGGTTACACCTATTCTTTTCAATGTCGAAGACCTTACCAAGAGCTATTTATCTGAAATAGATATTCAGGAAGAAGGATTTCAGGTGAACATGATGTTAGGTTTAAAATACTTAAAACCATCCTTTTTACACGAGTTCAATTCATTTTTTAAATTACTCAACAATAGAAAGGTATTGTTTGACCTTTATGACAATTATACTCAGCTGACAACAAGATTAGAAATGAGACATGGTCATGGGAATTTTACAGTCGGAAAAAGGGTGGTTGATGTTTTTGCTCCGATTCAGAACTTATATCATGAACACATTATAATTACCACCAATCAAAAGCTTAACGGTTTGACTCCAAGTGTACAAGTAAAGGCAAGATACGATGTCCCCATTTTGATAATAGAAGAAATCAAAGAAGGAGAAAGAAATGTTAGGTCGAATACATTATCTTTACCAGATATTGTCACATACGTTTGCTTAGGACTTTCGAGTATGGCGCTTTTGATCTTAATAATTGTACAAAGAAAACGTGATTCCATTACAAATATTACAGCGGCCAACATAGAAAATATATCTGTCTCACTTTTACTGGCATATACATTGCAATTGATTGGACCAAAGGTGCACAGAATGTCCACAATTTGTTACATGGTCGGTTGCACCTTGCATTACACATGGCTGGCTTTTTTTTCCTTTTTAGCAGTATCAGTTGGGCATATTTGTAAACGGTTTTACAAACAAAGTATAAGAAAACAATATTCTTGGAGGCAAAGACTTCAAATTTCTATAATTGGTTTGCTTATACCTACTCCCTTTGTTATTGCCTCTATCTGTTTAGACCAATACGGACCACCGCTGTGGTCATCAAGGTACAATGGGACAATTTGTTCACTTGAAAAATATCCCTCCAGTTTGGTTTTTCTCACTGGTCCTATTGTTCTGTCTCTTTTTGTCAACTCAATCTGTCTAGGAATTATTGTTTGCAAGGTTTGTTCTCTCCGCATCGAAACTCTTCATGTACGCAAACTTAATCTGTACCAAGAAGCTCTTACATTTCTTCGTCTAGTGATTGCATCTGGTTTGTTCTGGGTCACTGGAGTTTTTGCGTCCTTATTAGATAAAGACTGGATGTATTACGTATATACTGTCGTCTGTAGTCTCCATGGTGTTTTCATCTGTGTTTCTGTGCTGTCGTCCAGAAAATCTCTATCGAATAGAAAATCGACGAGAACACCAACTTGACAAACACGATGCGGATTGTGATATATATAACATAATTTGTACATAGTTTGGCTTTGACTTTGTATTGTAAATCTTCTAGTATATGATGAGATATAGCACAAATACAAGTATTGGTTGTAACAATTTTCTTGCAAAAGATTTTCTAAAACGTTAATGGAAGTTGGAATAATAAAATTATGTTGTAAATGTGAATATAACATACATTTGACATACTAGTACTTGTCATTTTATCATTATGTCAATTAATAAAAGATGTTTTAATTAAAAAAGACTTATCATTTATCTTAAAAGTAATTGGCCATGATTGTTGTATACTATATAATTAATGTCTTTTGTTGAGGTAAATGTGCAGTGTTATTGACTTTAGAAAAACGGATATTCACTGAGCCAGAAGGGCGAGGTGAATATCTTTAGTTTTTCTAAAGTCAATTACACTCACATTTATCGAAACAAAAAACAGTAATTGTTTTATTCTATTATCCAATATCTGACAAGAATATGCATTTGAACTGTTTAAAAAAATTAAACCAAACAGAAAAATACTGTAACGCATCATCACCTTTCCCGCCATTTTTTTGGTGAATATCACTTTGCCAGGTGAATATCCTGACAAAGGGTCACATATTTTAAGCGCCTTTTAGAACTTCCAGATCACCGATTATGTAAAATGGTATTTAATGAAATGAATGAATCGAATGAATCTTTTTGGGGATATGAAAGTAAGATCTTGCAAACTATTTCCAATGTAAATAACACCAATGTCCCTATTGAAAGCCTAAATAAGAGGCAGCTTACTGGTCTCATTGGATCTTATACCAGGGAAAAACTCTTTGAAGAAGTACAATCTAAAAGTAGTCTAGATAACTATAGACAGTTCCTTATTATAAAAGGAAGACAAGCGTATTTAAATGAAGGGAATTTCAGCGAATCTCGCCTTAAACTTCTTGCGCGAACGAAAACGCTGCCTATAAATGAATATCTCCATAGGATGAATATGTCACAGCATAATACTTGCAATCTATGTACTGAAAACGTAAGCGAGGACCTCTCAAATGTTTTATTTGATTGTCCAATCTATGACTATATTCGTAATGAATACTCAGAACTTTTAGAATCCAATATTGACTTCCCATATCATACCGGAGAAAACTCAACTGTCTATTTCACAGAACTGTTGCCTAATACGAAGTTACAATTTTTAATTGGTGATATTGGATATGTTTTTAGCAATGATGTAGGACAATTTTATGATTGTTTAGGTAGAATGTTTCTAAGTGAATGTTTTAATTTAAGGTCCAAGCTTTTACAGGAAAACTGAATAGACTTTTAATTGAAAGACATTTTATCTTTGTCAATATCATATTTTAAAATTTCAATATTGTTGTTGTTGTTGTTTTATAGGCTGAAAGAATGCATTTTATGTTTATAGTGTATATTTCAACTTGTATAGAATATTTATATACGCGCCACTTTTATACCCTGGAAGTAGGCGCCCCCGCTGTAAAGGGGTAGATCTAAATAAAATATATATATAATTATATATTCACTTAGTTGATTATAATGAAATATGTTTAAAAAATATTTATATTATAGAATAATCGCCGTTATTCTTTAAAACAGTTTTAACTACATAAAATAACATCGAGTTAATCAATAATAGATCTATCATTCCAAAAATCCGTACAAAGAAAGGTATATAGCTGGATCTTCATCATGTTCAACTACAGAGCTGTCCGTTCATTTAACTAAAATCTTGTCTGCTGTCAAAGAAGGTCAACAAGCATACTGCGACACTATTTATAATCGTAGTGGAATTAACCATATGTGGATTTTGAAGAACTCAAAAGATTTGTTAGATCATTTTAAATCTAGATCATTTTCTGAGGTCCACTCTTTGAAAACGTTCGATTTTTCAACTTTATACACTACCTTGCCACACGAAAAACTAAAATGTCGCCTGAAAAAACTTCTCGAAAAATCCTTTTCAAACTCTAGGAATTTTGTTGTTTTGGGTTATAATTCTACCTACTTTTCCAAAACATCTTTCAAAGATAAAATTTGTTACACACTTGAACAAGTTTGCAGTATGCTTGATTTCCTCATTGACAACATATTTGTCACCTTCGGAGGAGAGATTTTTCAACAACAAATCGGCATTCCAATGGGCACAAACTGTGCTCCTCTCCTCGCCGATTTGTTTTTATACTCTTACGAGACTGAATTTCTTCAGGGACTCGTAAAGAACAAGAAGATGAAAGAGGCAAGGTCATTTAATCTTACATTCAGATATATTGATGATGTCCTTTCTATCAATAACACTTCATTTGGTAGATGGATTCCTTCAATATATCCTCCGGAGTTGGAGATTAAAGAGACCACCGAATCAAATTGCTTCACGTCTTTCTTGGATCTGCACCTCGAATTTGACCCAGGTGGTCATCTCAGTACAAAAATTTACGATAAACGAGACGATTTTAATTTTAAAATTATTAATTTTCCTAATCTACAGAGCAATATACCTACTTCTCCTGCATACGGTGTTTATATTTCACAACTTATTCGATATGCCAGAGCTTGCACACATTTCACAGATTTTTTGATCAGACACCGATTTCTTCGTGACCGACTTTTGGAGCAGGGCTATAAGAAAATACGTCTCATACGATCACTGAAAAAATTCTTTCTTCGTTATCAGCCACTGGTAGAAAAGTTCAAAATTGAGTTAAAAGATATGATAGTTAATTGTTTTAATTAGTGTTTGACTGATCTGCTGTACTGAGATGATCACCTCAATATCCCTATTGTGTCTCACAACTATGTTGTGATCTATGGTCATTATCGGATCCTAAGATCGCAATGGAAGAGGGAGGTTTGGCGCCATAAAACCTGGTTTAACCCACCATTTCGTTTGAAATGCCTGTACCAAGTCAGGACCATTGCGATCCACCAATTCTCCGGTATGACTGATTCGTTTTTGTCATTTTCTCTGGACTATGAGATTGATCATTCAAGTTCGGTAGTTTTGTTATTACCTTTATCCAAATTAAGTTGAATTGTAAAGTGAAAAAATTCGAGATTTGTTTCTCTAAACTACCAGTCAAAAATTATCTAGGAATTAAATAATCACATACTAAAGTAAAATCGTGTTATATGGTTTTATTATATCAAAATGAATGCATCTAAGCCATATAAGCTAAAATAAATAAATAAATAAATGTGCTGGCTACTGCCTGACCCTTATCTAGAATACTTCTTAAAAGTTCAAAATTTTACCTGTATATTTTTTGTTCTATTTCGAATTCGAATCATCAATGACAGTTCTTAAGGCAGGTGTTTTCGATCATCATTCCTAAAATTGTTATATCTAACCACATTTTTGCTTACCAAAACCTTTTTTTTTTCGTCAATTCACTTTACCATAGAGATGATCTTACTTTTATTGATATCATTATTGATAAAAAATTTAAACGTCTTTTTAACAAAATAAAGTTACATACATTTAGTATGCTGTGCATATCATTGTCAGACACAAAATGATGGTGGAGGTGGAATTATTATCTTCATCTAAAAGAATATTTTTTTCTTGCAGATGTTCGACAGAATTGGCATAACCCCCTTTCTTCTGCCTTCATTATAGTTTCTTTGGACTCCCCCTAAAAAAATCTGAATTTGCCCCTGCATACATATAAACTTCAAAGACATTTGAAATTGATATATATTACTGAATGTAAATATTAAACTTTATCAGCTGTAATCATCGGAAATATATATATGTCGTGTACAAGTTGCAACTTTGTACACGTTGCAACATGTACAGATAAATTGTACAAGTTGAGAAAAATATTGAATTCCATCTACATTATTAGACAAGACCTATATTTTGTAATCATAAATGAGACTGGAATATTTAAGATAAAGTGTACAATAAAGTCCACAATCGACTCTATAGAATACAACAAGTTTTAAGAACTTCCATTTTCATAATGATGGCAATATAAGTTCCCAGACTTTGATGTCTCGATTTCAGCAACACCACATTAAAACCTTTTGTTTGGTACTTTTACAATGGATTATATGAAAATAAATGGGTAAATATATTTTTTTTTAAATTGACATGCAGAATTTTAGCAAAAATTTTAAATCTCATCTATGTCTTTTCTGGGTTTACATGTACTTGATGAAAGACAACCATGTCATATTTTGTCTTAACTTGTACAATATAGTTGTACATGTTGCAACATGTACAATATTGTAACTTGTACACAACATATATATATATGTAAAAAAACGCCGAAATAGACATTTTTTTAAATCTCTAAGTTTGGAAAACATTTAAAATCAGTAAGAACAGTAAGAAAACAGCACTATGTAAACATAACATATACCATTCTGCCACGGAACTCAAAATCAAACACTATAAAAATAATAACATACAAAAAAGCAGAAGTACCAATGGGGATCCGAATGTCAAAAGTCAGAAAGTGCGAAGACAAAACCAGTAAACACAAACGAGAACAGCACGAAGAAAAAAAATCGCAATAAATACATGTTTTGTAAGAAATTGGGGATCGTACCTTGAAAGGATTTCCAACAAACAATAGAAAAGACAATACTAGATGAAGTAAAAACCCTAAGCACATAAAGCTAACGTCTTTGAACATCATAAAGATATGATTAAAATCAGATCTATCAATCTTCCCCTACTGTCTCTGCATGGTAGATCTGAAGACATGCCATTTTTACTTTCTGTTCTGCTGACCTTTTTTAAGAATCATCTTGTTTTATCATAAGACGTAATGGTTCCAAAATCCTGAGAACTGCAATCTGATTGGTCAATTCAAATGGTCATCAGAATAGAAAGTAGAATGGGTTGTCGTTTTACCTAGCATTGACATTATGGAACAATTTGATAGATCTGATTTTAATCAGACGGGTAAAAATAAAAACAAATGGTATTTAAAATTTCGACCTACAAATTCACATCAAAAATAAATTGGTGTAGGGCTAGGGCTTTCCACTCATGAATCGCTCTTTGCATGATTCTTATAAAAAGTGGTACTTAAATGCTTAATAACAATAACAATAAGACTTGAACTCTTTCTAAAACTTTCATATCTGACCAGAATTATTTAGCCAAAATGTCATGTTGGTCAAAGTCTTATTAATAACAGAATTCTCTTACGATATCCGAACCAGCTTTACTGCTTAGAAATTTAAAATTGAAACTGATTTCGCAACATAACTTATTTACGCCTAAAGATGATTTCATGAAACTTACGTTCGTTTGCATTTAAAAGGAAAACGGGATGCGTATTATTATTGGGGTCAAAAGGACATTTTAGGTAACAAGTGAAAATATTAAAGTGGAATTGGATTTCACAACATGACATAACTTTTGAAGTATTAAAATTGCATGAAACTTGCATATATAAAAACTTATAAGGTAAGAAAGAGGTCTTTCGGTTTTGTGGTAAAAATATAAAGGTCAAGGTCACAAGTGAAAACTTGTCAATTTTAAGTTAGTTTCTGCGGCATTTCATAGAATAACAAGAAACTTACAGGCATTTAAGCTTATTTAGCACAGGGAAGCCTATTAATTTGGTGGTCAAATGGTCAAAGGTCATGGTAACTAATGAAAAATTTGAAACCTGTAAGTTTTTTCACAACACAACTTTTGAACGCCTTAAAAGATTTTCATCCATTAAAGATTACGGTGTAAGAAAGAGGCCTATCAATTTTTGTCATAGATCAAGGTCACTAGTGAAAACTTAGCAATATTAAATGAATGAAGATAGTTTCTTCTGTATTTATATGTTGAACGCCTTGATAGAAATTTATTAAAATTGCACACATGAAAAGCCTATGAAGTTAGATTTAAGTCTATTGATTTAGTGGTCAAAGGTCATTGTCACAAGTTTTGTTGGGCATGGGGAACCAGAATTCTGCTCTTCCTGAATGAAAAATGATTGATTTTTCGGTAATTTATTCTATAGAAAACTTACCTTTCAAGTGCACTTAAGGAGTTGCCTATCTTTTATCCATAGCTCGCCGAAATCAAAATGAATGAGCATAAGATTGTCAAAATCTTGATTAGAAAAATAGCTTTTGCACCTTCTCTTTTGCTTTTTGGGTATTTATTTGTGAGCTGCTTCATTTTTTTTTTTGTATATGTTTTAAAACATGATTTGAAATACTTGTTTTAACCTATTAAAACCTTTATGAACTCTACCAAAATAAGCTTATAGAGATCAGAACTTGAACATTTATAGCAAGGAATATGATAATTAAGATGATAAAAATCCAGCAAAGAAGATGTCGACCTATTATGTTTAGGGGGTCAAAGGTTTTAAGTTTTAAATCTAAAGTTTCATATTTATGCTGGGCAATACTTAAAGACATAGAACCTATCAATTTCGCATTTTTTTACATTGAATAAAAAGTACATATATTAAAAATATACTATCTAAAACTTATCTTTCCCAACATAAAAAATCAATGTTTTGCAGTTTTCTATAAAATAATCTTATTTTTATTATTCGCGTTGATTAAGTATTGTCCAGCATAAATATTTACTTTTGGTAAACTGGGTACTGTTAAACTGAGAAACGAAATGTAACCAAACGAGGCGAAGAGAAAACGAAATCGGTAAATTAAGAAAAAACGACTGGTGCCGGCTAAATTCGATTCAGTTTTCTTTTTTTTACCGGTTTTGCTCGATTTTGTTTCCTTTCTTTACAGATTTCGGTTGCTTATTTTACTGTTTACGTTCCAATCTTTACCGTTATCGTTTTTGTTCCGCTCCGTTTCGTTTGGTTACTTTTCGTTTCTCAGTTTACCGGCACCCGCAAGTGTTTACATTCTATAATTAGTTTGTCCTCTTTTTTTGACACTGCGTTTTTTCTTCAGTTTTCTGTCGAAAAGAATACTTTCCGGTAGGTTTTTTTGAAAATTAAACAGTTTCTTCAAAGGTTTTACAATGTATTCTTCAAATAGTGTGAATTTCATTATTTTTTAAAAATGCCAAAATGATAGGTTTTATGTCTTTAATAAACGTGAATAATAAAAATAAGATTATTTTATAGAAAACTGCAAAACATTGAGTTTTTATGTTGGGGAAGATAAGTTTTAGATAGTGTATTTTTAATATATGTACTTTTTATTCAATGTAAAAAATTGCGAAATTGATAGGTTCTGTGTCTTTCAGAAGTAACCTTTATTGCAAAGAGACGACCGGGTAACATTTTATCAAAATTAAAAAAAGGTTGGAAAGAGCCAATTTTAGTGCAGCGGTTGATCGGTAAAAAGTCGTCTATTTAAAGAGTTTAATGTACCGACATAACACACAGCTAAGTTTTTTAGGGAATATTATACCACCATTTAGCTTTGATTTTAAGTGGGTCGTCACGAATTCGTCTCGGGCATTTTTTGGTAAAATCGCTTTTTTTAACAGTGGTGTATTTATGTAAAAATCCCTCCATTGGTGTGAAGTTTCAAAACAAATATTTCTTTCATGAAAAAATTAAAATTTTGGACAAAATTATCAGGAATAACCCTTTATCTTACTGTTAATAAAGATTTTGCTAGATTGTACTCGAGTTTTTCATCAAAATCGATGCTTTTGAAAATGCTCACTTTTTTATCACATTTTAGACAAAAAGTTGTTTCCTATCAAAATGTTTCTTGTGTTTTGTAGCTTTAAAACTCTTTGAACTCTGTGTTATTATATACTTTACTATTCTGCAAAACTTTATTGAAAACGGTGCAGAAATGTTGATTTTATTACGTATTTCATAAACAAATTTGCAAAATATAATTCCGGAAACCCAAGTCTTTCCGTCTTTGACCTGTAAAAAACTAAGTAAAATTTAGCTCTTTTGTACTAAAAAAGAAATTTATGAAAAAAATAAAGTAAAAATATATTAACAGAACGATGAAAAGTAGTCTTGAATTCCTAATTAAAAAAGACAAAACAATAAAAGGTCGTAATTACAAGAGGAACGGTCATTTAGTCATAAAAAAACATGTACTAGTCAGTAGCTACTACGCATTGCATGATATCTTTCTTCGGACCTGGATACTCATATCTCGATCAAACTTCGTCGACGAATCATCAAAGAAGAAACGGTTATCGCTACAGAATGTAACAATACATCTTTTTGAGCAATTTTGATATTCGAATTACATCTTTCAAATAATTCAAATCTAAAAATAACAAACGTGAAATTTGTAGACCGCTCGAGGTAGAACGTCCAGGAGTTTTTTTATACACGATATCATATTCTTTATGTATGAAAATATAAGGTAGAAAAACGCAAACTGCAATTCTCATCGAATTCGCCTCATTTATTAGCTGAGCAAGTGCAGATGGAGGGCGTCCATTGGAATGTCGAATTTCATCCAAGCGAATTTTCATGCAAAAATATTAAAATTGTACCCAAATGCATGATGTTTGATTCACTTGAAGTGTGTCTCGTCCTTGCGGTCTCGTCTATTCAAGTTTGGTCACAGGGGCTCTTGTAAAGGGTTAAACAAACATTACAACATTCGAATACAAATATGTACATACAAATGTATAGAGTTTTTGACTCAATTAAAAAAAGTTCCTTTGCAAAAATATCTTATGACCCACCAACAGAAGTCGCCGGATGTTCATTTGTTTATATTCTGTGGATTTTGTTTATGATAATCGATACAAATATTGTTGCACTTCTGCGAGTTAAATTTGATTTTTTATAAGGCAAATGAAGAAATGCTGAGTATAATATCAGCTAGCGCTGCTTGTTCGAGTATTGTACTGCACAAGTGCATCATCAAAGTGTTATAGTCAATTACAACTATCGATCTTTAGCTTTGTGTTTTTGTGTTGCCAAATAGTTCAAAGACATGGAATTTTCCCATGTTAATTTCAATATTTATGAAAATTCTTCTTACATGTACCCAAGACTAAGGTAGATCTTATCTTTAACTGCGACCAAAGGGTCATGAGTTCGAATCCAGTCCCCGGCACTATCGTGTTGTTACTTTACTGTTTATGATTAGTATATGGCTCTATACTCTTCATATTCATATTTAGCTTGGCATTTTCAGCTATTTGGCTAGAGTGTCTCTGATAAGTCTTGTTGAGTAAACGAAACACGTCCAATTTATTGCCCGAACCTTTGTTGTAAATTTAATTTATTTGAAAAAAGTCTTTGCTTCAGCGCATTAATATTTTGGAATCTTACAAATATACAATCAGATGTAAACTTTATTTGGGATATACATGTATGGCAAAAGATCGCATAATACATGTATTTTTAGTTTGTATGGAGTGAAGTGGGATAAAGATATCAATTAGCGATCTTAAAATGCTTCAATATTTTGGATGTGCTCCCATCTGCTTTAACAAGAATATATACTAGTAAGCTTTATTAAGAACAGAATCTGCATAGTTTTGTTTAATGTTTTCCGCGGGCAACTAGAAAAGCATTTAACGAGCGTCGATCCCTAGAAAACGAAGCCATTACAAGTATGTCTCCTTTCTTTAAATGGTGTTAGAAACTAAGAAGCTATACCATTAGGGGAATATGAACCAGTAAAAACGATCGAGAACAGCACGAAGAAACAGACACCACTCAACAGGAAAACTTAAAAATACAAAAATAACTGAATAGCAATCAACAAATCAACAACGTAAAGAAACTCGGGTGCTCAGGAAGAGTAAGCAATTTATGCTTGCTATAGCACACCATAAGCGGGAGCAGACGGAATATTGCTACACAGGAAGGGAAAGATGAAGTCATCACGCTCATCATAGATCTAGAGCTTTGATGAATGTCTTTGTGAGTGTAGATCTAAATATGAGGCAGACTTCCCACAATCCGTTGTGTATTTTATCTCAAGTCTTGGGGTTGATGAGATGGAGGAAGTCACCAAATCTAGAATTGTTTAGTGAAAAAAGTAAAAAAGAAAGCTAGCCTACTTGACAAAAGGTGATTGTAAAAAGTCTGTTCCATATGAATAAAGAAACAAAACAGGATGCAAAGGTGCACAATTAGTGCAATTGAAATCCTTAATGTTTGCTTAAAACACATCACCAAACTAAACCAATATATTGTCAATAAAGATAATAACAAAATTACCGAACTTGGAGAATCAATCTCAAATGTCCATAAGACGAAACAAAACAAGGAATACATACCGAAAAAATTGAAGATCGCAATGGGCCTGACTTGGTACAGGCATTTCAAAAGAAATGGTGGGTTAAACCAGGCTTTAAGGCGCGCCAAACCTCCCTCTTCCATTGCGATCTTTGGGTCCGGTAGTTACACAAAACACAACGGGTTTGTGATGGCATATTAGGGATGCTAAGGTGATCATCTCAGTACATCAACCAGCCAAATAAAAATACGTCAATAAGAAAGTTGGGCATGTCGATTATCAATTGGGTCCTCTGTAAATTTGTTCTTTTTCTTAGGCTTTTTCTTGAATCAGTGAAAAGATGACGTTGATAGTTCGATCATAGATCGTATATAGACACAACAACGTGCACGCGAAGTCCAGTCGTAACTATCATCTCTTAGACGACTACTTTCCTCGACTTGTTTCCTGCGTTATGGTTTATATGTAATTTTGATGCATGCGAAAAGGGCAAGGCAAAATATTTCCAAATTACAGTGGACTGCAGTGTTTTTGCAAATGCTAGCTGATTTAATTACTTCTATATTCCATTTACATGTGTAAGCCTTGCATTGTAAACAATTACGAAAGACACCATGTGCCCGTAGACTAATGTAGGATTTCAATCCCTAAGATGCATGCAGATTTGTCTTTTAATCATTATTCTCCGCTGATAACTGATTACTGTGCACCCTTCCGTAGCGATTTCTTGTCCAAGCCGGATTTTTTGCTGAGATTGCACTTAAGATGTGTTTGGGCTTTTAGCTGCGATGTCTACTGATTGTTTGATTATCTTTTTATCACTTCGAGATTTGATACTTCTTAGATTTTGCTTCTCACCAATTTATTAGGATAAATGTAAAATAGTTTATTCTTTGTAACCTTTTGATAACGTTCTTATAATTTTGTGTGTAATATATGTTATTCAATTGTCAATTAGCATTAAAATGGTCATTTAACAGGACATTTTCGTGTGCAGCTACATTTTTCGGACACCCCCTACGTTACTGTCATTTGTTTTAGCGATGCATAACCTGTTTTATATGATGGTTTAAAGTCTGAATTTTGATTTATATGCATTTAAGCAGCAAAAAATTTAAAATAAAAACGGTAAAATCAAAATAAATATATCTGTTTTAATGTATTTTCTTAGAGCCAGCAAAAAACGTCATTTAACGTCACTTTTTTGAAACTCAGGCAGATGTTTTGTAGCTTCAAGTCAATTGTTCACTTTAAAGACTTATTAAAATTCAATATCTGCCATATAACTTATTACGAATATTATAGCTGTAATTTATAAGCAAACAACTAGAATTTTGAACTTTCCAACTATGTGACCTTTGACCTTAAATATTTCAAATTTGACCAATAGAAACATGTGACGACCTGTTTTATCTGAAACTAGAGATATTCCTCTTTAAAATGATATACAATGTAGGTGTGTGTTTTGTCGGACCATTAAAGACATTTTTTTCCTGGTCAAACCGCTGCACTATTTATCTTATCGAAGATTTCAATTTTTGTTGTTGTTGTGATAATTGATACCTACAAGTGGTAATCTAAAGTAGATTATATATGCATAGCTATAAAATATTAATTTGGATGTCAATTTTAAGTTCGTAAGAAAAACGGTCTCGTGCTAGTTTCTTCAAAACACGTACGAAGTATATATATCATGTATATCTCACACGTATGCGTTTTTATCTTTAACCTATGATAGAAGATAATGGCACTTCCAAGTTGTCTTGACATTTCTTAGTTCCAACTTGGAAGTGCAAAATGTCAACTTGCAAGTGCGAAATGTCGAGTTGGAACTGAGAAATTTCAAGTTGGAACTGAGAAATGTCATCTTAGAACTGAGAAATGTCACATTGGAACTGAGAAATTGCAATTTGGAAGTGCGAAATGTCAACTTTGAACTGCGAAATGTCAACTTGGAAGTGCGAAATGTCAACTTGGAACTGAGAAATGTCAACATGGAAATGAGAAATATCTCGCATCAATCGAGCAATGTGACAGAACCGATGGCATTACCAGTCTTTCGTACAAATTAGCAACAATGTGGGATATTCTATATTTAAGCAACAATCCAACAAACACTACAAACAAACTGTACACCTAAAGTCCCCTTTAACTTTCACTTAGTTGACCTTCAATGAGATAAAAAGTATCATGAAAAGCATACGACCATTCAGCATTCTGAAAGTCCAGATTTTCTTCTATTATAGTAAACAAAAGCCCCTTCGTGCCGTCAGACAAACGGCCCTTTTGTCACTATATTTGCAGAGCTTGAACAAAACACGAAAACGTAGTACATTCTCTTTCTTATTACATTAATGAGGATGGCCACAAGAAACGATGTTAGTCTTTTGGAAGGAAAACAAAATGTCCGATTAATGGGGGGAACGTTTGAGTTTAATATCGGGGACGCTACAAAGGCCACAGACGCAAACTGCAAACCGGAGAGGGATTTATAGAAGTACTAAGTATTAAGCTTGTTTCCATATCCTGGATGAAAAGATATATATGATTTAATGTCAGACTTATAGGTTCTTACATACACAAACTGACATAAGTTCTTGGAAAAGACCGGCTGATCTTTCACGAGTCATACCATTTTTCAATATTCTTTCGAGTGGAAAGCAGCGAGCATGGTAGCCAAATTCCTAATCTGGCAATTAACGTATTTAGTAAACATAAACAAGTGTATTATTCTTTGTTTTGTTCGAACTTTTGTGATTTTTATCAAGCGCTATTTTTGTGCTTTGTTCAAGATATCAATAGTGGGAAGGGTTGGCAAAACTAATCTTGCCCCGTCGCATTTTAAATGTGCCTGTTCAAGAACAGGGGTCTTTTTCGAAGCTTATAAATATCCCAGTCGTCTAAATGTTTATTGGTTTATGTCCTTCGCTAATGTTTTTATGATTTGTATTTTTGTTACATACATTGCAGGTTGTGTGCCACCAAAACCATTGTGATCTAAGGGTCCAGTAGTTACATATGAGACACAATAGGGATTGTAAGGGGGTCATCATTGTAAGGGGATGAGAATTAGGCAATATTGACCAATTGGTTCCTTTAATCTTTCTAAAGAATTTTAGGTCTTAAAATGTATTCCTAAATCTTTGTCTTTACTTCGACAATTTAAAAAAAGACCCTTAAGTAGACAAGTATTGGATTTTATGTCTCATTTGAAATCGAATGTTGGTAAATGTATGTTACGGTTTTTTTCTTTGACTTATTTGACTTATCCCGGATATTACCATCCTCAGAAACCCATGTGTTTTTATTATACGACCGCAAAATTTTTGCGATCGTATTATGTTATGGCGATGTCGTTGTCGTCGTCGTCGTTGTCGTCGTCGTCGTCTGTAGACACTTTGGTTTCCGTGCGATAACTTGAGTAAACATTGACCGATTGTTTTGAAATTTGAATATGATGTTTGTAACCAATAAAGGAAGGTTGGTATTGCATTTGGGGTTTGTGGCCCTTACCGTTTTAGAAAAAAGGGCCAAAAGGGGCTAAAATGGGTGTTTTGACAATTCTTCTGTAGAATGTTTATTATTCAGTGGATTTTGGAAATTCTTTTTTCATTGGATTAATCAATAAATTCTGTCAACTAAATGTGTCAATGGTTTTGATATATATTGCACCATTACTTTGCCGTGGGGGGGGGGGGGGTCAAAGGTGGGCCACACCCAAAAATCGACTTTTTTATTTTTGGTCCGATTTTCAAAATCTTTTTTTATTAGAATCCTTGTAAAATTTCCTGCCTGCATTTTTCAATCAGATTTGCAATATCTCTTACCATTTTCTAGATATTAGGGGTCAAAGGGGCCAAAACCGACAATTATCAATGATTGTCCGCTTTCTTGTGGATAACTTGAGTATACATTGACCGATTGTTATAAATATGGATATAATGTTTGTAACCACTAAAGGAAGGTTGGTATTGCATTTGGGGCTTGTGGCCCCTGCTGTTTTAGAGAAAGGGGTCAAAAGGGGCTAAAACGGGTGTTTTGACAAATTTGCTGTAGAATGTTTATTATTCATTGGATTTTGAAAATTCTTTTTATATTGGATTCTTCACTAAATTCTGTCAATTAGATGTGTCAAGGGTTGTGATATATATTGCATCGTACTTTTCTATGTGTGTGGGGAGAGGGAGGGGACAAAGATGGGCCACACACGAAAAATAAACTTACCCTTTTTTGAGAAACTAGGAGTCAAAAAGGTAAATATGTGTTGAAAGTCCACCCCGGAAGGCATGTGTCAAAAACCATTGTGAGTCCACCATGGGCTGCATGTGTCCAAAGCAATTGACTATCCATATTAGGCTGCCAACGAACAGGGTTCAACCTGTAGCGGTCGTATCATGCTGCGCTCGGCGTAGCTTTTTATTTCGCTTATACTAATTCAATACCCCTGGCTCATTTCGTATGATTTTTGTTCGTCTGCACGTTCTTGATCTGATCTTGAACTTCATAAAATTTAAGTACAGAAACATGTTAGGCGCGAACCATTTTCTTTTGGTGGGGGGGGGGGGGGGGGCTGGGATTTAAAAAAAAATCCATTTCTTACAGAAAAAAATACAAATGTTCCTAATGGAGCTAAAAAAATTACATATTTATAAATTTCCACAAAAAATATACATCCTTTGGACTCAAATAATAAAACCCTGATTTTTGTTTCTGTCTCGCTTCGCTCATCATCTTATTCATTATTGTTGTATGTAGAAGTTTCAAATTTTGCAGTTATAATAGTATCGCTTTTGATATGTTTAGTATAGTTTTGCTCTGTTATGGTATGAACTTCTGCTTTATTAGCACTCCCAATCAGGATATTAATTAAAAATTACATTGCATTTCTTAGACCTTGCAATGTAATTATTATAACCTATTATACATACACACTATTGTTACATTATACCCATACAAGAAGTTGAGAAGGGTGTAATGTTTTAGACTGGTCCGTCAGTTTGTTTACCCGAAGGATCAATATTTCCATAACGGATTATTCCGAAACTATTGACTATTTGGAATTTATAGTATGGTGTTGAGATCTATATATCGTCTATAGTTCTTCAGTTTTTTTCATTGCTTTTAGAATAGATTCTGTCACAGGGGCCTGCATTCAGCATTTGGGTTGAGAGTCAAAGAATCATCATGGCACTTTGACTCTAAACCCAAAAGGCCGGGAGCAGGCCCCTATGGATTCTGTATCATTTTTTGATGTCTTGTCAGTTTCCTTGACCTTCAGCCGCCCTCGGACTTCCTGGTAGAACAAACATTTGAAGAGTGTACATCTTAGACACTGATGTCCCACTTGGCAAATAAAATTATATATTTTTAAAAAACCTCCCCATACCACTAGTAGATCCGGAAATGTCTATAAGACGGGGTGCAGTGACTAGCATTGATCATTCTTCACAGATTTCTTATACATGTATTTCCAACTGCATTCTTTTGGGGTTTTTTTGTAGTTCATATGATGAATTTAAAAAAAAAATGAAATCTAAATGTCATGATTAGCTCTCAGGAAATCACAAGAATGATAATTTTGCATTGTTTACCGAAGAGCTTCCGAGGCCTTCAGCGATCCCCATGCCTGTTTAGTATGTTAGATAATTCGCAGGATCCTTAACCAAATCAACAGGCTTGGTTTTCAATGATCCCTTATTGGCTTCAACTGGTACTTTTCTTTGTCTTATTTCAACCCCTGGTTTGCTGTTTTTGAAAACTTTTTAAGCCAGAAGGTGAAAATTGTAATCGCTCAGAGCCGGGGCACCATTAATTGGTTCAATAAAATATCTGTATCTGCATATTTTGAAATAAAAAAAATAAATCTGCATTAATTAAAGGTAACCGTGTGATAAGTCTCCAATGTGGGCAATTACAAATGAATTATTGCTTCCACTTCTAGTGAGTCTTGATAAGTTTTAGAATATTGAAAAAAAGTCCAAGATCTGGCCTAATTCACACAATTGATAAAAGACCTGTTTAGGAATAGAAAAACAAATTAAAAAGATGAAAATTTTCTGAATTTGTCTGAAAAAAAAAGATTTTGATTTGGGTAGAAAAAAAATTGTAACTTTGATTTTGACAGAAAAAAATATAACATAAGGTTACAAAATCCCAGCCCCCCCCCACCCCCACCGTACGAAAATGGTTCATGCCTTAAGATTCCAAAAATGTAACGCGACATATCAAATCTATCAAAAAACGAGATAATATTTTACATAGGGGTGATGAATGAGCTAGCGAGAGAAAAACTCCTGGGTTTCCGAGGATGGGATTTTACACGCATTGCATTGATTGTTGGTAAGTATGTTGGATGTTTTGCAGCAAGAAGGAACTGCTCACCCTGTCGGTTCACTTTACAACGAGAGTCTGTGTTGCTGATTGTAATTTTGTATTCAGTTATTTTGTGTTTCCATGTTTTACATGTTGTATGTTTTTGTCCAGTTCTTGTTTGTGTTTCCTGGTTTTGTCTCTGTCCTTTCGGACTTTCGACATTTGGATACCCCATTGGTACCTCTGCTTATTTGTATATATACTTTTTTTGTTTCATTTTGTTTTCGTTTGTTTGTTTTTGTTTTGCTTTCTTGTCTGATCCTTCGTATTATTTCATTTCGTATCAACTGACATCAATTTGTCAATTCCTTGCCCGACTTCAAACATCGGAATGCTCATTTGTACCTCACTGCTCTTTACTGCTTTTTTCTTTAAGCGAATAGTTTCTTGCTTCGTGGTATTGCTTTGGTTGTCTAGGTGAAGTTGAAATCTCCTGACTTATGAGCCCACAATTCCATACTTGAAAGGCTGATTCAACCAATGCAAAGAAAATAACACACCAACGTCATCTGCAAACGGTGTCTATATTTCACAACTAATTCGATATGCCAGCTTGGCTTGTACACATTTTTCAGATTTTTTTTTATCTGATACCGTTTTTCCATACAGATTATTAGACTAAGGTTATAAGAAAATACGTCTCATATGATCTCTAAAAAAAATCTTTCTTCGTTATCAGCCACTGGTAGAAAAATTCAATATCATGTTAGACGAAATGGTTAGTTATTGCTTTGATTAGTGTTTGACTGGTTGATGTACTGAGATGATCACCTTAGTATCCCTTATATGTCTTCAAAAACATGTTGTGTTTTGTGTAACTGCCGGACCCAAAGATTGCAATGGAAGAAGAATGTTTGGCGCGCCTTAAAACCTCGTTAGACGCACCATTTCTTTTGAAATGCCTGTACCAAGTCAGGACCGTTGCGATCTTCATTTTTTCTGGTATGTCTGCCTTGTTTTGTCTTGTCTTATGGACATTTGAGATTTATACTTTTGTTTTTACCTTTATTATGACAATGCAATTGCAACCTATGCCTTTATGATATTTTTCAACCTTTACTATATCTTTAATTTATACTTAAAAACGATCTTGAAAAATAGTCAACGCTTCTCTCACAAAGCGGTAATGGATCGTAAATAAATACAACGTATTTAAAACGATACTATACATAAAAAACTAATCAATAGGGTCTAGAAAATGTACACAACATTACCAATTGATGTTAAATAATTTAAAGATTATAGATATTTCGGACATTCGTATGTCCTTCATCAGTATGATAAACGATTTTCAAACACAATAACGTAATAACCTTACTTAAAAAGAGGTCATTCTAAACAAACTAGTCAAAATCGGAGCATGCTGAAATTTACTGGACAGGTAAATGATCATAAAAATAAGAACATATGTACAATGCAAATAAATAGTGAGTGAGTGGGTGTTTAACGCCCCACATGTCATCCACAGACGACGAACACGAAAAGGACAACAAAACGAACACGAAACGATGATGACAAATGGAAAATGGGTTGGGATGGGAAAACAAAAGAACAGTAAATTTTGAAGGGGAAAATGAAACAATACAAATTGCAACAGTAGAAACAGGTTGCAAGGGCGGTCAGTTTTAATGGTGGAGGAAACCGGAGTACCCGGAGGAAACCACCGACCTTGGGCAGGTAACTGACAAACCTAATCACATACAATTTGGGAAGTCCCTTTTTTGTTAAATACAAACGGGACTCGAACACCAGCTGAGAGGTGATCGGCTAGTAATCGTTGTCGGAAATAAAGAACACAGCACATTATTTACAGATTTTATTGTTGATACAACAATACAAGTAATATTACATTAATTCATATATATATACAAATACTTATCAACATTTAAACATTTAATGAACAAAATTAATTTTGAAATAGAACAAATAGATCAAGTATACTTTTAACTTAGGCACCAACCAGTTAAAAATTACAAATACCAAAACGCGGGCACGAACGGTCAATTTGGATATGCTATATATCGATATTTCAAGGAGTAACCTCTCATCAGTAGCATTTAAATCAAAACATTGGAAGGTCAAATTCCAAAACTGTTGAAAACGAAAAGTACTCAAAACCAAAACGTTCGAACAAGGAAGCCAAATCCAGCACAGAGGATATCGACCATGTGCATTACAAGGAAAGAAACCTGGTGTTTTAAACAATTTTGAATTTGAAAAACGGAAATTTCAGCGAAAAAGTTTTTTGACATTTTATGGTAAATCGTGTCAGACAAGTCTGACTACCAGGCTTGTGATTACCCTCGGACCTCTGGTCCACCAGCAGCGGTTATCGCCCAGTGGTTTCAAAATTACAAATACCAAAACGCGGGCACGAACGGTCAATTTGTATATGCTATATATCGATATTTCAAGGAGTAACCTCTCATCAGTACAATGTAGCATTTAAATCAAAACATTGGAAGGTCAAATTCCAAAACTGTTGAAAACGAAAAGTACTCAAAACCAAAACGTTCGAACAAGGAAGCCAAATCCAGCACAGAGGATATCGACCATGTGCATTACAAGGAAAGAAACCTGGTGTTTTAAACAATTTTGAATTTGAAAAACGGAAATTTCAGCGAAATTTTTTTTTTGACATTTCATGGTTAATCGTGTCAGACAAGTCTGACTACCAGGCTTGTGATTACCCTCGGGAACCTCTGGTCCACCAGCAGCGGTTATCGCCCAGTGGTTTCAAAATTACAAATACCGAAACGCGGGCACGAACGGTCAATTTGGATATGCTATATATCGATATTTCAAGGAGTAACCTCTCATCAGTAGCATTTAAATCAAAACATTGGAAGGTCAAATTCCAAAACTGTTGAAAACGAAAAGTACTCAAAACCAAAACGTTCGAACAAGGAAGCCACATTACAAGGAAAGAAACCTGGTGTTTTAACTAATTTTGAATTTGAAAAACGGAAATTTCAGCAAAAAAAAAATATAATGACATTTTATGGTAAATCGTGTCAGACAAGTCTGACTAACAGGCTTGTAGTCAATCATTGGGAAGGGGACTTAATTTTCCCCAAGAAAATATAACATTAAGCAGAAACAAAGCGTTCAGAACTATGTTTGAAAAACAAATATTAGATACCCCTTGCCTTGCATACATTTAAGGAAATACAAATGACAACAAAGTTCCAGACAATAAATTTTGCTACGCCTGACGCGCGTTTCGTCTATTCAAGACTCATCAGAGGCGCTCTGACTGTCATATTTCTTTTTCATTAGGGTATGAAATATGATACATTGCTTACCCTTCCGGTGCACTTTACGACGGGAGTCTGTGTTGCTGATTGCAATTTTGTAGATATACTTTTTTTTGGGGGGGGGGATTTTACATAATGTGCAAAACTTTTTTTCATATCCCCAATGAAAAAAAAATATATAACAGTCATTCCTAATAAATAAATTTTCAAAACGATTAAAAAAACATGAAAATCTTACTAAAAAAGAACTTAAATGGTGGCACTTCCTGTGAAAAGTGGGCGTTTCCCCATGATTATTTTCATTGAGATATGAAAAAAAATTTCGTCCAATCAAATAGCAGAATTAATCAAATTTATTTATTTCGTAATGTAAAAATTAAAACAAAAATATTTTTCATTTTGTTTACGGCTTGTAGCAAATAATTTATTCCTGTCCTTCCCCCTTTCCTCCTGATATAAAGTAGTTGGTGCCGTCATGGAAAACAACTTATTTAAATTACTATATAGGATTTTTCGCTGTTCCCAGTCTGAATAAATAATGCTAACATGCTACATTGTAAACAAAGTAAAAAGACGGATAAAAATAATCTACAAATGTAAGGGAAAAAACACCATTGCTACATGAAATACATTTGTGTTACATGTTTAAAAACCTAAAAGAAAGAAAAACAAAAACAACTAGAGTACAACGATTTTGTTAATTGGTATTGGTATTAATGATTTTGTTGATTTCCTCATAAGTTGTTGATAAGAAAGATATATATTGATTTATAAATATATTTCATTTTTTTCTTTTTTGATAACAAAGCAAACACACGACTGAACACTTAAGCATGTATCATATATGTTATCAGTACCATAAAATAAAATTTCTATCAAACTACACACACAACTTTACTTATTTTTCTGTTGTTTTTCATGTTGTACATTGTATGTTTCAACTCTGTATTTATGTTTGTATTGTAAAGGTATGCTGTTATCCCTAATTGGGACATGTTTGCATTAATAAACATATAATCACACACAAAAATATGTATAGTAAAACAACGACTAAAAATGATACTATACAACACCATACCTCATCACACTATCTTTTATTTCTTCATTTTTGGGGGGATGTTTTTTGCTGTGTTTTTTTATTTTTTTATTTTTGTGTTTGTTTTTGTGTTTTCTTTTGTCGTTTTTCAGTGGAGTTGCTGTAAGTTTGTTTGGATTTTTAGTTTATTTTTGTTTTTGTTTTTTGTTTTTGTTTTTTTTTCTGGGGGGGGTATTTGTTTTTTTTCTGTCCTTTTAATAGTTTTTGTTACTTCACAACAACCCATGAAAACATATATTGTAACTCTTTAAACACGCAACACTCTATTTAACACAATTTCAGACAGAAGCAAAAGTGTTCCAACGTCGTACCTCCAAAATAGGCAAAGTCAAATAGTAAACAGACATCACCACACACGTACAAAACACGTCACAACCAAGCCGCTATATATCAGTAACATGTGAACAGTCAAAACGTGAATGAACATAAATGTCCAGGAAGCAGTCACTGATAGCATAATCACACTCGTCATTTTACCAACGATCGGTTTTCTGAAATCAATATCACTCTTGTACACAGTTTTAGAAGTAAGGAACTTGAAAGGGGGCCTTGGTGTTTTCCTAAAACATATTCTGCATCTGATTTGTGACGAAAATATATTCTTGCAATAGAGGATATTACAAAAAAATATTCTGAAGAAGTATAATAATGTTTATATTGGAAAAAAAAATGTGACGGCACCTTTATATACGAAACGCGCGTCAGGCGTAGCAAAATTTATTGTCTGGAACTTTGATGTCATTTTTATTTAAAACATAATTATTTTTCCGCACCTTGCACCCTTCAAGTTAAATGGTCAATTTATTATTTGAATCCTATCAGTTGACATTTATGTAATTAGTGGTTTTGGTGTTCTTTTTTGAGGTGCAATTTTCATGATGTCAACTTTAATACAATACTGTGTAAAATTCAAAGATGCATACTAAGTAACTACTTCTTTTTTCTGTGTGACATTTTGCATGAATCCAAGAAGTACAATGTACTAATGATGTAATAGAATACCAAAAGTCCGAAAAGGAAAAGACAATTAGTTGATGCCAAAGACTCGAATGTCCCATTGGTGCCTCTTCGCTTCTTGCACATGGTGCCTCTTCGCTTCTTGCACAAGGAATTATAAAACCATATCACTGACAGAAAAGAAATACAATATGCGACCCATATTTTTCCGTTTTTCCATTTTTCTAAAGTATCTATAAGCTATTTTGCGAGCAAATGTGTTCACGAAAGTAAGCTTTTTAAAATATTTTTCTTTAAATTGTTAAAAAAAACAGCATCTCATAAAGCTTTCTATGGAGTCAATAATCCTTCTAGAAATGCCCAGAATGCAGGATTTTGCTCGGCGATAAACCTTGCCTAAGTAGCTATGACCATGCTTCATGAATAAGACACACAGAACATTGATAACAAATCTTTCTAGTAGCATTGATACATTTAATGACAAAAAGTGGTATAAAAACAAATTATCATAATTTCAAAATCTAATGCGAAACAAAAATTAACATTTTATGCAATTAAAAAAAAATAAATATACACTTTAAAAGTGTTGAAATTTGGTTGGAGTGAAAACAGATTTTTACCCTCTGCATCTTCCATCTCTATAGACCAATATTGAAAAACTTAACTGTTCAGTCATGTCGATTTATTATTATAAAAGGAATATCCCGCCCCAAGTTCTATGCTAATGTTGTTTATAAGGAGAATATATTAAAAAACAATCCTTTGGGAATGAAAAAAACGGGCTTAAAACTTTATTGAGTAAAGGTTATGAAAACATTTTAATGAAATCTTTTAATCCAGTCTTTTTTCTTTGGTAGAAATATAATAATTTGATACTAATTGCCTTTTATACTTTTGTCATTTTGAGCATAATAGCGAGAAAGTGTGATACATAACTAAATCATTAATGATTTGGCGTCTTGTTTTGGCTCAAAAGTCGATAGACTTGATTTTTTACATCAGTCGATAGATGCTTTTTGGCTAGTTGTCAGTAACTTTTAGTGTTCTCAAGAGATTACCTCCACATCAATACTTAAACATAAAGACAGGAATTTCATATTCTTAAATATCATCCCATTAGAAAAATTAGGCAACTTAAAGTTTTAGAAATTTATAATCTAATGACCTACCTATCGAAATAATCATGATATCAGATCAATTCGAACAATTAGAACAACTGTTAACCGACTTATTGTCGTGGCTACTTTATTTTACAGGTTGTTTTTTTTTCTCGGAGACCAATTTCACGATCTTTCTATTTTGGTAGGGTTTGTCTTTTGTACACTTCCAGGCGAAATCATGGGGTCCTATACGTTTATCGTGATTTCTGCATGACAATAATAATTAATCAAGGTTCGGTCTAAAATGCGCACGTTAAACGTTCAGTGATCGAGCAGTGCGTTAAGAGAAAAATCTTAAAATTTTACATAGAACAGTTGTTTTTTTTCTTACAATCTCTTCTAGACAAAAAAGACCGTAGACTAGCTCTCTCTTTCAACCTCACGTTCCGTTATATTGATGATGTCCTTTCACTAAACAATTCTCGATTTGGTGACTTTCTCCATCTCATATATCCCCAGGAGCTTGAGATAAAGGACACAACGGATTCTAGGAAGTCTGCTTCATATTTAGATCTACATCTCGAAATTGACTCACAAGGAAGACTTTCAACAAGGCTCTATGACAAACGTGATGACTTCAACTTTCCAATCGTCAACTTTCCCTTCTTGTGTAGCAACATTCCGTCCGCTCCAGCTTATGGAGTTTACGTATCTCAATTGATTCGTTACTCCAGAGCGTGCGGGACATACATCGATTTCCTTAGCAGAGCGACACGTCTGACGCAAAAATTGCTCACACAGGGTTATGTTGCTCATCGGTTGCTGTCTTCACTCAAGAAATTTTACGGAAGACATCATGCACTTATAGACAAATATGGGATTTCGATCTCTCAGATGAGTGCAGATGTTGGTTTGTCATAGGGTGTTGTTTTGTCTTCCTTTATCGGATTTGACACGCTGAATGGACTATTGGCAACGCGACGGGTGTGCTATAGCAAGCAGGAACTGCTTACTCTTCCGGAGCACCTGAGTTCACTCTTGTTTCGACTGGAGTTCGCGTTGTTGATTGATATTCAGTTATTTTGTGTTTCCATGTTTTACATGTTGTCTGTTTTTGTCCCGTTCTTGTTGGTGTTTACTGGTTTTGTCTCTGCCCTTTCGGACTTTTGATATTCGGATACCCCATTGGTACCTCTGCTTCTTTCACAATATGCGCAGTCTTCAATAATTTATTTTTCAATGTATCTGTCTGACGCGTAGATTCTCGTGAATCAAAATGTGTAAACTAAAAACATTTTGAATAAGACTTTTCTTTATAAAATCAAAAGGCGAGTTTATACAATAATGTTTTATCATGTATCAATTTGCCAAATGTGGAAAATATTGATTTTCAGACCCTATTTTATAGAGACCAATGTCTAAGTAGTTTCTGATTGTTTAAATCAACGCGTCATCTTGAGTAAAATAATTGGTGAAATGCTCATTTGTACATTACAAATGTGAATTTTGTTGATTGTTAGGACGAAATTCTCCGTTCATCAGTTCATCAGGTGTCTAAACTCGGTAATGAGTAGCCAAATATTTTTAAATGCTTGAAAACTATATATTTTTTCGTGGTTTGACGTCATTAAACATCGTGTTATATAATCAGTTACGTGTATGTCGATGATTTTATTCGCTAATCATTTGATCAAGTCATACTTGTAGGGGTCCTAATTCATCGAAACAGATTTGAGATGACATATGATTATATTGGGCTTCAGAAGAAAATACATAAATTTCTTATTTCTAGTATTTTTTTGTCTTTAAAGACTATCAATGAATATCAATATAATCGTTCAATGCTCTCTGACGAACTTGTTGAATTACATTCGTTAATTTGCACTTCTGTTAAATGCTTATAAAGCTTGCGTGATGCGACTGATTCATCAAATTTCGTAGCTTCTTTGTGATTTATTGCCATGTCAAAGACATACTAAGGTAGACAAACAAGAAAAGTTGCAGATTGAAATGGTCCTGTCGTCCAAGCACTGAAAAGAAATTGTGGGCAAAACCAGGTTTTTACGCATGGCTCAAATGCTTCTTGATTGTTGCCCTTGCTCAAGAAAGGTTATGGAGTACAAACATCAAAAACTTAATACGTGTACATCTTAACAATATAAAAAGTTATCATCTTTTTGAATAATAATTATTATATCAATTCATTAAAGTGCAGGTTTAACGTGTGGAATTCGTCGACACTTACTCATGAACAGACCAAATTTTCATAACAATCACGAAAAAAGACAAGTTATTAGTTAATAAGACAAATTGATAAGTATTTTCACGAAACAAACTCAAAAAGTGCGGTAAATGCGATAAACGTATAGGAACCCTTGGAAATTAGCGAAAATAAATCGCTTGCAGTAATAATTGACAATGAAATAGCAATGAATTGTTTTTTTTCTCACTCCAAACTATGCTACTTTGTAGTACACTTCTCTTTTCTACACTTTACATGACTAAAACATACTTCAAAGGTTACACTGATTCACAAGATAACAAGTAGTAAACACACAGCAATAAGGAACCGACAATTTAGCTTGAAAGGGTGGGGGTTTGGCAAATTTTCCTTTAAAAATTGAATATGATTTTTGATGAAAAAAAATTAGCATCAAAAAAGAAAAAAAAACATCCTAAGAATTTCTGCTTAATGGTTTGAATATTATAATAATGAAAAGATATTCTGTTATAGGTACCTAACAAACAATTTTTGCCGCGCTTTGTCGAAAAATATTTTAAACAAAACACAAATCAAATGTCACCCTTTAAGTAAAATAGTCGGTCCCTAAACTTTGTCACAGTTTCAAAATCTCGTTTCACAAAGATCTTCTTTTGGTGTTTGTTGCCGAATTTGTTTTTGTGTTGCTGCTGTTCTTTTGTCAGAAAGAGATTTTTGATAGGATAGTACAGAAACACAGAGGAAAAAACCATGGAGACTACAGACTACTGTATATACATAATACATCCATTCTTCTTTTATTAAAGATGCAACAACACCAGTGACCCAGAGGAACCCAAAGACAACAACAAGACGAAGATATGCAAGAGTTTCTTGATAAATATTCAGTTTGCGAACATGAGCAGGTTCCATCTGAAAGGCACAAACCTTGCAAACAATAACCACGAGGCAGATTGAGTTGACAAACAGTGAAAGAACAATAGGACCTGTAAGAAAAGCCAAACTGGAGGGGAATCTTTCCAGCGAGCAACTTGGTCCATTGTAGCCGGGTGACCATTGTGGAGGTCCAAACTGGTCTATACAGATAGATGCTAGAACAAATGGAAGAGGTGTTAATAAACCCATAGCGGAAATTTTCATTCTATGTTTTCAACTATATACTTTTGAGGCGCCATTTTGATATTTCATTGTGTAGAGTCTTTGACAAATGTGTACAACAGACACTGTTATGAAGGCAAAGAAGGCAAGCCATGTATAATGCAAAGTACAACCAACAACATAACACAATTTGGGAACCCCATGTGCTTTAGGGCCAAACACTAGCAATAAATTGGCAAGAAGTAATGAGACGGATAGATTTTCTGTGTTTCCTGATAAAATATCTGTTATGGAATTTCGCTTTCTTTGTACAACTATCAAAACCAACAATGCAATACTTGAAATACCTAGGCAAACAAATGTAACAAGATCTGATATGGTTATGTAATTTTGAGTCTCTGTCATTCCATTGTTATCTGAAATTTTGATGTCATCTAACAGTAAGTAGGGTTCTTCATATCGAGCCCTAATATCTACATGTGATGATAACTTCGGAAGTTTTACGTTATTTAAGCGCACTTTAAGCTTAGATAACAAAACTTCAAAACCAATAAAAAAGAAAGCATTATCCACAGTTTTCCCTACTGTAAAATTCTCACGACCAGATTGCAATTCTAAAATTGCTTTCTGTTTACTTGTATAATCATCGAAGACAAAAGATACTTTTCGGTTCTTGAGAATATTCAAAAACGCTTTGATTTCGTGTAAGAAAGACGGTTTGAAGTATTTCAAAGACAATACAACGTTTACCATAAAACCCTCTTCTTGGATTCTCAATTCATGCACCTTGCTGGAAATCACTCCGTCAACAGTAAACAGTAATGGAGTAAGCTGTGCTATCTGTTCTAAAATGTCCATTGATAGATTCTTGTCTGATTACCAAACGAAGTCCAACATTTCTCTAACATCTTTGTAAATATTCAATTTGTTGCATTTTCCTGTTGTTGTCATCTAAAATATAAATTAAAATGTGCATTTATCAAGGGTATTACGAACACTTTGACAAATATACAATTTGTTTTATTCTCTAATGTTAGGGAACTTGTAACAATAGATTAAGTATGACAATTTTCATTGAATATAAAGAAATTTCAAAAATATTTGCTCCGATCAAACAAATAAACATTGTATATTGGTTTTATCGCTCGTTAGATTTTGGGTTTTTTTTTTATCAAAACATTTTGTTTCAAAATGCCAAAGTTCAAGGGATTTAATAAATGCATCTCGCTGCCAGTCAAATATTTGTGTGGTTTATTCTATTTTGTCTTTTATGAAAGTTTTTATTACAATTAAATGCTAGCAGAGGTCAAAGCAAAGTTACGAGAGAACCCGTTTTCATCCACTTGCTTATCTTTGGTTTTTAAACGTACATTTTTAAAACTATTTCATATTTATTTTTATATGAAACAAAATATTGTTTTCCTTTCTGATACAGATATCTGTTGTTGTTGTTTTTTTTTTTTTTTTTTTTTTTTTTTTTTTTTTTTTTGTTGCTATGCTTATCGGGTTACAAAAATATAATTTTTTCGTTGAAATAGCTTTTTTTAAACCAGCAGTTTATTTGCTATGATAAATATGTATTTAGCAAATAAAAGTTAGTAATTAATTTGAATGAAACACTTGTTTTGTTTCCTAGAAAATACAATTCATGTAAACTAACTTATATTTTTTCCAGTTATCTCAAAATTTAGAATAAAATTTACTTGGAATCACGATCGAGTTGATCATGAATGAAAATTAATCGGATTCTTTTAATCTTGAGGCTTGCCGAGTGATTAAAATATAAATTATATTTCTCGAGATTTAAGAAATTCAATATCCATCGAGATTTAAGTTGCAGAAGGTTTTTATACCCCGCCACACGAAGTGGCGGGGTATTATGTTATACCCTCAGTTTGTTCGGTGTCTGTCCGTCCGTCCGTTCCGTCCGTCCGCCCGTCCACCCAAGGTTTCCGACCAATAACTTAAAAACGCGTCAAAGGATTTGACTGATATTTTGCACAGCTGTTTAGTACAATAAAATACAGGTCAAGTTCGATTTTCAGCATGATCAAAAAAATAGTTTTTGAGATAGGCCACTTTGAAAAATCAAATTTCATGAAATTTTGAGTTTCTGACCAATAACTTAAAAACCCGTCATGGGATTCAAATGATATTTTGTACAGCCATTGAGTTCAATAAAATACAGGTCAAGTTCAATTTCCAGCATGATTTGAAAAACAGTTTTTGAGATAGGCCACTTTGAAATCAAATTTAATGAACTTTTGATATCATAACGTGGCGGGGTATCATTTAATGTCCCATTACATGCCCTATTTTTCTCTAAAGTTTACAAGTAAAGATTTCATAAGGTCGATCGTTTATTGTACACACAATTACGCTTGGGTAGAGGTGAGAAATATTTTCAACAACTGTTCGAGATGTTGAAAAATCAGATGAAACTTAGAGAATAAGTGTTAACATGACCGATAGAAACTGAGAGGTGTAAAAAAACACGACGAGAAAATGAATAATGTGCAAAACTTGCAAGATAATCGGAAATAAGACAAACCTAATTTAAACTGTAAAACTAACGAAAATGGCAGAAACATATGTTTTCATAAAACTTCGTAAAAAAACACTGTTTTGCTTAGAGCCATTTGCCTTAATTGGGCGTAAATTTTATTGGAAAAATTTTGATTTGATTGTTATAACATGTAATACTGGAGAGCGGCGTGAAGATGTTATATTGGAGAGCGCCGTAAAGGGCCTTGAAAACAATTAAATTGCCCAAAAACTTCATGGAATTTGTTATAACTTTATCGAAAGTTTAAATTTTCATTTTTCTAAATATACATGTTTGATATTTGAAATCTGGTCAGAACATGGAGTTTTTTAAGGTCAAGTGGTCACTGCTCAAAAGTCTGCAAAAATAAAGAGAACAAAAATGTTAGAAAAAGTGGTTAAACGTTTTAACTGCTACACACATATTTTACATATAATAATGTATGTAATACATTCACTTTCGGTCTCTTTGAATAAATCTATTAAGTCATATTTTATTTATTTTAAGGAATAGGTAAAAATTGAACAATATGTGTATAAAAGTTTAAATTGTGAGAAAAAGAAAACTAGTTTATGTGTTCTCCATTATTTCTTTCTATTTGTACACCATTATCAACACTTTTCTTGGCCACAAAAAACGAATAGCTCAATTGCGCTTATTGATTCAAAAATACCACAGTTTTTTATTACACCAGAATGTTACATTTTCGTTAGAATAGGTATAGACATAATTTTAAAGGGAAATAAGTATCAAACTACCAGAAACAGCTTAAAACAATCAAGATTTATAGTTCAAAACACTTACTTTGCAAGACAGAAAAGAAGTAAAATCGTCGGAAATTTAACCCATAATTGGAGAGCGACGGAAAGAGCTTTAAAAAAAAAACCTTAACAACCGCAAATATCAGAAGGTATTTTGAACTTAATTGTAAGACGAAATGTTTTGGCTCTTAAAAATATACTCATCCGAAAATAAATGTTTATCAAAAACATTTAAAATTTCGTCATTTATTTGTTTTATTGTCACAAAACACATCCTTACCAAGGTTTATCATGGACAATTTGTTGAAAATGTAAAAAAGAAGCCGACATCTTGATTTTCTTAAAAAACCAATGAATTTGAAAATTTGTATCGATGATATATTTTTTTTTGTCTGAAAGGTCAAATTTAATACCCCCTTGTGCATTGAATGGAAAGAAAAGCACAAACGTTTAAACATCCATTGTCTAAAACGTTTTAACAGAGAGTTGATATGGTTAAGCAGGGAGTGTGATAGTGAATTTTCATTTGAAGAGATGATTTCGAGCACAAATTTTTATTCCGTTCATTTTGTCTTTAGTATTGGATAGATTCGTAACAAACATTTTATTTGGATACGAAAGTGTTTCCGGTTAATGGGTATTTCAAGGTATCAAATCGAAACCAAAAGTGGTTATTCAAGTCAACAAGAATTCATTAAAAATTCAATTTCAATCACTTCTGCTTTCAGAAAAAAATGATTTAAAGGTACCCTGATAGTCTTCTTAGTCATTTCACATATTTACAGGTTACAAGTTAAGTTAACCAGAATTTTGATTTTGGATTTTCGCATTTTCATCTTTGAATGTCCGATGCTAAAAATTAAGGTAATTTCAAGTTCATTTTTCTTTGTTGGCTACCATTAAGCTATTTCTTTAAATTTGTCAATTATTATGTAATTTTATATTATTTTACAACTTTCCTTAAGTATTAATATATGTGGCGTTTCTTTTGTCCATGAGTATATATGTTTTACATCTCTACCAGCTGACTTCTAATATTGTAAGAACGTAATGCCATTTGAGGTTACAGGTCATCACTGTAAAACTGAATTCACTCCGAGGTTTTGAACCTCCCTTTCAAATTACATCTTAACTGATTACAAAATTGTTGAATATGTTTTGAATATGTATCTAACAAAATTAAATAGTTGATGATATGCATGTAATCCGTTGTGACGTCATTTTGTCAAATTTTTACAAGAGTTGAAAATTTATAATTATCTTTAAGTTAATAAAAAATTAACATAAGTGTTATTTCAGATAGATAGAATACCCAAATATGTGAATGTAAAATATTGCTAAGAACTAGCCTTCAGGTCATAACGTCACTCTTCATTCGTTTACACAATTGATATATATATATATACCAAAATGTAGGAAACTTCGAGATATATACCACAAGAATCATCAAGGTATATAAAAATGCTACATGTATGAAAACATTTACATTTTATAAAAAAAGAACAGGCATAATTATGTCAACATGAGAGTTTGGAGACTTTTTGGTTGAGGGATCGCTCTGTTTGTTCTTAATTTTCATATGGATGCAACGACAGCATCGGAAGAATCGGCAATTTGTCTAGCCCTAGATGCAATGATGTGAATGTGATGAATCTCTTTGAAATAACAGAAAGACGGAAACGCAGTCGTGGTCATCGTAAATACAATGCACCAAAGCTTTGCGATGTTACAATAAATGAATTGACATCGTTTGTCCATAAACCACGAGGAGTTCATTATATTGACACTAAATTGTATTATATACCCCTTTCGAAACATAATACCTTGTTTAAACAATGTTTTGAAAATCCAGTCACTGACCTAAATTCCAACCTTAATTGACTGCTATTGTTCTTGATATTGGTTACAACTGCCTACATGTATTTAAACCTGACGGAGTTCCACATGAAAATATGAAAGCTAACCTTTCTTTTCTCTCACTTCCTTTTTCAAACAAAGGTTTGGATGCCATTAATTTAGGAAATATTCTACACCATCAATCTGTTACGGCACATATTCTTTCTTTTTTCAAGGACAAAAGTATTCCAATCATCTCTTATACCTTTACTTCCACTGTTACACCCAAGGTTTCAATTATAAAAAAGGGTTGCGGGATTTCCAAATCATTGACATCAAAGCAAAACCTCTAAACTGCTCTTGTGAAAAGTCCCCATTCAATAATGGTCGCTCTAGCCACGTTATCACTGGTGACCTGAACATCGTGTTTTGGTTAAAGGACCAAAGTATCGTCGGTCTAGACGAATCAACTGGAACCATAATTCTAAGATTTTAAGATTATGCCAGAAAATGGACCAAGAAAAAACAGGTGAAAGAAACTGACGTTTTGTTGGATTGGGTTAAAGGTGTGAGGTCATTGATTTTAAAAGGAATCAATTCTTTGAAGGGTTCAATGAGCACTAAAGCAACATCAAATTGGCACTAAATTGTATTCTATACCCCTTTCGAAACTTAATACCTTGTACAAAAATGTCTTGAAAATCCAGTCACACCCTTTATTGACTGCTATTGTTCTTGATATTGGTTACAACCGCCTATTTAAACATGTCAGAGTTCCCCATGAAAAAATGAAAGGCAACCGTTCTTTTCTTGCACTTCCCTTTTCAAACAAAGGTTTGTATGCCATTAATTTAATAAATATTCTACATCATAAATCTGTTAAGGCACATACTCCTCCTTATTTCAAAGACAAAAGTATTCCAATCACCTCTTAAACTTTAACTTCCACTGTTGCACCCAACCAAGGTTTCAATTACAAAAAGGGATTTCCAAATCAATGACCTCACAGCAAAACCTCTAAACTGCTCCTGTGAAAAGTCTCCATTCAATTATGGTCGTTCTGGCGACGTTATCACTTGTGACCTGAACATCGTGGAAAATGACTTACTTCGCGATGTTTTGGCTAAAGGACCAAAATATCGTCACCCTAGACGAATCAAATGGAACCATAATTTTAAAACAATTATGGATTCAGTTGAAGACTATAATTCCAGAAAATGGGCAAAAAAGAGAAAAAACAGGATAAAGAAACTGACGTTTTGTCCGAGTGGGTTTAAGCTGAGAGGTCATGCATTTAAAAAGGAATCAATTCTTTAAAGGGCTCAATGAGCTCTAAAGCAACATCCACATTTAACAACGCTGATGTTGCATGAACGCTGTCCACCTTACATGACAAATATGTTGTTGTACCTGCAGACAAAGCACCAAATAACATCATTTTTGTGTGCAAGAAACACTAAATTGACTGATTGACAGCTGAATTAGGGGTTGGTTGTACCAGCAATAGCACCACATACACAGCTACAACACTATCTATAAAAGAAATTATTAACAATCTAAAATCAGTCCTGTCCTCCTTTTGACTCTCTGTTGGTGCTGACATTCATGACATTCTATCCATGTATTGGATTTCTAAATTAAATAAAAAATCATTTAAACAGCTGTTAATTGCAGGGTCATCAATTGTACCACTAAACCCTGTTCAGTTCTGTTGACTTCAATACTAACGGCAATATAATCAGGGCTCCAGAAAAATTACTATTGTTGTTAATCTAAAATTGGTTTCAATCAAATGTGGACCCTGAAGAACTCGAAAGAACAGTTGGAGATTCTTAACTCGAAATCAGTTTAATCTTGCAACAGCATCAAAACTTTCGAATTCTCCACTCTTAACACTTCTATTCCGCATGAACAACTCAAATCACGACTGGCACCGCTAATAAACGCAGCTTTTTTAAAAAAAAAAGAATGGAAAACGCAGGTACAAATATTTGATAGTCGATTACAGTTCGACTTACTTTGTCATCAATGAGTCTAAGAAAAAGAACAAATATACGGTAGACCAAAAGGTCGACATTCTCAGGTTACTAATCG
Organism: Arcuatula senhousia; assembly: GCA_963971305.1. Lineage (NCBI taxonomy): Eukaryota > Metazoa > Mollusca > Bivalvia > Mytilida > Mytilidae > Arcuatula > Arcuatula senhousia. The sequence continues at coordinate 57,143,799 of OZ020303.1, read as the reverse complement.
ACAACATATTTGTTCTATTTGGTGGACGTGTTTTTCAGCAAACAATAGGGATTCCAATTGGCACTAATTGTGCACCTTTGCTTGCTGATTTGTTTCTACATTCATATGAAGCAGACTTTTTACAATCTCTTCTAGACAAAAAAAATCGTAGACTAGCTCTCTCTTTCAACCTCACGTTCCGTTATAATGATGATGTCCTATCACTAACAATTCTCGATTTTGTGACTTTCCCCATTTTATATATCCCCAGGAGCTAGGGATAAAAGACACAACGGATTCTAAGAAGTCTGCTTCATATTTAGATCTACATCTCGAAATTTACTCATAAGGAAGACTTTCAAAAAAGCTTTATGACAAACGTGATGACTTCAACTTTCCAATCGTCAACTTTCCCTTTCTGTTTAACAACATTCCGTCAGTTCCTGCTTATGAAGTCTTCGTATCACAGTTTATTCGTTACTCCAGAACTTGTGGGAATAACATCGATTTCCTTGGCAGAGCGTCATGCAGAAATTGCAGACCCAAGGTTATGTTGCTCCACGGTTGCTGTCTTTATTGAAGAAATTTTGCGGTAGATTCCGTGCACTCGTAGACAGATATGGGATAACTATCTCTCAAATGAGTGCAGATGTTGGTTTGTCGTAGAAATTTGCTTTGTCTTTCTTTACCGAATTTGACACACTGAATAGCAATTGGAAATTAGCAACACGACGGGTGGGCTATAGCAGGCAGGAACCGCTTACTCTTCCGGAGCACCTGAGTTCACTCTTGGCACGACTTGAGTTTGCGTTGTGGTGCTTTCGATGCTTGAGTGCCCCATTATAGTGCCTCTATTCTTTTATACATAAATGACCATTTAAGTCAAATATTAGAAGGGATTGCCTCGGCAAAAAAAAATCAAATATGAAATTAAATACGTTAACAATATTTTCCTTCTTCATGTCTATATATTTAATCAAATTTGTACTTATCTATGAAAAATCAAAATATGTCAAATTAATATTATTCAAAATTGGTCAGTGAAAACTGTAACTAAGTTAAGAGCTTCTTGTGCGATAATTTTTTAATTACTGTTAAAAAAAAAGAATATCAGGAATTGGCGACGGATTTCCTAATCCCTCAAATGTCCAACTGTCGATTGAAAGAAATTGTGAACGCGCCACTGATCTATAAATAACTTTAGATTTTTAAGATGCAAGTTTCGCCCGTAAAAGTCGCATCTTGGATTCTTTGGTCAAAAGTTGAAAAGACGACCAAAAATAGTTAATTATATTAGAGACGGTGGTGGATGTAGGGGCAGGGTGTTTTTCGGGAACCTCCAATTTCAGCCATACAATTTGTTAAAATTTCTTATAGATTTCAGGCAAAATTAGTCTCCCCCACTTTGGTGGCAAGTACAACCCTTCCCTTTTAGAAAATTTCTTGATCCGCCCCTGTAAATTTTATTTAAGATTAAGCTTCTAAAATGTGAATGCACTTTCTTTGTGTTAAGCATTATTAATTGTCGTGAGATTAAAAAAATATTTAGAATTTTAAAGCCTTCATCGGTGTACATGTTATATTGATTTAAGATACCGGGTGTAATTTTACAACCTTTCGAACATTTTCGCCAAAAATATAAGGCATTTTTGATTTGGGGGGAGGCAGTACTTCAAGTATAGGACTTGTACACAAAATATGATATATTTTTATATTACTTAACCGTATATAATAACAGTCTGTCGAACCAAGTCATCTTTGCAGGAAAAAATAACTAACAAACAAACAAAAACAATAACATTTATCCCATATATATACTGCACAAATACTTCCTTAGATAACTATACTAGTTATATGAACAAAATCAAATTCTCTTCACTAAATAACTTAGCCACTCAAAACTCACTTGTACAGAAAATAGCAATAAATATACCAGAAAATAAATTAATTTCTATATTTTTCTTAATATTGTATATATTGTCCTTATGACATGTATGCTTGCTGCACATGTTCGAATTTGATGGCAATTAATGTTGCAAAAGATAAAAATAAGAATTAATTTTCTACTTTAATAGTCATGTTTTAAAATTTGAAAAAAAAAATGTGGAAACAAATATTGATTTTGAAATTTCAATTGCAAATAATGAATGGAGACAAATATTTAATGATGTGATATACAATAGTTTTTGCTTGTATATGCTTTTATGTTTATATAGAATACCTGTACAAAACGTGCATAAATGTTCATAAAGTCGAGTATTTCAGTAATTAAATTTTATGTAAATGTTAGTTCAAAAATCTTATGACGTTTTCGGGTACTTCAAGGTTCTTAATTTGACGACTTTTTCGATATCCGCCGCTCGCCTAATAAAATCATTTCAAAGTCGTTTTTTTTTATTTTATATTTTGAGTACTCTAGCAAGTATAGCATTTTTTTTAGTAATTCGTAATAATTAAAAATTTAAATGGGTAGTTATGTGGAGGTTTTAGTAAATTATTGTAAATAGAGTTATCTTTCTTTGCGTACAATGTGTAACTGAATATTATGTGAAAAACTGCTTACTTTCACTTTAATATCAAACATTACTGTTTTTTAATACTTGATATTTTTCATATGGTCTGCAGTCAAGAATAAAAGATCTTCAAGATATTTTTTCAAATAATACTTGTAAGAGAAGCAAAGGTAGACTATATATAAACTCTTGTTTATACAAATGTTGATACACATGTAACGACTGATATGAAAATGTATGCACAGGCATATTTAGTTTTATTATTTACTTTGATATATAGCAATACAAAAATGTAGATTTTTGAAATAATAATTATGATAGTAATCTTTGACTTTTATAGCATCATTAAAATACAATTTTTATGAACACGTAATATACACTTACAGTTGTTCATGGGATATAAATGGTTTGGGAGACAAATGCAAAGATGATGATTTTTTTTAAATGTATCAAATATCATTTAAACATACTTCTGGAGACGTGGAAAGGTACTGATCCTATGATGAATATTCCAGAATATAAAATCATTCAAAAATATCGTATTAAAAAGTCGCGCTAAAGATCAAAGCGCTTTAGTGGTGGTATAATTATAATTCTAAATAAATCAAATTTACATAAAGGAATACAAGAAATAAAAGACTTGACTATATCCCCTAATCGCATCTGGCTTAAGTTAAATAGAGATCTTTATATTTGTGCTTGCTATGTACAACCTCATTATGATGATGATTTCATGAATTTAGAAAATGAGAATTCTCAGATTGTAAATATCGGAAGTGTTTTTTTATTGGGGTTTTGAATTCTAGAGTAGGAAACTGCCTTGATTTTATTAAAAAGGAGGATCCGATACATCCATCAGTTCATGATGTATTACCTGATGACTATTATTTTGATTTTCACATAGATAGAAATTCATTAGATATAACATTTAATATACAGGGTGATCAATTATCTAATCGTTGCATTGTCTCCAAACTAAGAATTTTAAATGGACGTTTTGTTGGAGATCATCTTGGCAACATGACATGTTTTAAACCGAATGGATGTAGTGTATGCTCTGACCAGCTTAGACCTCATTAACAATCATCTTCTATTTTCAAACATTAAATCCCATCTATCTCTCTGATCATGCATAAATAGTTGTTCATTATAAATGTAAACAATATAACCTGTCAAACAGCACTGTTAATAATAATAATATAATAGACTAAAAGGGAAAAAAGTTCCAAAGCAGAAGTAATACACTGCTTTAGAAAACATTGATATAAGAGATAAAATTATAAATATTAAGAGTATTTTTGTTTTTTGTTTTTTTTTTTTTTTTGGAAAATGATGAAGATGGTGTTAATAAGGCTGAATCTGACTGAAATAATATTTTCCCAAATCTATTAACCAGATCATGTAAAGTGATAGAACTAACCAGAAAAGAAAGAAGAAGAAAAGGAAGCATTGAAATGATAATGCATTATCAGATATAGGAAAAACTATTTCATACATTGGTGACAGATTTAAACTAAATCCTCATGACCAGGAATTAAGGACAAGATTTCTAAAATGTAGCTACTCCAACTAAAAATTTTAATTGTCAAACTCATTCATGAAAGCAACTGAAAACGAAAGGTATCTGCTTCAGAAACAGGAAAATATAATTTGTATTTTAAAAAATTCAATATTGCACGGAGTACAGAATTGTTAAAAAAATGAAAATTTTCACTTCCTGTGCTTTTTTTCATTTCCGGTCAGTCGAAGTTTTTCTCCCTTTCCTCACAATGGATTTAAACTGTATCCCAAAATTAAATGGCATAGAGTTACTGCGCTTTGGTCGTTGTTAGCAATAAAAATTCAGAAAAAATCTTTAAAAAGTAGAAAAAATAGCAAAACACACAAAATTTAAATTTCGCGTGCATTAACGTGCATTCATCAAATAATTTGAAACTTGGTATTTTGACAGAAATTGCACAGATAAACACGAGGAATACCACTTCTCATTTCATCTACGTTAGGGTCATCATTAATTTTAAATGTGAACTATCTACAAAATAACAAATCTCTTAATGAAATGTATTGTTGGAGTAGCTATAAAATGTTCCAAACATTGGAAAAACTTGTCAAAAAAAATCCCAATTATATAGAAAAAAATCTTTTAACAAACTTCTTTCATTAAAGGACACTGATTCTAAACAGTATTGGAAATTTTTTAAATCTCTTATATTTGAAGATTAAAATAATTCAATATATTTACAAGCTGGTTTCAATGAACTAACAAATCATTTTAAAACTCAAGAGGAAACCCTTGATTTTGATCATGAATTTTAAGAAAAAGCTGAATCTGATTCAAACCTTTCTCTTTTATATAATGAAATAACTGATAAACCTATTACAATATCTGAAATAAATAAGTGTTTAAAAAGACTTAGTTCTGGAAACAGTGCTGGTCCAGATAAGATTTCTGATGAAATAATCAAATACAGTGGCATTGCAACTTGCAAAGCAATTGCTAAACTCTTTAATATTATTTTAAACTCTGGAAATATCATAGCAACTAGAGAAATTCTTTTATTATTTTTCTAATTCACAAATCAGGGGACAAACTAAACGTAAGCAACTATAGAGGAATTTCACTGGAAAACTGTATTGCTAAACTGTTTAGTGCAGTTATTAATTCTAGACTTGTCACTCTTTATGAGATCAAATTAAATTTGCAGAACAACCGTTTGGGTTTCGGTTTAATCATAGAACCACTGATAGCATATTTATATTTAAATCTCGTATTACTAAGTATTTAGTAAAGAGAAAAAAAACAAATCATTCACATGTTTTGTTGACTTGCGCCGAGCCTTTGACAGTGTCTGGCATGACGGACCTCTTTATAAATTGAGACAAAATGATATTGGTCTTAAGTTATTCAATGTATTAAAAAATTTATTGATGCTGTGAGTCATCAGTGAAGATTTCTTTGAAATAAATAGAGGTGTCAAACAAGGGACCAGCTTGAGTTACATTATCTAATTGTTTTCTAATTAATGATCTACATTCAATATTTGATGCATAATGATTATGTGAGCCTGTCTGTCTATATAGAACAAAGATCAATACTTAAAGTTTTGCAGATGATCTTATTATTTTATCTTAGTCTGCAAAAGGGCTTCAATCAGCACACAAAAAAAAGATAGAAGAGTTTTGTTTTAAATGGTAGTTAAGTGTCAATATCAATAAAACTAAAATTATGATTTTTTTCAAGGAGGCAACCAGCCTAGCGATAATTTCTATTAAAAATCTAAATCTACGAGAAGTCAAGGAATTTAATTTTCTGGAAAATATTATTGACCATAGAGTAAAATTTTTAAAAATCTTCACAGGAAATAGCAAAAATGGACTGAAAGCTTTTTTCTTTCTCAAAAAGTATATGTTAAACTTTAAATACATTCCAGTTTTTTTTTCTTTTTAACTCTTTGACACTTTAATTAGACCAATTTTATTATATAAAAGTGAAGTCTGGTTTCACTGTCTTCAAAGCTATACAAAGGGCATCAGTTAGTGGAAGAAATGTAGATGTATTGTCTTTATTGGCTGACAAGTTCTCATTTGAGAAAATACATAATAAGTTCTGTAAAAGTGTATTAGGTGTACGAAAAACAGCTAGTAATATTGCTTCAAAAGCAGAACTAGGAAGGTTGCCTCTAGGGTTATTTATCAAAACACAAGTAACTTCTTTTTATTCGAGAGTATCATGTAATTCTCAGGATATTAATTTCCTACGGTACTCGTATGGTAAAATCTTCACGCTCTTCTCATTTACAATTGTACCATATACCATCCCCATTCACCATTTACCATCCCCATCCCCTATATACCATCCCATTTCCCATACTTCATATATTAATCCCATACCCAGAATGCAATTGTTTATTATCGACAATCTTATTTATTTTACTTATTAACTTAATTATATATGTATTTATAAAACAATATAAAACGAAATATTCAAATATAAATATTCATTTTTATCTATCTTTTGAATATTTAATATAAAGAGTTGTTTATTCCAAAATTATTAATAATACATAAATATAATGTAAGCAATTTTCATCGAGATATTGAGCCGTACATTTGTAATTTAAAACAACATACATGTACGTCATTTTATTTGATCCTGAACTTTCCGGTAACTTTTACCTTTTAACTTAAGCATATATCTATTTATAAAACAAATTCAAATATAAATGTTTATCTCTACTTATTTATTTAATAGTTATTTAAAGAGTTGTTTTCTAGAATTATTGATAATACATGAACATCATGTACTAAGCAATTTTTATAGAGATATTGAGTCGTAATTAAAAACAACATACGTATGCATGCACGTCATTTAATATGATCCTGAACTTTCCGGCAACTTTAGCATATTCTCTTCCTATTTTTATCAGCCAGTGTCTACGTAATTCCTTCAATAAATAACATAAATCAAATGAAAATGTTTAAATAGCATTGATATGAACATATTTTTTTATCAGATAAAAAGCTGTTCTTTAAAAGTAAGTTTAACGAATATTAATTATTTCGAAAATAATACTGTTTAAAATTTACATAATTTATATTTTCATATAAATACATTATGCTACCGTCTTATAAATTGAATTAAAAGATGAAATAAAATAATGTTTTTATTAATTAAGATATTGAAAGTTTGAATTAAAATTTATATTATCATTAACAATCTAAATGTACTATTTAATAATATGGAATAATCAAATTCGAAATTCCATTTCCCATTTCCATTCCCCATTTACCATTCAATGGATCAATCAAATTCGAGATACCATTTAACATCCACATTTCCCATTTAGCGGTCATATTTTACTATCCCCATTCCCATACACGATGCCAATCCCCCACATACCATATACTATCCATCACCCCCATCTCCAATCCCAATTCGCCTTATACCATAGCTTGGGAAGTTTTGACTATACAGGGACTGTACTTAAGGAGGCATTTTTGGTTAACAAAAACCTCAGCAATGAGGGTATATATACTTGGTATAGCTTTGCCACTGAATCAGTTGCAGCTAAATAAAGAAGATTTTGAGTGTCCTGATAACTTGTATAAAGAACCAAAATTTAAAGAAAAAAAACGCTTGTAAAAAGTTATTACTGAAAAATGCAATGAAATTTTCATGGATAAAATCTTAAACTTTGGTAACACCTCTAAACTATTTCTTTATAGCAAGTACAAGTCGAACATCAAACCTGAAGATTCTTTAAAACCTCCAAATACAAAAAGTCGGAAAATCCTTACAAAATTCCGCATCAGTGACCATTTTAGAAATCGAAATAATGAGATGCAAAAATACACCTCGTGAACAAAGACTTTGCAAAATATGCATGGTCTTAGATGACGACAAGCATTTCTTTTTGGACTGCCAAATAAATGATAACATACGAAATAACTTCTTTTAAATAAGCATGATATGTACTAAATACTCACATTTTAACCAGATTGACTCTACCAATAAACTTTTATTTATTCTTTTTTAAATTATGATATGGATATATTGCCCATTATCATAGATTTCAAAAAGCAACCTTTAGAGTTGTGAAATTAAGGTCTATACTGGTCAAGTAATTTTCATATTACATAATACATTTATTTCTGTATATGTTATTTGTGATTGTTTTGTATTTGCTGAACCCGTTTAGGAACTAAAGTCTTATAAAAAAAAAAACTACATTCAAGTTCAATGATAGACAGTTGTTATGAATGTTGTAATCAGAACGATAGTTTTTAATTTTATTAAAATTACAAATACCAAAACGCAGGTATAAACGGTTAATTTGGATATGCTATATATCGATATTTCAAGGAGTAACTTCTCATCAGTAGCATTTAAATCAAAACATTGGAAGGACGAATTCCAAAACTGTTGAAAACGAAAAGTACTCAAAACCAAAACATTCGAACAAAAAAGCCAAACCCAGCACCGAGGATAAAACCTTTGGGGAGAGGTTGTTTGTTTGTAATTGTTTTGGGGTTTTTTTTGTGGGAGGGGCATGGTTAGGGTGTGTTTTTTTATTCTTGGTTTTTGCGAAGTTATTTTTAATAATACATTTCGAACTTATTTTGGAGGGGAATTTTGTTTCTTTCTTATTTGTGTGTGAGTTTATAGTTAAAATATACAAAGTACTTACACTAGTTTCCAAAACGTCACACTCTTTACTTCCAGATGGAGATGGGTCAGAGAAGGAAAACAAAACTGACATCTTGAAGTTGCTGTCGTATTGCAAATCTTTCTCGTCATTATCTTTAAATTCTCTAATGCAGGCGATCTCATAATCAGCGCTACTGATGTTTAGTTCTTTGATGCAATGAATATTATTGGTCTTGATTGTCATTGCGTCTTTTTGTAAGATGTGAACAGGATTTATGTAACTGTTGCACAAGCTTTCGTTGGTTGTTTTGCTGCTATACGCGTCTAATAGGCATCCTCTCAGTTTTGTTTCGTATTCACGAAATTCTAAAATATATTGCGCTCCAAACTGAGGCCCGATCAACAGCTTAAAAAGTGCAGTGCTTGTTTCGTTTTGATTTTCCAACATGGTTTGGAACACGAGGTCATCAGTGATAACTTTGATCGAGATTGTTTCATATTGGGCTATGCCATGGCAAACAGCGCACATCTTGTTTTTAAAGGGAATTGTTTTGTTAACTACGACAAACGAGCCCACGTCTCGGACGTCTCCATCTTCGCATAAATCAATGACTGTTTGATTGTCAAATGTCTCTGGGCAAACCCCAACAGCTAAAAAGCCTAACAGTCTATCTGTAAATGCTATGTATGGGATTGTCGAATAATGCGTATTGTAACATCCGAACGTGTAATCGGCTCTATTTGTAAAGCCGGAATCGAAGCAACAATCTCCATAACGACCACAAATATTATCACACGCACAAAGCCACCTCTTTCTGTTTCGTGCAAACTTGCAGGAACCAATGATTTCTCCGCAGTAGTCAAATGTGTCATTATAAAATGTATACTGATTGTCAATGGTGCGTTTCTTTCTTGGTCTTATCTCTTGGCTGCAGATTTTATCTTTCTTTCGCGAAGATTTTACGCTTTCAATCGGCTGAACCCCTACATCTAATGGATTGTTTCTTCTTCTAGGTGTTTTGTCGTGATTTGACCTCAATGATTTGGTCTTTTTCAATTTCGGTGACTTTACGAAGCCTTCTTGCAGTATTTTATCATCAGCTTGCATTTTGTCACTAAAAGCCAGATAACTATCTTTTGTTGTTGACAAACGGATAAAGGACGCTTGGCACGTTCTTCTCCAATGGTGGTGAATATTTACAGCTATCACTGAAGTTAGCAAAATACACCTAAGAACTATCATTTTGGATGTTTGCGATTTAATTGAAGAGTTGCTAAACGCAGGCAACGACTGGCCTTTATATACGTGTAACACGCAAATCAGATTATCAGACTTGTATACGTAGTTAAAGGCGTAAACTTTAAGGCAATTATTCATTATGGTAAGTCATTGCTAGAGAAATACATATGGAAATAACAAAACCACCCTCATAATTAATTTCTATGATTTACCTGAATCATACTTTTTCGCCCTGACCAAGCACATTATTTTTAGACAAAGCGCTGTTTTTGTATTTTTACCTTTTTTGGTCACATAGTCATGACTCCTGCTTCAATAGATGATATGGGTTGTTTTTAATTTTTTGGTGAAATGGGTATGACTTTCACATCAATGTCTGATGGTTGTTCATTAACTTGATAAAACAAAGAAGAGAAATAATTTCAGTGAGATGCATTTGAGAACTGTAGACATAGACATGAGGATGCTTTTTTAAGATGGTGGCCGACATTTAAATGCGACTTTATATATGTCTCCACTTTCATTAACTCTGACACAGACTCTAACATGCACATACAAACAGTACAAGTAGAACAAACAAAGTGGTTTTATCAACTCTGATTCCACCGGTTCTTGTTAGGTCATGAAAGAGCCCAAGATTTTTTTAAATCAATTTTCGAAAGGTTTATAATTCCTTTCCACCATATAAAATGAATCTATTGCATGGTACATATACTGTCATATACTTAAATGTACATGAACTACAGATATGGACACAAATCTATGATTGTATTTCACAGCAGTTTTTGAGGTAATTTATCAAAGCATTTCGAAATTAAAAAATGAATCAATGCTTTTGAGTCATATGAGACAAAAACCTGAAAATTAATCACCTCCTGAAGTGAAAAAAGATTGATTTATCTAAGATTGCAATAACTTGTATTAAGCATACCCAAGACTTTGTATAACATTTCAGAAAGGGTGAATATTAATCACCTTTAATTAAGGAAGGATTGGTTGAAAGTGTAAAAAAATATCAAAGAACTATTTATGATGACCACAATCATTTATCATGACAATGATAACAGCATGACACAAGAAATACATGTGTGAAGGGGACTTCTAGTCGTGATGTTCTAATAATGGAAGGCAAATTGGTTTTTGAACATATTAATTATATTCCTTATGACTGAATTGGAATAAATTGGAATATTTGATTTCTATTTAAAAATTGTTTGTTTAAACATCCTTGATCAAATATCAAAGAATAAAGCAGAAAGATATGGAATAAGAGTAGATGTACGTGACACGACACAATTTTGAAAATTATAGCCGCAATTAAGGCTTCATCCATGGAAAACATGCAGCAATAATTTGATCCGTTGTCAAGGCTTTCCCTTCATTAAGAGCCTGGTGAGAACAAATCAAAATAGTTCAATTGCAACATTTCAATTTTTAGTAAAATATATAGTGACACTGATGAACCATCCTTTAAGACTTATTCAGGCAAAATATATAGCATCCATCCGATTTATCTGTCATGTCTGTGATTTCAATCATTTTTTTATGAAAATAAGATATTTTCATTATGAATTTTTTTTTCAGTTTACGGATATGGAATGACTTTTTAGAACTGAGGGCAGCGTACTCATAACTTGTTATTTGTTAATTTGTCTTAATTGATATTTCCTTTATGTAAAATTTCTAAATATGATACTATTATGCATATTTTTCTGTCACAAACTGTGTTTTGTATGTTTATCTAACAATAAAATAATTTATTATAGGTTTCAATGTCCAAACGACCACACGTTGAAATAGGGCATATAGTTTTTTTAAGTCCGTACATACGAAAATTACTCTAAGAACCGCACGGAGAATGATTTAAAGTTTGACAGGATTGTTAAGTATGGCAAGATTTATGCTGCAGGAGATGTTAAGACTAGACATTTAAACATATATGTTTTGTCTCCTGTGCGGGGGCATACATGTCCTTAAGATTGATTTTTCCAAAAGTCTTTATGAAAATTTTTGTTTGTGTTCAATTTGTTCTTAAGAAGGGGTCTTTGACATTTTATTATATGTTTAAACCTTATGCATGTTTTTTTTTTCTTTATTCTAGGTCCAATTAATGTTTATCGATATTTCCAGTGCTTTTTTTGTGTTTCCGTGTTTTATATGTTGACTGTTTTTTGTCCTGTCCTTGTTTGTGTTTACTGTTTTTTTTCCCAACCCTTTAGGGCTTTGACATTCGGATGCACCATTGGTATGTTTGATTCTTCTAGCTGCAAAATAGCGAGTAGAAAACATTGGTCAAATTGACGACTGCCGGCTGTTTTCCATTTACTTTGTGGATTTTTGTAGCCCTGCAAACAAATTTAGGAAGTATATAGTAATCACTTAGTCTGTGTGTCTGTCAGTCCATTTGTCCACTGTGCACAACTCCTCCTGAGTCGCATGAAAAATGGAAATATCTATTTTTATGTTTTTTTTCGTAACCGTCTGCGACGTTACATCGATAGGTTTAAAAAATGAGCTTTTTGCTTATAAAGGGGGATAAAACTAGATAAAATCTACTCTTCCGGGGGAAGTGGATCGATTCACACCCCCCACCGTAAAATTGGCACGGGAGAAATATACAACAGAAAATCGCCGTTATTGAATACCGAGCTCCTGTATGTAGAAATACTGGCAAGAAACTTAACATAAGCGGCACGAGAAAATTCTGAGCGTGCATTATCAAAGGCAAAATATTTTTTTTAGTATTTTAGCTAACTTGGCCGAAGGTCATGTGAGCTATAGCCATCGCTTGACGGCCATAGTTCGTCCGTAGTCCGTCTTCCGTCGTCTGTCGTCCGTCGTCCGTCGTCTGTCCGTTCAACTTTCAAATATCTTCTTCTCTGAAAACGCTAAGCCAAATGTAATGGAACTAAGTAGTGTTGTTTTGTAGTATGTTTTCTACAAAACCGTCGATCGAAATATGTAGGGAAAATTCAGTTTTTCCAGTTTATTTTTTTTAATGAACGATGACCCCATGATTTTATACTTTTATTTCTAAGAACTAACCAAAATTGATGTTTTGACAAAAATTAACACAAATTTATCCCGTTAAATTAAAAAAATAATAATATATACCACTTCCCCCTATGTAATCTATATAAAAATAGCCGAATTGGAATTTTTTCTACAAAAATTAAGCACGGTGACCTATTCTTTTTATTTCATTTTTCAATCATATGCACTTAGATACTTCTTATGACAAAAAAGAACATTACCGATTCTTAGGCAAGCGTTAGCTGCCTTATGTAGTCATAAGATTACTGCTGGCTTTCGCGTTTTTTTTAATCTAGCCGGAGCAATCTTCCTACTGTATACTTTATTGTCTATATTTCTTTTCAAAATATGATCAAATATGTTAGAATTTAATGCATTTTTATATATCTCCTTTTTAAAACGACACACAACGAGTTTTTTTATTCATTCCTTTGCAATTACACAACAAATTATTTAATGATGGGCTCCAGAACATAGTTATATGAATATTTATCTGTAGCTTGATTGGCCGTGCACTCTACCTTTAAATATTGCTGTAGTTCCATTGGTTTATGGTACATTGTAGGTTCCTTTCTTGTTCATTCATGAAATTCAATAAACAATTTTACAAATTGATGAGGGTACTAGTATATGCTGGACGAGTTCATTTCTATCGAAGAGGATTTTGAATAGATACTTTTGCAACGTGACGGGTGTGCTATAGCAAGCAGGAACTGCTTACTCTTCCGGAGCACCTGAGCTCACTCTCGTTTCGACTTGAGTTCGCCTTGCTGAATGCGGTTTTGTCGTTATGTGTGTGTGTTTTATGTTGTTATATGGTTTTGTTTTGTTGTGATGATTTTTTGTCTGCCGGTTTTGTCTTTGTCTTAACGGTGTAATGATACTGATTACCCCTTTGGTACACCTTTGCTTCTACCATTAATGTACAATATAATGGATGTGCACCCCAAAGTTCATATAATATGTATTACAGATTTGATTATATTAACATCGAATAATCTTTGTGCCAAGGGGGAGGGGCGGCACCAAGAGTGTTTATTAACTTTGAAAATATCTGCTATTCTAGTACTTTTACGCTTTAGTGCTTTGATTTATATTACTTTTGTAATACCTTAATCGAAAAGTAACTCGAAATCTTCTGATTGGAATCAAAACCCAAATTCTTACTTTGACTCGAGTCCCTAACTCGATCATAGCAATGAAAACCAACACTTCGAAAATTAACGCTAAGTCGAGCTTTATCGCGATAATTGCTTACACCCCCTATTAAGAGGAAACTTTTACTTTTCATTTTTAAAGTGTATTCGAACATATTAAGCCTGAGTTGCAAGTAGCAAAGAGGAACCGAAATATATTAAAATAGAATAAATAAATGACTGATATCCGTTGGCAAAATATATCGCAGCGAAGTGATTTTAATAAATCTAATTAACAACCTCAAAAGTCATCACCTGATGTGGAATAAATTTATTTAGGATGGGTGAATACTTCTTATCTTTGTAATTCGACGGCTTATTCATGCCAAACAACTGAAAGAAATTGTTATTTTTTATTTCGTTTGTACGGTTTATTAATCACTTTGTACGATTTACTAAATCGTTTGTTCTATTTAATAATCCGTTTGTACGATTTATTAATAATAGTAAAACTTAACAAAATAGATGAAAATTCTAAATTTTTTATCTATAGTAAAAATAAAAATGAAATAAAGATTGAGGATTATTTAACAAATTTTAAAAATTTCAATAGCCGCAAAGTGCTTACTAAACTTCGCATTAGTGATCACAATTTAGAAATATAAGTAGGTCGCTATAAAAAAAAGTTCCCAGAGAAGAAAGAGTTTGTAAAATTTGTAAAACACTAGATGATGAACATCACTTTTTCTTTACCTGTAAAACAAGTAATGAGATACGAAATATTTTGTTACGTAACATTGAAAGGTTTATCCCAATTTTAACCAGCTTAGTTCAATAGAGAAACTTAAAATTGTTCTTGACCCTATATCAGATATCTTGCCCAGAGTTGTCGACTATATAAAGCAATCAATTAAATTGCGAAAATAAGGTCCACACTGGTCACTTATATCTATTAGAATTATATATAATTCATTTATATGTTGAATCATTTTGTTCTTATATGTTTTATGTTTGTCATTTTGTCATTTGTATTTGCTGAACCCGTCAGGGTTTTATGATTTGCAATAAACTTATTATTAATCCGTTAGAACGGTTTAATATTAGTTCGTTTAAACGGTTTATTAATTCGTTTGTATGATTTATTAATCCGTTATAACGGTTTATTAAATCGTTTAAACGGTTTCTTAATTCGATTGTACGATTTATTAATCCGTTAGAACGGTTTATAAAATCGTTTGTACGATTTACCAAATTGTTTGTACGATTTATTTATCCGTTAGAACGGTTTAATATTTTATCGTTTGAACGGTTTATTTATTCGTTTGTACGATTTAATAAACCGTTCTAACTGATTAATAAATCTTACAAACGGATTATTTAATTGTACAAACGAATTAATAAACTGTTTAAACGATTTAATTAACCGTTTTAACGGATTATTAAAATCGTACAAACGGATTATTTAATTGTACAAACGAATTAATAAACTGTTTAAACGATTTAATTAACCGTTTTAACGGATTATTAAAATCGTACAAACGGATTATTAAATCGTGCAAACGAATTAATGTATCGTAAAAACGATTTAGTAAATCGTACAAAGGGATTAATAAACCGTACAAACGAAATAAAAAACAATTTCTTTGTCTGGTTTGGCATGAATAAGCCGTCGTAAAGATTAATTTAACAACATTCCGGAAAATATGAAAATTGACCACCTTAAAATATAAATTTAGTAAGGATAAGGAGAAAATACTCATAGAAAACAACTAAATGCTGACAATAACATAAGACAGGAAAAAAATGTGCGAAAGGGCTTTAAAGTCGTGATGTTCTAATAATGAGCAGCAAATTGGATTTAGAGCATATCTAGAGTTTCATGTATAAGGGCGTTATTGCTGAAAATTAATGTCAATTTGTGATAATAGAAAAAGCTACTGAAGCTTTGTCTATACAAAAAATAAAACAGTTCTTTATCGAAGAAGAGCGTCCGCTCCATCCCACATCTTAATCCCCCATTGGAATATCAATTATACAGTTTTCTATAGACGATAATGAAATGTGGAATAAGTGTACGCGACACAACAAACATAAACAAACAGCAATTCAAAAAATCACAACGGAAAACAGCAAGCAGTCTTCAACATGACCATAGGTCACTGCCTACCGTCTTGCATTGGCCCAAGACTTATTATACAATACAAAAGTTTCAAAACCAATCCCTAAATCTAAAACCCAATTCTTGACATAAAACAGTTAACACAGAATGACAAGGACAAGCAAAGGCTTTGGCAAAGTTTCCTGGCTTAGGACAGGCACATATAAAATGTGGCGGGGTTAAACTAGTTTTTTGGATCCAACCTTCCCCCTAGTGATAAGCTTGCGCAAAGCATACATATAAAACACACTGTAAAACTCAATCGACAAAAGTTCAATTCAACAAGAGAGAACCTAAGACAAAATACTGTACGACAACAACAAGACGATAAGGAACTCTCTTGAGAACACTCGAAGTTACTGACAACTAGATAAGAAACATTTATCGATTGATGTAAAAGAATCAAATACATCAGTCCTTAATCCGACACACCACGTCAAAACATTGAATGATTTAGAGTTGTTTCATCACACAGAACCGATATACTTGATCGCTGTGGTGCTTATAAATAATACAGTGAATACAAAGTGAAAATTTAACGTTTTAAAGTTACTATCAAGCTATCAATATTTCTGCCAAAACATACCAAATGCAAAGATTTTACTAAAACATTGAATTCGTATCCTTTTTTCAAAAGGTTTTTAAGCCAGTTTTTAATTTCCGTAAGGTTGTTTTTGATTTTTTGTGCTTTATAAACTACATTGCTTTAGAAATCAGGATGAGATATTCCTTTAACAATCAGAAATCTACGTGTACAATCAAATTTTTCGATGAGATGCCCATATTTATGTGCAAATTTTGTAAAAGATTTGACTAATTTGTGGTAACGGAAACCTTGTTTTAGCAATTTTCTGTAATAAAACGGTATTTATCATTAAAATCAGACACATCACTGCAAATGCGAGCATACCTGACTAATTGTGAAATGTATATACCCTGTAATCTGGAGCTAATGGTACGTCTCCTTTAAGAAACGGAAAATTAACTATTGGGAATGAAAAGTCATCCCGTTTATCATATACTTTAGTGTGTAATCTACCGTTGATAATGCTTAAGTCCAAATCTAGAAATGGACATCTACTGTCGGTCGAGGTTGCTTTATTTAGGGTTAATTGCATTTATGCATTGAATTTGTACACCTTTTGTATTATTATTATACTGTATAATTCAGAATATGTCAAAGGCCTAAATAGGTCACCTGATTAAATTGTAAATAGTTGACTGTAAAAGATTTTCTTCAAAAATAAATGTAAAGGAAGGAAGACTAATGCTTTCCAAAATAGATTGTTGACAGACTAATTGGCCTTTCTAAAAATAGAGTGGTATTCTAAATGAAAGAAAATTTCATATTAATGAATAAATGTATATACTGGAATTTGTTTTGTTTTTACTAATCAATACTTACATATTTTTCTGCTATTATGAAATGTTTAAGTTCAAAATTTTGTAGAAAATTAGATAATAGGCTTTTTTTATTGTTACATGTATATATATTCAACAGTCGAAAAAATCATGAAGTATTGTAATGAAACAATTATAGCCTTTTACATTCGGTCAATAAATGTTTTTATCAACTCAGAAATAGCAATATATCGACCTCGGACTTCGTCCTCAGTCGAAATAGTTTTTTTTTAGAGTTGATAAAAACATATATCATATATTTAAGTATAAAAATAGTCTTTATCAATATGCATCATTACCTATATCGCATACCCTATATCGCACCCCCTATTTCGCACCTCTTACCCTATATCGCACCCCTACAAAATATAAATATTTTATTCTATATGATATAATGAACATTACATGACAAAATCTGCATCACATGCTGTATTAACTCTCGACCTATATCATACCTCGGGCCGTTGGCCCTCTGTATGATATAAGTGTCTCGGGTAAATTGCAATTCTAGTTATACTTACATGTGTTTTTTTTACAAAACAAGCTTTCACCTTTCACTCGTGGTAAATTTTGAATAGTCATTTTGAAAAAAAAGTTTTGCAAGTTTTCTGAAATTCTGATAAATGATCAAAATTCTGAACCTTGCCCTTTAAGCTGGTAGACTTTGAGCTGTAGCCTTGCAAGATAAAACTTGCAGAATACATAAAACATAAACACAAACAAACAATGACTAGGAATACAGTTAAGAAGAATAATAAATAAACAACATCGAAGTGGAAAAAACTCCTTCCTATAGTTGTTTATATATGTTGTTTATTAATGCAAATATAGACAAGTACAGTCATGGCATACAGTACAAAACAATGATAATGACATACATGAATAATGACAAATTGACATAGAGAATTCTACAACAATCGACGGAATCGGTGATACGGTAAGATATGGAACATGTAGATTTGGGCTAGCAAGATCTACTGTACACTAGTCCAACTATGAAGATCATTAAAATAGAGTACCAAAGACAAAACTGCTATAACATCAACGTGAAATCTGATCTTCTTTACCGAGAAAGATGAGGAGATCGACGTAGAATACTGGAAATACATTATTAGGGACGGACCATTCAACTTGAAGGGGGGACCTTGGTTTTTTGTTTTGATCAGAAAATTTTTTTCCGCGCAGACAAAATATTCATTTTTCAAAAGCATCGCGACAGAATATTTTTTTTCATTATCAGCATTAATTCTTATAGCATAAATCCTTCTTCAGAATATTTTTTTCTTACCCTCAGCTGCCAAAATATTTTTTTCATCAAAAATAATTTTCAGAATATTTTTTTAGGAAAAAACCAAGGCCCCCCCTTCAAGTTAGATGGTCGGTCCCTTAGCATGAGAAGTTTTCAAAAACTTTTCACTCGCACTAAGACCACACCACAGTCTCATTCGATCAAAGTGCGAAAATGGAGACATATGTTAAGTGGCATGTGTAGACATAATAAAAGAAATTTCAAAATAGCGTTACAAGAAAAGAAGAGCTTGAAAATAAAAAAAACAGAGATGGAATTTACAGTAGAGAATGAAAGAAATCAGAACAGATATGTTATACATGGCAACGATCAGAATCAGCAGCAAATTACAGACAGGGATGACGCAGAATTGTTGAGGGCCTCACGAGTCCTTCATGGTACAGAAAAGATATTAATAACAAAATTGAAAGTCCATTAATAACGAACAAAAACTTTTTTTATTTCAAACATTTATTAAACAAATCATAATACTTCATGCAATTACAATAAAGTCATAATATCACAGTGAGACATTGAACAAAAGTAAGTTGATAACTTACATATTATTTACAGCTAAGTCTAAGAATTGATTTAAGTGCCATTCTTCATAAGAACCAAAATGGCTCGGACATCACATGTCACAGATTTTGATGATTATATGACAATGTTTTGTAGACATAATAATAATAATTTTTACCTCCATTCATCTTTATTGACTTCCGTTGCCATGGTAACAACGGCGGCCGCTTTAAACTCTCATGAATTCCCTAAAAAAGGCTATATTTCATTAACGATTTTTTTGTATAAAAAGATGAAAATGTATCAAATCAAAAATAATTAAAATTTACGTTTCCCGAAACGTGGGATGTCCCCTCCCGTTCTCATATAATGTCTGTCCTCTTCAACAGATTTCCGACAATGCGCCGTGAGTCGCAATCACCCATATACCCTGTGTACCAAGTTTCGTTAAAATTGGACGATGTTTACATTTTTCGCGATTTTCGGCGGCCATCTTGAAAATGGCAGCCATTATGGAAATTCTGACAATGCGCTGTGAGTCGCCATCACCCATATATCCTGTATACCAAGTGTCGTTGAAATCGGACAATGTTTACATTTTTCGCGATTTTCGGCGGCCATCTTGAAAATGGCGGCCATTACAGAAATTCCAACAATGTGCCGTCAGTCGCCATCACCCATATACCCTGTATACCAAGTTTCATTGAAATCGGACAATGTTTACATTTTTCGCCATTTTCGGCGGCCATCTTGAAAATGGCGACCAATACGGAAATTCTGACAATGCGCCGTGAATCGCCATCACCCTGATATCCTATATACCAAGTTTCGTTGAAATCGGACAATGTTTACATTTTTTGCTCTTTTTCGGCCATTTTTCAAAATGGCCGCCACTCGCAAAATTTTTTTTTGCCCAAGAAGTTTCCAATTATGTTTCTGAACATGTATACCAAGTTTTGTTGAATTTCATCATGTGGTTTCCAAGAAAAATAAGGTAATAGTTTTTCGGTTTTTGGCGGCCATCTTGGAAATGGCGGCCATTTGAAATTATAAATCGCAAAAAACACTGTAGGACCTTGGGACCTATCACCCCTCCAAGTTTCAAATCGATCGGTCCACCTTTGTCCGAGGAGATAGTCGGACAAGTTCGTGCATCAGGTTGACGGAAGAAAAAGAAAAAAGTATATTATTACATAGATAGCAGTGAAATATCGAGATTTCCGAGTGAACAGAAATCGTTTATCTCACTGAGTGAAATAACTAAAAACGCGGGAACATTTAATTAACTGTTATTCGGCGTTACCTATAACGTCGTCTGTGACGCCGAAAACCATTGCGCCTGCATGAAAGTAGTCCAACCGAAAATGTTCGTAATTCAACCTTGAACATTTATATATGTAATAAATAGTATAACAAACTCAAGATTCCGAATATGGGAAATATTCAACTTGTGACCGAACAACCTTTATAATTCACTCGTGCGCCTGGCGCACTCGTGAATTATTGGGTTGTTCGGTCACTCGTTGAATATTTCCTCATATTCGGAATCATTCGTTAGTTATACTATAAATAATAATAATAATAATAAGAAAAATAAGAAACGGAGTAAAAACAATATGTCCCCGACGACACTTCGTGGTCGGGGACATAATTATGGTTATTATTTACACCCTAACGTACAAAATTATAAACCAAACTTCGAGTTTAACATATTATTGACATTGTAATAAAGTTGATTATCTAACGCAAAACAAAATGTTATTTTTTAATGTGTATTTTTTCATTGAAATTCAGCCATTTTTGGTACTTTTTACAGGTAAATTGCATAAAAACCCAACTATAGAATTAATTGTTTTTATAATAACTATATAGATGAACAATAGTACTTCACGATGTAAAAGTTAATTGTTTTTATTATAACTATATAGATGAACAATAGTACTTCACCATGTAAAAAAATCTCAATGGCTTTCTTCTTAGATTTATAGAAAAATGAGGCTTAAATCGGTTACCATGGTAACCAGTTAAAACAACCATTTTTTTTAAACCCCCATAAAATAGACAGGTGACCATATTTTTAGGTACAGTTTTTAATGACACAAGTCAAATTAAATCTTTTTACCATGGATTAACCTTAAAGTATTTCAAGATCATTTTCGTGAAGTTCAAGGTCATGCAATCTATCAAATTAAAATGGAGGTTTTAGAGGAAATATGTACTTTTTCAGTTTCGCATGGCCTTGACATAATTTAGCTTAGAGTTCATTTTTATGTACAAAGATATGCCAATCCGTTATATTGTAATAGATAAATGACTTTAAATAATTAAAATGATATCAGCCAAAATAGTACAATCCTTTGAAATAAGGCTCCTTAGTACTGTTTTTAACAGATTACCATGAACATTAAGCACTCCGAAATGGCCATTTCAAAAGATGGTCAAAGATACATGTTTTAACGTACTGTGTGGTATATAATGGCCTTTGTTCTTTCCCCATTCTGTTTTTATTAAAATTGGGTCATGCTCAGTCTACTTAAAGGTCTGTAAAATTCTTATAAAATTGACATACTTTTGTGACCTTGAACTTCACCTAAATGACCTTGAACTACTTTTGAGGTCAATTTATAGTAAAATGATTTAGTTTGGCTTGTGTTATTAGAAGCTGCACCAAAAATATGGTTACCTGCCTATTTTATGGGAATTTTGAATAAATAGCTTGTTTTAAGTGGTTACCATGGTAACCCGTTTCAGCGCCATTTTTCTAAAATACTAAGAAACAGCCATTGGGATTTTTTATATGTTGAAGTACTTTTGCTTATCTATATAGTTATTACAAAAACATTTAATTCTATAGTTGGGTTTTTATGTAATTTAACTGTAAAAATGTAAAAAGTTTGAACTAAATAATCAGCTTTATCATGATGATATTGACGATATGTAATTTTTTTAACTTGGGTTTTAATATTATACCTTTTGGTGTAAATTATACTTATAATAATTTTTTATTTGACAGGTTTTCATCTTTTTATAAACAAATCTTAATGAAATATAGCCTATTATAGGGTATTCAAGAGAGTTCAAAATGGCCGTCGTAGTTATCATGGCAACGAAAGTCAACAAAGATGAACAGAGGTTTATTTTGCTATAAGTTTAACTTGAATACTTTGCAAAATAAAAATCTTCAAAATCTGTGACCTACTATGTCCAGGCATAGGCCAAATTCTTGGAATTTTACAGAGAATGGCTCTTAAACTGTTCAAATAAATTAACATTGGACTTGTTAAAACAAGTGCAATGCATATGCATAAAATTATAACGTACAAGATGCCCACCCCCATTTTATATAAAAGGGGCAAAAGAAGTAAATAAGATATTGAATAAAAAATAAATCAGGACGTTACTTAACTCTAATTTACAAAACCTTTTCAAAAGAATGTTACATCTAATTTGTTATCCTGGACAGTAGAAAATAAGTTTATTTCACACCAATATGGTTAAAAAAAAATAATAGCAATCTTCCATAATCAGTTAATATTCTAACCTTTAGCTGCTGGAAAAAAATATATAAATATCATTTGGAAGTATATGCTTTCTATCATTTTTTATACCCCCCCCCCCACTTCAAAAGTGGGGGGTATATAGTGATAGAGGTGTCCGTCCGTCCGTCCTTCCGTCCGTCCTTCCTTCCGTTACATTTCAGGGTACCCATCTCTTATCCGCAATTCCTCCTAAAACCCCTTGATGGATTTTCATGAAACTTACACACAATCTTTGTGACATAATGTAAATGTGCACCTACTATTTTAAAATTTGATCAGAATGATTTTTGGGGTTTCCCAAAGCAAAACATGGACTTAGCCATTCGACTACTTTGGGGTACCCATCTCTTATCCGCAACTCCTCCTAAACCCCTTGATGGATTTTCATGAAACTTACACGCAATCTTTGTGACATAATGTAGATGTGCATCTACTATTTTAAAATTTAATCAAAAAGATTTTTGGGGTTTCCCATAGCAAAACATGGACTTAGCCATTCGACTACATGGGGGTACCCATCTGTTATCCGCAACTCCCCCTAAACCCATTGATGGATTTTCATGAAACTTACACACAATCTTTGTGACATAGTGTAGATGTGCACCTGCTATTTTACAATTTGATCAGAATGATTTTTGGGGTTTCCCATAGCAAAACATGGACTTAGCCATTCGACTACACGGGGGTACCCATCTCTTATCCACAACTCATCCTAAACCCCTTGATGGATTTTCATGAAACGTACACACAATTTCAGTGACATAATGTAGATGTGCACCTACTATTTTAAAATTTGATCAGAATGATTTTTGGGGTTTCCCATAGCAAAACATGGACTTAGCAATTCGACTACATGGGGGGGACCCATCTCTTATCCGCAACTCCTCCTAAACCCCTTGATGGATTTTCATGAAACTTACACACAATCTTTGTGACATAATGTAGATGCGCATCTACTATTTTAAAATTTGATCGAAAAGATTTTTGGGGGTTTCCCATAGCAAAACATGGACTTAGCCATTCGACTACATTGGGGTACCCATCTCTTATCCGCAACTCCTCCTAAACCCATTGATGGATTTCATGAAACTTACACACAATCTTTGTGACATAGTGTAGATGTGCACCTGTTATTTTACAATTTGATCAGAATGATTTTTGGGGTTTCCCAGAGCAAAACATGGACTTAGCCATTCGACTACATGGGGGTACCCATTTCTTATCCACAACTCATCCTAAACCCCTTGATGGATTTTCATGCAACTTATACACAATCTTAGTGACATAATGTAGATGTGCACCTACTATTTTAAAATTTGATCAGAATGATTTTTGGGGGTTTCCCATAGCAAAACATGGACTTAGCCATTCGACTACATGGGGAGACCCATCTCTTATCCGCAACTCCTCCTAAACCCCTTGATGGATTTTCATAAAACTTACACACAATCTTTATGACATAATGTAGATGTGCACCTACTATTTTAAAATTTGATCAGAATGATTTTTGGGGGTTTCCCATAGCAAAACATGGACTTAGCCATTCGACTACATGGGGAGACCCATCTCTTATCCACAACTCATCCTAAACCCCTTGATGGATTTTCATAAAACTTACACACAATCTTTATGACATAATGTAGATGTGCACCTATTATTTTAAATTTGATCAGAACGATTTTGGGGTTTCCCATAACAAAACATGGACTAAGCCATTCGACTACATGGGGGTACCCATCTCTTATCCACAACTCATCCTAAACCCCTTGATGGATTGTCTTGAAATTTTTACACAATCTTTGTAACATAATATAGATGTGCACCTACTATTTGAAAGTTTGATCAGAATGATTTTGGGGTTTCCCAGAGCAATACATGGACTCAGCCATTCGACTACATGGGGGTGCCCATCTCTTATTTGCAAATCCTCCTAAACCCCTTGATGGATTTTCATGAAACTTACACACAATCTTTGTGACATAATGTAGATGTGCATCTCCTATTCTAAAATTTTATCTGATTATTTTTTTTTTTTTTTGGGGGGGGGGGGTATTTATTTGTGAGCTGCGGCTCACAGTTTTTCTAGTTTCTCATTACGCTTTAACCAAGCAGTTTTACAGTACAATCCTATCAATTATAGTATAACACTTTTTGTCTTTTCAGCATTGGCATTAACATCGTGTGTGTGAAAGTCAGTAGGTATCCAACAGCCACTTAACTCATATTCTGCCTGTGTGGCAATCCTTATGTTAGTCCGCAATTGGGAAGTCTGTTTCTACTTTCTAAAATACACAAATTGAGTAAGGATGTAATTAAAGGTATGATAAACCAAACAGCGGTAATTAATGAATTACCTCCTTGCAGACCAATTATCTCACAATGCAATTCTGTCAAAGAAAGAATTAGCAAATTCATTGATTATTTCTTGTCACCTATCGTAACAAAACATTGGTTGTACGTTAGGGATAGTGGTGACTTTATCCTTAAAATAGAAGAACATCCAGACTGTTTTCTTGTTTCCTTTGAATGTACAAGTATGTACACAAATATGGAGTTCAATCAACTCCTTGATTCAGTCTCCCGTGCGTTTAGCAAAGCTCATCATACAGATTACGACATCAAGTTACTTAGCCGTGAAAAAAATTGTTTCTTTTTTTTGTCTATGGTACTTAATTACAATTATTTTGAGTTCCATAACACGTATTTTAAGCAAGTGATAGGAGAATCAATGGATTCAAAATGTTCACCAGAAATTATTAGGGGCAAGGAAATTGTAAATGAAATTCTTCAAAAAAATTTCAAGAATAAACACAAATTTGTATTCCTATGTATGTAAAGAGACGACCTTTTTCTTGCAGCAGAAAATTCGTGTATGTCTGAAATTGATGACCTTTTCAGGCTTGTTAACAGTTTTCATCCTCTGTTAAAATTTACCTATGAAGTATCTAAAACCGAAATGATTTTTCTAGATACAATTATAGACAAAGGACCACGGTTAAGAGAAAACGGAATGCTAGATGTTCGCAGCTATATCAAACCAACAAATACACACCAGTACCTACATAGAACCTCTATGCACAATCCTTCGGTATTTTCTGCTCTAATTGTTCTGATTTGAATAATTTTAACCAAGAAATGGGAAACTTTAAATATCATTTAAAGAACAGAGGATACAAAGATATTGAAATTGATCATCATTTTGAATCAATCTTCAACGTAGAAAGATCAGAGTTACTCCGCTTTGCACCAGTGATTAAACCCATTTCATTAGTAATGATTAGGGACGGACCATTTAACTTGAAAGGGGGGGTCTTGGTTTTTTGTTTTGATCAGAAATTTTTTTCCGCGCAGAGCCCGGACAAAATATTGATTTTTCGAAGGTGTCGCGACAGATTTTTTTTTTTTCATTAACAGCATTATTTTTTATAGCAGAAACCCTTCTTCAGAATATTTTTTTTTCTTACCCCCAGCTGCCAAAATATTTTTTTCATCAAAAATAATTTTCAGAATATTTTTTTAGGAAAAAACCAAGCCCCCCTTCAAGTTATATGGTCGGTCCCTTACTGAATATAATTTTGCAACAAGAAAACTATATAAAGTTCTTCGTAAACATTATGGAAAATTAAGTAAGAATGCTCGTTGCAAAGTTTTGTTTCCAAGACCACCAATGGTTGCATACAGCAGACATAAACATCTTAAAGACGTTTGTAAAATAAGATGTTAGCTTAAGTAGATCGTTTCTAACATACATTTCTCATATGGAATAAATGCTTTTGAGTTTAAAAAAAAACAGTAGTCATGCGTGTATTATCTTACACTACCTAAAACAAAGATTTCATGATTGGGATGAAATTATATATTGAAAAAATGGATACATTAATCTTGAATCAGAAAACAATATATCGGTCGGGACTCTTGACAACGCACCCTAGTTTTCTGTTAAGCCACACAGTGTCATTGCACTTCTCCTACTCTGAACTGCAGAAACACGATGTGTTTGGTCCCGGAGAATAGGAGTTACGTGACTGTTGGATACCTACTGACTTTCATTCATCTCTCAGTAATATATGAGAGAACTTTAATGATGCAATACCATTAGATAAGGCGAAGATATGACAATAATTGAGTTGCATAGCTACACTCTGAAAATAAATGTTGTAAAGTTTCTGGCTCACGAGCACAGAACGTACGTACACCTGTTTGAATCATATATGTTATACTTAAACAACAGACTATTAAGTTGGTAAGATATTGTGGATAATTCTAAAAAGTACATCCCTAGAAAAGCGATCAATGTATTTATCAAACATATTCTTAAAAATAAACTTAAATTCAACATCAGTATTTTTCTCAACAATTTTAGGAATATGTTCCTTGCTTATACAGATATTTTGTAGTTGCTCCCCTTAGATTAGCATCAGGGCAATCAACTTTAAACTCAGTATAAACCTCAATACAATGATTATAAAAAGGAGACAAAAGTTCAGATTGAGGAAAATGTAACGACATAAATGATTGATTATAAAATCTTAGAGTCTATCCGACCCAATAAACACTGAAAACAATAAACTTGACATTCGTTTTTCAATGACATCACTCAAATGTTCTAAACGCAAAGCATTTAGTTTATACTCAATATTTACAACACCAAGACCACTTGAGTGTTTATCTAAATACATTGTATTCCTTGCTAACGGTTCCACTTGATCATTCCATATAAACTTAAATACACATCTTTGGAACTTTCTGATATAGATATATTTAGTATAGTTCCAACATACCAAAGTTTTGAGAAAGCAAAAATATTTACAATCATAATTTTTTCCAAAACCTTTTTTTTCAAAACCTTTTTAAATTTAACATAAATAGGGTTCCAAATATCATCTTGTGTGAGGTTGTTACCATTCTTAATACCAACAATCTTCAAACAATCTACAAATTCTATTCCAAAACGAGTTAAAACCGTTTAGTTTTAAGCCGGAGCCCTTTCCAAATAAGTCAATAAGATACAATAATTTCCAGATACCTTTATCAGTAGTACAAATTCCAGTGCTATCATCAGCAAAAACAGAAATGTTTCATTCTTCATTTTTACCAGGTACATTTACACCAACAATGTCTGGATCTAATACCACTTTGCGTACAAAGGGCTCTAAACACAGAATATACAATAATGGGCTGAGGCTACACCCTTGTTTTACAGACCGTCTTATATCTATAGGGTCAGATATAAAATCATTTAGAATAATACAAGATTTCAAATCGTGATACAAAATCTTGACCCACCTGATTAAATTTGGACCAAAGTTGAATTGTTTAAGTACATTAAATAAATACACATGGTTAACACTATCGAAAGCTAACTCATGGTCAAGAGATATAAAGGCACATTTCAAGTTCTTTTGATTGACATAGTCAATAGTATTACGATGTAAATGAGCATTATCTAAAATAGACCGTCCCCATGCATACAGCACAGGTTTGGTCAATACCAACAATTTTATCAACTAAAAGAGACATTCTATTACAAATAATTTTACTCAATATTTTGACATCAACAATCATCAAACTAATTGGTCTGTAAGATTTAACATCATTGTGCATAGTACGATCTTTACAATTAAAGGTTACATAGCTCATTTTTGGCATTCAGACAAAGTATTATCTTTTAAATATTTTCATACACCTTCAACAGTATCGGACCAAAACTATCAATAAATTTAAAATAAAATTATTTCCCAATACCATCTCGTCCGGGTGTCTTATTATTCTCCATGTCTTTTATTGCAGAAATTATTTCATCTGCTTCAATAGGAACTTCACATACATTTTGACAAAATCATCTAAAGCTGGCAAATCATTCAAAAAGTGATCCATTACATCAACATTAATTTCTTCAGTATTAAACATGCCTTTGAAATAGCACTCAAATTATTTTACAATATCATTGCTTATAATATAAGTACAATCATCAGTCTTTATCTCTTTAATAAGTATATTTTTACCATTTTGTGCTTCCTTTTTACAGAAAAATTTTCTACACTGTTCTGAGTTATCTAACAATATAGCTTTACTTCTAATTTGTGAACCTCTAAAATCGTTAATATACAATTGCTTAATCTCGTCTCGTAAGACCTTGATCTGTTAAAAATAATTACCTGGATTTTTACGTACAATATTACATAAATTAAAGTACTGTCTTTCTAAGTCTCTTATAACATTGTATTTCATTTTGTTTTTTCTTTTTACAATAATCAATACAGAAAGATTGAATATTTCGTTTACAATGATCCCATATATCAATACAAATCTAAACCATCTATATATGGTAGAAACCACTGTAAATGTTTTGCAAAAGTTTTTGTCCTCTAAAACAGAAGCATTAAGCTTCCAATAACCATTCCTTTTGAGACCTCAGTCAAGGGCGTAAAAGATGTAATTACACAATCATGGTCGCTAAAACGAAAAATCATATTCTCAACAGATTTAACAGCAAGTTTTAATTCTGATGATAAGTAAATTTTGTCTAAAAGACCAATCAAAGGAAATGGAATTTTAAATTTTTGATATTATTTTGCTTCTTAATAAACAGCGCCGTGCTTTCATCTCCATACCTTTATTCTATGTCATTACACTAATTACGACAACTATACGAATTGAAAATACGACGCTCAGATCTCATCGGGTGACCATCGGAAAACTTCTCGCATCATTTGTGTCGACATGGAAAGATAAATGTTACCGACGAAAATCAGAAAGGAACACGAAGGCAATGCAAAAGATGAAATGACGAATACAACACGAAAATGGACCTTAGGACGAACCATAAGCAGTTTTTCAACATGTTGAAAAAAATAAAAAGGTATTACGAAGTAGTTGCCGAAGTTGGAATATTTCCGCCGATGGTGCTACGATGGTAAAAATGGACAACTCGAATAGCGCGATTTGAAAACGATCACTTCCGATTAATACAAAAATCCATGATCGTGTATCAATCGGGGATATATTCAAAAAAGTATGATGCCAGCAGTGAAAAAAATTACCGACGAGGGACTATCAAGTTCTCAAGCTGGTATTAATATAATAGATACTTTGGTTGTGCTGTGTAACAACCCGTTTGCAATAAACTCCCTGTTTTGCAATAAAATATTGTTTCTTTGTTTTATCATGTTTTAGGTACACAATGGTTCCAAATGATACTCGATGAAGTTTAAGATAAAAAATATTGTTTTCAGATACAAATTAATATGATTTAACTACTTAATTGCAAAACGGGTTGATGACCAAAAAAAATATTTTATTGCAAAATGGGTTGTTACAGTGCTGTTATATGTGATGGCTTATTTACACATGCTTCAGTATAAAAAATGATGTACTTAATTACAATTATTTTTGTCTGTAACTACAATTTATTTTAATCTATAACTATTGAACTTCGAGTCTCTCAATCAGTCTCAATATGTCACTGTTGATTTTTCTTTGTGTCTTTGTGAGTCAACAGTACTGTACTGTTGTAATTGTATGCCAAATATTGGTTTTCTTTTTGTTTCTTTGTGTTTTTAGTCAACAGTGCTGTACTCTTGAAAATTGTATACCCAATATGGGTTTTCTTTTTTTTCTTTGTGTTTTTAGTCAACAGTGCTGAACTGTTGTTATTGTTTGCCCAATATGGGTTTCTACATTA
This sequence comes from Arcuatula senhousia, assembly GCA_963971305.1. Classification (NCBI taxonomy): domain Eukaryota; kingdom Metazoa; phylum Mollusca; class Bivalvia; order Mytilida; family Mytilidae; genus Arcuatula; species Arcuatula senhousia. Next base: position 57,113,161 of record OZ020303.1, on the reverse strand, counting down.
AATAGATAGTTTTGTTCTGTTCCATATGTTGGGTCGTTTGTCTTACGTTTTTAATACGTTCTTAAATTTTGCAATACGATCTTTTCGATCCTTTTCACTACGATCTCATATAACCGTATTTTTCTATCAAGTCCGTAGCACGACCATTATAAAGTTTTTGGTGCGTCTAAAACAAGTCGTTACGTTTTTATTACGTTGACTGTAACCTCTTGACGTTTTGAAATAGTGCTGTTTGAAACTTGGTTTTTACTAGGTATCCAGACAGTTTAGATGAATTGGTTCACAATTCCGCGCCGAGGATATTGACCATGTACAATGAAAGAGCAAAAAACTCGTGTTTTAACGACTTAAAGTTCAATCGTGGTGAAATCAATCATATGTTGATTTTAAAGAACCCAAAAGATTTAACTTTAAATCCCGGTCATTTTTTCTGGTCTTTCAATTTTTTAACATTGTATACCACATTGCCACGTGAAATTGATTTTTTACATTTCCTTATTGAAAACATATTTGTCACACTTGGAGGAGAGATTTTCCAACAACTAATTGGCATTCCATTGCGCACAAATTGTTTTCCTTTCCATTTCCACTTGTTTTTATACTCTTACGAAACTGACTTTCTTAAGGAACTCGTAAAGAACAAGAAGATGAAAGAGGCAAGCTTTCGGATATATTTATGATGTCCTCTATGTCAACAACTTTTCGTTTGGAATATGGATTCTTTCGATATATCCCCCAGAGCTAGAGTTTAAAGAAACCACCGAATACAACAGTTTAACGTAATTCTTTGGTCTACATCTCGAATTCGACGGGGATGGTCATTTATGTACAAAGATTTATGATACAAGAGACGAATTTAATTTTCAAATTATTAATTTTCCTAACATGGAAAATAACATACCTACTTCACCTGCTTATGGAATTTATATTTTTATAACTTATTCGGCTATGCTAGGGCTTATACAATTTTTTCAGATTTCTTTATACGACACCGCTGTCTCCATGACCGACTATGAGACCAGGGTTATAAGAGAATACGTCTCATACGAATTCTAAAAATTCTTCCTTCAGTATCAGACACTGGTGTAATAATTAAAAATAATGTTAAACGTAATGGTAAGTTTTTGTTTTCATTACTGTTTGGCTCATCGGTGTACTGAGATGATCACGGTGTTTTGCTTTATGTTCCTACCGGACCCTTAGATCGCAATGAATGAGAGAGGTATGGCGCGCCATGAAACATGGTTTAACCCACATTTATTTTGAAAGTCAGGACCATTGGGATCTTCATTTTTTTTTCGGTGTATCTGCCATGTTTTGTCTTTTCTCTTGGACATTTATATTGATCTTCCAAATTGGGTAAATATGTTACACCTAATAACTTAATTGTCAGACAGTCAAGTAAACATCCAGATGTGTGATTACCATCGAAGACACACCGGAGAAATTGAACATCACAAAGGTCCTGACTTGACATAATTCGTGCACTCATATCGATAATATATTGAAACATTTGATTGTACAGGTCGATTTTGATTAAAAAGAATATCATCTCCTGACTTTTATTGTAATGTTGTTTATACAGGAAACAAATAAAAGACATTCCTGTTTGAATGGTAACCTGGCTCTAAATGTTTTTTTTTAAGGTACGAGTTGAACATTTTGGTTACATCATTGACTTTGGTCTTGTGTGGTCGAAATATTGATGATTTTAAATGTTTCGTAGATAGCTGTAAGAAGCACCAAGTGTTTTCAAGAGAGTTCCTCTACTTTTTCGGTATTCTCTGTGTCTCAATTTCTTTGTTTGGGGTAAACCTTTTTCGAATTGATTTTTATCAAGTGTTATTTTTGTGCTTTGCTCAAAATATCAGTAGTGGGGAATGTTTGGCAAAACTAGTTTAACCCCGTTGCATTTTATATGTGCTTGTCCAGGAACAGGGATCTTAGTCGAAGCGTCGTCTTATGTTTACATGTATGTCCAGAAATAAGTCTTTCGCTGATGTTTTATAATTGATATTTTCGGAACATGCATTTCAAATGAAATTTTGTGTAAAACCAGGTTGTACAAAATGTATGCCGCCCAAACCCCCTACTCCGTCGTGATTACAAATACCAAAACGCGGGTATAAGCGGTTAATTTGGATAGATCAAGGAGAAACCTCTCATCAGTAGCATTTAAATTAAAACATTGGAAGGTCAAATTCCAAAACTGTTAAAAACGAAAAGTACTCAAACGTTCAAACAAGGAAGCCAAAATCCAACACCGAGGAAATCAACCATGTGCATCACAAGGAAAGAAACCTGGTGTTTTAAACAATTTTGAATTTAAAAATCGGAAATTTCGAAATTTAATGGTAAAGCGTGTCAGACAAATGTGACAACCAGGTATGTGATTACCCTCGGGACCTCTGGTCCACCAGCAGCGATTATCGCCCAGTGGTTTCAAAATTACAAATACCAAAACGTGGGTATAAACGGTTAATTTGGATATGCTATACCAGTATATCGATATTTCAAGGACTAACCTCTAACCAGTAGCATTTAAATTAAAACATTGGAAGGTCAAACTCCAAAACTGTTGAAAACGAAAAGTACTCAAAACCAAAACGTTCAGACAAGGAGGCCAAATCCAGCACCGAGGATTTCGACCATGTTCATTACAAGGATAGAAACCTGGTGTTTTAAACAATTTTGAATTTAAAAATCGGAAATTTCAGCTACAAAAATATTAGAAATTTTAAGGTAAATTGTGTCAGACAAGTCTGACGACCAGGCTTGTAATTTCCCTCGGGGACCTCTGGTCCACCAGCAGCGGTTATCGCCCGGTGGTTTCAAAATTACTAATACCAAAACGCGGGTATAAACGGTTAATTTGGATTTGTTATATATCGATATTTCAAGGAGTAACCTCTCATCAGTAGCATTTAAATCACACATTGGAAGGTCAAATTTCAAAACTGTTGACTTAATTAAGGGCCCAGTAATAGCATATGAGACACAATAGGGATAGTGAGTGGCTTATCAGAGTAATCCGGCCCCTACACCACAAAACAAAACAATATTCTTAAGTCTGATAATATTCTAAACTCCAATAGTGAATACAATGAGTTGACAATATTCTAAGACTCGAGGATTTTTTAAAGTTTTGTCGCATCAGGGCCAGAAGGCTCGATACAAATCTTTAAAAAAAGGGGGTACCATTTCATGAGTAATGAAACAGGGGTGATGAATGAGTTAGCGAGAGAAAAACTCATGGGTTTCCAAGGATGGGATTTTACACGCATTGAAGTAATTGTTGGTAAGTATGTTGGATGTGTAGCAGCAAGAAGGAACAGCTTACCCTGTCAGTGCACTTTACGACGAGAGTCTGTGTTGCTGTTTGTAATTTTGTAGATATACTTTTTTGTTTCTTTTTGTTTTTGTTTGTTTGTTTTTGTTTTGCTTTCTTGTCTGATTCTTTGTATTATTTCCTTTCGTATCAACTGACATCAATTTGTCCATTCCTTTTCCGGAATGCTCATTGGTCAATGCTCTTTACTGCTTTTTTCTTGAAGGGAATAATTTCTTGTTTCGTGGTATTGCTTTGGTTGTCCAGGTGTAGTGGAAATCTCCTGACTTGCAAACCGAAAATTCCAATGCAAAGAAATCATATGAAAATCCAATTGCAACCTAAGCCTTGATATTATTTTCCAACCTTTACTATATCTTTTATACTTTATATGTCATGTCTGCTTTTTTGAAAAGATGCATAGAAACGAAAAAAAAGTGAATTAAGAAGGTGTCGGTCATTCATGCATTAGTTTAGCTTTCGATCGCTGATCTAGATCTAATTACTGAACATGTGGTCGGAAATAAAGAGAACAGCACATTATTTACAGATTTTATTGTTGATACAACAATACAAGTAATATTACATTAATTCATAAATATACAAATACTTATATTAACAATTGAACATAAAATGAACAAAATTAATTTTGAAATAGAACAAATAGATCAAGTATACTTTTAACTTAGGCACCAACCAGTTATTACCAATCATTGGGAAGGGGACTTGGATTTTCCCGAAAATAAAAACATTAAGCAGAAACAAAGTGTTCAGCACAATGTTTGAAAAACAAATATTTGATTCCCATTGCCTTGCATACATTCCGTAATGTAAAAATTTAAACAAAAATATTTTTCATTTGGTGTAAGGCTCGTAGCAAATATTTTATTCTTGTCCAAATACCCCCTTTTCCTCCTGATATAAAGTAGTTGGTGCCGTCATGCTATTAACTTATCTATATCAATGTATATTACTAGGATATTCCGCTATTCCCAGTCTGAATAAATAGGGCTAACCTGCTTCATTGAAAAATAGTAAAAAGGCGGATAAAACATAATCTACAAAATGTAAAAACACCATTTCTACATTGGTATTACATGTTTGAACGCCAAAAAGATGAAAAAACAAAACAAAACAAAACAAAAACAATTGAAGTAAAAGATTTTGTTAATTGGTATTGGTATTGAGGATTACATACTAAGTTGTTGACAAGATAGATGTATTGATTTATATATTATATATTCCCCTTTCTTTTCTTTTTTTGATGACAAAACCATTAAAGCAAACACACGACTCTAACCTCTTTAGTATGTCTCATCTGTTAGCAGTACCATAAAATAAAATTTCTATCAAACTTTAGAAAAATTAACACACACAACTTAACTTATAATCACAAAAAAATATATATTGTAAAACTATGACTGAACATGATAATATACAACACCATACCTAATCACACTAATTTTTTTTACATTTTGGGGGGGGGGTGGATTTTTTTTTTGTGTGTTTTTGTTTTATTATTTTTTGTATGTTTTTTTGGTTGTTTTTAGGTGGGGTTATTATAAGTTTGTTTGGATTTTTAGTTTTTGGTTTGTTTTTTTTTGTGGGTTTTTTTTTTTTGTCTTTTTTTGGGGGGGGGGATTTTTTTGGTCCTTTTAATAGTTTTGTTACTTCACAACAACCCAACGAAACATTGTAGCTCTTTAAACACTTTATATAACACAGTTTTAGATAGAAGCAAAAGTGTTCCAACGTCACAGCTCCGAAAACGGTAAAGTCAAATAGTAAACAAGCATCACCACACATGTACAAAACACATCACAACCAAGCCGCTATATATCAGTAAAATGTGAACAGCCGAAACGTGAATGAACATAGATGTCCCGGAAGCAGTCACTGATTGCATAATCACACTCGTCATTTTACCAACGATCGGTTTTCGGAAATCAATATCACTCTTGTACACAGTTTTAGAAGTAAGGAACTTGAAAGGGGGCCTTGGTGTTTTCCTAAAACATATTCTGCATCTGATTTGTGATGAGGAAAAAAATTCTTGCACCGGCAAATAAAAAAATATATATTCTGAATGAGGATTTCTGTCATATGAAATAATGTTATAAATGAAAAAACAAGTGTGGCCACTAAAAGTATGTTAGCCTGTCGGCACCATCACTAAGATCAACTACCTAAGCTTTCATTTCTTGATTTAAACACTAAAAGTGTCTGTATACCCAACATCAGATGCCTAGCTGTAAGTTATACTTTCTAGCAATTCATCGTCCACAAAAGTCTTACAAAAAAAGTTTTCGGCCTGAAAAAGACCTTAGTTCACAGAGTCACTAGAGCGTGAAAATGGGGTCAGGGTCACACGACATGGTAACAGCTGTGTAGACCATATCCTGAAATGTCCGTATACCTAATATCAGATGCTTTACTTTTATACTTTTTTAGCTATTCATCGTCTCTAAAAGTCTTACAAAAAAGATTATGGCCTGAAAAAAAAGACTTAAGTTTACAGAGTCATTCGAGCGTGTAAATGAGGTTGGGGTCACACAGCATGGTAACAGTTGCATAGACCATAATCTGAACTGTCTGTATACCAAATATCAGATGCTTAGCTATTATACTTTTCCAGCAATTCATCGTCCACAAAAGTCTTACAAAAAAGTTTACAGCCTGAAAAAAGACCTAAGTTAACAGAGTCACTGGAGCGTGAAAATGGAGTCAGGGTCACAAGGCATGGTAACTGTTGCGTAGACCAAAACCTGAACTATCTATCTACCAAATATCAGATGCCTAGCTATTATACTTTTCCAGCAAATCATTGTCCACAAAAGTCTAACAAAAAAGTTTACGCCGCCGCCGCCGCCGGAAAGTAATACCTATGTCTCGCCTCCCGCAACTATTCGTCGCAGGCGAGACAAAAATTATATTTATTTTGTGACGGCGCCTTCAAAACATTAATATTTTTTCCGCGCTTTGCGCCCTTCAAGTGAAATGGTCGGTTCCTTATTTTAATTGGTATTTTTTGTAATTTGTGGTGTTGGTGTTCGTATTCTATTGATGTCAACTGTAATATACTATGTAATACTGTGTAAAATTCAAAGATACACTCAGTTATCACTTCTTTTTCTGTCTGTGTGACATTTTGCATGAATCCAAGAAGAAGTACAATGTAATTATGATGAAATAAAATATCTGAAGTCCGAAAAGGAAAAGGCAATAGGTTGACGCCAAAGACAGCAGCAACCCGTTAAACGAAGAGATTGGTAAAGGGTACTATTCCCAACCTCTAAAACCCTTAGTTCCCATGTCCCACTCCCTCTTCCCCCAATTCTTCTTTCCAATCTCCCAACCCCATTTCTTCCACCACTCATCCACTCCTCTCCCACATCCTATATCCTTCCTTCTCCCAACTCCCACCATTTCTTTCACCTTCCACTCCATATTCTTTCATATTTTCTTTTAGCTGCCCGTTCCTTCATAAACCAACAATTGCAATCAGCTTGATTTACTTTTACTAAAGGTATACAAGTCATTTCCATGTTAACGTTAAAAACTTTCAGGGCTGGTTGATCATGAAGTGTTGATCACTTTTGTTTTCAATCAGAATTTAAAAATCTGTCACCCTTTTTGCAATTTATCCCATGTTCTATGTTTCGCCACAGAAGACATGTTTTTACAACCAATTAAAATCCTAGCTCACATCAGTTCTATACACATAATGCTAATTATTAACCATGCATAATAAATTTTGATACAATTGGACTTATGGTGTCAGAGGAGTTAATGTTTTCAATGTGCATATAAATGATGTAATCAGGAAATGCTGTGAAAATAATCTATTTTGATGTTCTAAGGAGAAGAACCTAAAAGGAAAAGGTCCTACAACGTTGACCCTTTACATATTTGTAGATCTTGGTGTGCTCCAAAATACACAATTTAAATTTCTCAAATATCTTGTATAGTTTTCAAGATAATGAGCTATATAGGTGCAAAATTTGCAATTACTAAAAAGGGGACAATTACATGTACTACTACATGCATATAGGTTGTTGGATTTTCTTCAAAATTTCAGGGTAAGTTGATCTTGAGGTGCTGATAACTTGTATCCAAGCCTGATATTTTGATATCTGTAGCCGTATTTGAGTTTTTTCGCAAAAAAAATGCATTTTACCCCTATGTTCTATTTTTAGCCATGGCCGCATGTTTTACAACGAATCAAAAATCCCCACATTACTTCTAAGCACGGAATGCTCATGAACAACCATACCAAGTTTAATTCTAAGTGCACTTATGGTGTCACAGAAGCTAACGTTTAAAAAAGTTTACGGACGACGGACGCCAAGTGATGTCAATAGCTCACCTAACCGGGTTAGGGTAGCTAAAAAGGGACATTTTTAAAGTATTTTCATGAAAATAAACTTTGTCAAAATCTCCAGAATGTTTCATACATTCATATGCTTTAAAAAATGATCTTCAATAATGTTTTTTTTTCTCGATAATGTCATATTATCTTAAAACTTATAAAAAATGACATTGAAAATTTTAGGTTGAGTTTCGCCTTTCCGTTCAATTACTAGAAGAGACCTTGATTCAGTATTTTGTTTATATATCTATTGACGGAAATGTATAACAACAGACAGATGAAATTTTTTAATTCTGTATTTCCAATTAAACATAACAGTAACAGTAACATAAACAATAAGGAACCGAATATTAAACTTGAAAAAGTGTTGGCTTAGGAAATTTCCCTAAAAAAATTGAAATATGATTTTAGAAGAACAAAAATAAGCATCAGACAGAAAAGAAGAAAAATAACATCCTAAGGATTTCTGCTTCATTATTTGAATGATAATAATGAAAAAATATGTTATGAATAACTAGCAAACAATTTTTGCCGCGCTTTGTCGAAAAAATATTTAAAACAAAACAAAAATAAAAGTCACCCTTCAAGTAAAATGGTCGGTCCCTAAACTTTGTCACAGTTTCAGAATCTCGTTTCACAAAAATCTTCTTTTGGTGTTTGTCGATGAATTTGTTTTCGTGTTGCTGTTGTTCTTTTGTCAGAAAGAGATTTTTGAGAGGATAGTACAGAAACACAGAGGAAAAATCCATAGAGACTACAGACTACAGTATATACATAATACATCCATTCTTCTTTTATTAAAGATGCAACAACACCAGTGACCCAGAGGAACCCAGAGACAACAACTAAACGAAGATATATAATAGCTTCTTGATAAAGATTCAGTTTGCGAACATGAAGAGTTTCCATCCGAAGGGCACAAACCTTGCAAACAATAACCACGAGGCAGATTGAGTTGGCAAACAGTGAAAGAACAATAGGACCTGTGAGAAAAGCTAAACTGGAGGGGAATCTTTCCAGCGAGCAAATTGGTCCATTGTAGCCTGATGACCATTGTGGAGGTCCAAACTGGTCTATACAGATAGATGCCAGAACAAATGGAATAGGTGTTAATAAACCAATAGCGGAAATGTTCATTCTATGTTTCCAACTGTATACTTTTGTGGCACCGTTTTGATATTTCATTGTGTGGAATCTTTGGCAAATGTGCACAACAGACACTGTTATGAAGGCAAAGAACGCAAGCCATGTATAATGCAAAGTACATCCAACAACATAACACAATTTGGGAATCCCATGTGCTTTAGGACCAATCACTAGCAATAAATTTGCAAGAAGTAATGAGACGGATAGGTTTTCTGTGTTTGCAGATGAAATATTTGTAATAGAATGTCGTTTTCTTTGTACAACTATCAAAACCAACAATGCAATGCTTGAAATACCTAAGCAAACAAATGTGACAAGATCTGATATGGATATGTAATTTTGGTTAACTGTCATTTCATTGTCATCTGAAACTTCGATGTCATCTATATCTAAGTAAGGTTCTTCATATCGAGCCTTTATTTGAACCTTGGTGGACAACTTTTTTAGTTTTTTTGAGTTGTGACGCACTTTAAGATTAGACAACAAAAATTCAAGACCATCGGAAAGGAAATTATCGACGGTTTTTCCCACTGTAAAATTCTCATGACCAGATCGCAATTCTAAAATTGCTTTTCGGTTACCAGAAAAATCATTCAGGACAAACAGTACTTCTCGGCTCTTGAGAAAGTTAAAAAACCATTTGACCTCATGTAAGAAAGATGGTTTAAAGTATTTCAAAGATAATTCAATGTTCACCATAAAACCTTCTTCTTGAATACTCAATTTATAAACCTGGCTGGAAATCAATTCGTCAACAGTAAACAGTAGTGGAGTAACCTGTGCTATCTGTTCTAAAATGCCCATCGATAGATTCTCGTCTGCTATCCAAACAAAGTCTAAAACTTGTCTTATATCTCTGTGGAGATTCAGATGGCTGCACTTTCCAGTTGTTGTCATCTAAAAAAAATTTAAGCATTTAATTAAAATTTTCGAAAAAAGGGCCGTTCCAAATACAGTAGGCTATATGGACGTAGGGGAGAGGGGGTTCCAAACCAGTCGAAAATCTACACGAAACTAAATAGAAAAACCATCTTAAATACTAGTATAGGAATAGATCATAAATATTCATGTTTCTAAATTGTCAAATCCAATGCGAGATATAAAAAAGCAGGTAATAGAACGTCGACGGGTAATAAAACACCTTTCTATTGCCCTGTATAATGTGAGAACGCAGGATTCACAATAAAAAACTAGTTAAAAGAAAAGAAAATTTATTGTATTAGGCAATAGTTGAAACTATCTGATTATATATATGTTACAGTGGATTAGTGTAATCAGTAATTTCATGAAATGACTAAAATTTTCAGTAAGTTCATGAAACCGCAAAAAGCACCAGGAATTTCATGAAATCACTAAATTTTCCAGTCGTTTCATGAAATTACTGACAAAACAGATGGAAAATTACACTACTTTACTGAATCCATTTTCAATTATCATCAAAATTTGAACATCTTTTCATAATCAAAATGCAATGTACCCTAAGGCTAACATTGATCAAAATAGTCATACAATTGTTTCCAAATGTGGTGATTGATCATATGAGTGTTAATCTGTTATAAGATATTGAGCTGAGCAGTGGGTTTGATCTTAGTTGGTGTTTGTATTAGATACAATACATATGTAACAGAAAAACAGTTTTTCCGCTCGAGGAATCAGGTCAAAGTCCGAGGCGCTTGCTGTTCAACCGCACAACTCAAATGATATTCAATTTTATGATATTGATCTTTTTTATTATCTCTCCCTGCATGGTCATTAGAGATTTATTTTTCCATTCCCTTATTTTGTAACTTTTTCACTTAATATTCAAGTCGCTCATAATATTTATTTTAAATTAATGATATTGTCACTGAATTTTTTAAATATGAAACATTTTATAGGAACAGTTTGTGTAATAAAACATGGGTTTAAGAAATCCATTTTCATTGCCATTAAATAGATTCTAGTATACAAATATATCTTTCGGTAATTCGGGAAGCTGTTGTGCATCAAGTTCCACGTAGTTTTCCTTTTCAACACAAGCAGAAACTTTAAAATTGTTTTAGTTAAGAAAAGCCTCCGTTATGGAGCGGAAAATTTGAAGAAAAGCAGTATAGCATGGAGAGGAGTCCAAGAATAAGTTCAAATCTCACCGAGAACATATATTTATTCAAGTTTATTTTTTACTGGTTAACCGTTTAAGTGCGTTATTTTCTTACAAATATTCGCAAAATTTATACATGTTCCAGAAATTGTCTTTTAATTTTCTAATTTATTCAATGTATGAATTGATTGTGGTAAAAATCGGTGTTCATATATATTTAAAGGACTATTTCGTATGTAGTCCTCAGTAGTCGAGGGGTAAGATCGAAGTCTAGTCAGACAAAGATTGTTGGTTCAAATCCCACTCAGGACAGGGATTTTTTCGAGACAATTGTAACTCAAAATGATTATGCAAAAAAGGTCTTACAAATTCAAAACTTTAAAATCATAAATAAATCTACATTTCATTTACATTTAACAACTATCACTGCGAAAAGTACGCACGAAATAAATAAACAGGCCGTGTAAGTTCTAAAAATAAAAGAAGCCGGTAACACCCGTTAAAGTACTGAATTTGAATAGCTCTGTGGGGGGTAAAGTCGTACAAATTGAATTAAAATGTCAGAATTGGAAGAGAAATTTAAAGACAAACTCAACCAGGAATATGGAGATATTAAGGATATGCTGAACGCTTGGCTCGCCGATAATGACACTACCGATTGGTCAGTTGGTTTATAAAGTTTGTGCAGTTTCAATGTAAAATGAAAATTGCTCGTCCTATTCAGCTCTATTCGGTCATGAAGCTCATGTAGGATTGACATCGTCGTCATTACCGTCTGAAATTATTTCTCGAATTGAAACCGAAGATGACCTACTTGCCCTAACTCAACAACAAAGGGGCTTGTTTAGGGGGGTACCAATATCCCATATCCCCGTAAATTTTTCATCAAATATCCCATATCCCAAAAAGTGTTTTTTCCAGTATCCCATATCCCTGTAAATAAAATGGACTTAAATATCCCATATCCCAGTAAGTTTTGCCTCAAATATCCTGTATCCCATGAAAAAATTGTGTGAATATCCCATATCCCAATATACCCTAAACAAGCCTCAACAAAGCCAGTCGTCAGTGTCATCTATCGACTCAAATGATAGCAGTCAAGATACGGGTACCAGTAGTCAGGATTCAGTCGGTGAAACAGACGCTGAAACTGACCACAATGAGTTGAGCGCTACTGATTTGGACAGTATCAATGAAGACACAGATGTAGTTCCTGTTGAAATCGCTGCGATCAAGGAGATTGGGAAATGCATCAGGCAGTGAAGAAATGAAAACTACATAGACCTGATATTCACAAACAGACCATCGTTTGTAAATAGATGTGTTAGCCTCCCAGGTATCAGCGACCATGACACGATCTTCATGGACACCACCGTAACACTCGACCGACTCAAACCACAGAAACGCACCATCCAACTCTGGAAAAAGGCCAACATCGAGAGCGCTTCTGAATACAGCGGGTCATTCCATCTTAAATACAACACCACTTCAGACATCAACTCTATGTGGAAGGACTTTAGTGAATGGAGCTCCACTGTGATGGATTCCTTTGTCCCCAGCCGACAAACATCACAGAGAATTACCCAGCCCTGGGCAACCCGTGAAGTTCGCAGACTGTCCAGAGCCAAGAGAAAATGGCACAAGAGAGCTAACCACTCCAAGAACAACAGGGCATGGAAAAAGTACAGCGAGCTTAAACACCAGATTCAAAACACCTGCAGGAAAGCGTACAACAGCCATGTACTAAATATACTAGAAGATGAAACAGGAGGGAAGAAGAAGTTCTGGTCATTTATTAAGAAACGAAGAACTGACAGATGTGGAGTTGCCCCGCTAAAGAGGAATGGCATCACATTCAGTGACAACCACACCAAAGCAGACATCTAAAATAAGCAGTTTGCATCAGTCTTCTCAAATGAGCCACCAGACAGTCTACCTGAATTAGGACCATGCACAACTCCAGACATACCACCAATTACTGTGTCAGAGATTGGCGTCGCCAAACTGTTGAGGAACCTGGACCCAGCCAAGGCCACAGGGACAGACAACATCCCTGGTTGTCTACTACGTGAAGTGTCGGAGGAAATAGCACCAGCACTCACCCTGTTCTACCAAGCCTCTATAGACCAAGGTAAAATCCCTGACTGTTAGAAAACAGCTAAAGCAGCACCAGTCTTTAAGAACGGAGATCATAGACAACCTGCAAATTATCGCCCGATTTCTCTTACATCAATCTGTTGCAAAATCATCGAACACATCACCCACAGCTCAGTCATCAGCCACCTAGAGAAATACAACATCCTAACAGACTACCAGCATGGCTTCCGAAAGCGACGATCCACAGAAACACAACTCGTCCTCACTCTCCAGGATCTGGCAAACAACCTGAACTACGGCGAACAAACCGGTGCTATCTTACTTGATTTCAGCAAGGATTTCGATAAGGTGCCACACAGACGCCTACTCCATAAAATCCACCATTATGGGGTCAACAGTACCATCAGTGACTGGATCCAATATTTCCTGACAGACCGTACCCAAGAAGTAGTACTTGAAGGAACAACATCACCTAGATGCAGCGTTGCCACGGGAGTGCCACAGGGAACAGTCCTTGGCCCCTTACTCTTCTTGGTGTACATAAACGATATGCCAGCTTGTGCCCAGTCTACAGCACGTTTGTTTGCAGACGACTGTCTTATTTATCGGAAAGTCAAAACCATCGACGACTGCAACACCCTACAGAACGACCTAGACAAACTCCAAGAATGGGAAGGAAAGTGGCTCATGCAGTTTCATCCAGAGAAATGTGAGGTCATCTCCATCACAAATCGAAGGAACCCCATCAACTTCGATTACACCATCCATGGACACTCTCTGGAACATGTGGACAACGCTAAGTACCTAGGTGTTACTATCAACAAGAAGCTATCATGGAACACTCATGTGGATAACATCACCAAGAAGGCAAACCAGACCCTGTCATTTCTACGTCGCAACATCGGGATGTGCAACCAACAGGCCAAGAATCAGGCATACAAGACCTTTGTCAGACCTACGCTAGAGTATGCGTCCACTGTTTGGTGCCCCCACACTGCTAGAAACATCAACGCAGTAGAGAAAGTCCAGAGACAGGCTGCTAGATTTGTAACTGGAAATTACCAACGAACCAGTAGTGTCACCCAGATGATGCAAGACCTATCCTGGGATAATCTAGCAGAAAGACGAGCCAAAACAAAGGTTGTCATGCTGTAAAAGATCGTCAACCACTTGGTAGATGTCCCATCAGAGCAGTACTTGATACCAACTGGCAGCTGTACCAGAGGCCACGATGCGAAGTTCCTCCAGCCCCAAGCCAGAATCCAGCCATATCAATACTCCTTCTTTCCTAGCTCCATCAGGATTTGGAACTGTCTACCAGTGGGACTAGTCCTTCCGACAGGGCCTGGCACCCATCCAGCTTCTTTAAATACAGGATTGTTTTTAATTGTAAATAGAACAGCCTGTGTGTTGCGCTGCTTTTTAATGTAAAGTGCGAGTATACTCTAATAGAGGGATGCACTCAAGAATGATGATGATGATGATGAAGGCATTCTGCAGCTGAAGGGAAAATGGAGCAAGCAGAACGGATGGTGAAAAGAGCTAGGGTTGATCTCAAGTCAGGAGAACCTGCATGGAGACAATGTTGCCGTTTCGATTCCTCTGGTTGATCGAGGCCGTTGTGACCCGCGTAATATTCTGGGCGTTATTATTGACAGAAACTTGAGTACTGATCAGTGCACTATTGCTGTAAAATCTGGAATCCTAAAAGCGAATACTCTAGAAACTAATTTGATCTGTGCCAACAAAGGTTTCTTAGTTCAGCTGATGTTAGTACAGCAACAACAATATCATTGAGACAAGCTGTAGCTAGTCAGTCATCGTCCAATGAACAAGGATTTCACAAGTGTAATTGTGCTGGAGTGAGAAGATGCAAGACAAATCACTGCAAATGCTATAAAGCAAAACAACTGTGCAATTCAAAGTGACATTCTAGCTTGTCATGTGCCAATAAATGAACCCTGTGTCCTCTATAAAATTGTGCATCGAATACCCAATTGTGTTATATGTCTGATATATTTTGTTTTCACATTAGTATGAATTTGAAATTTAGATATGATTGACCTTTATATAGAAACGTTTGTATAGAATGACATTATTTATTAATATTCATTCAATTCTCCTCTGAAATGTGAAATTTGATGTATAAAATATGTTATAATTAGATGTTCAAAATGGATTCAGTAAAGTAGTGTAATTTTCCATCTGTTTTTTTTTTTCAGTAATTTCATGAAACGACTGGAAATTTTATTGATTTCATGAAATTCCTGGTGCTTTTTGTGGTTTCATAAACTAACTGAAAATTTTAGTCATTCATGAAATAACTGATTACACTAATCCACTGTAACATAGACATTATATCACTAATAAGAAATTTATTTAAAATTGCTCTATGTTTGAATTTACCAATTTGTTAATTCATAAACTGTGTTTTAAGGATGTTTACTCCTTTATTTGAAAGTAAATAGAAGTGGATACTTAAAAACTGTATCTGTTTAATGGGTAAACACGATGATCTCGAAAATCGGACAAAAATTCGAAACCTCCTCAAGTTTTTAAGCATAAATCAGTCCCACAGCGCATTTAAGGTAGAATATGACTGTATTCGGCCATAAAACTCTTTCCGTTAACCAGATGTAAAATATAACTCATCAAAATCAATGAAGTAATTAATGTGAAAGTTATAGGTATTTGAGTTATATTGACCTGGGCCGAAATGATTTAGGGACGAAAGGGGCGAAACCCTGGGACGAAAGTTTCGACTCAAAAGTTCTGGGGCAAGCCGGGGTCACAGCTTCAAAATTTTTATCTGAAAACGATTGCCATATTATATTCTAACGAAATATTGCCGTGCCTTGATCTCTTGCACAAACAATTTTGAAAAAATGAGAATTTATTGTTCAATTTAGCGAGTCCGAGCCTACCTGGTGACAATTTATGCTAATCATATTATTTGTATACCAAACACACTGTTTGCATGGCAATATTTCGTTAGAATGTAATATGGCAATCGTTTTTAGATAAAAATTTTGAAGCTGTGACCCCGGCTTGCCCCAGAACTTTTGAGTCGAAACTTTCGGCCCAGGATTTCGTCCCTTTCGTCCCTAAGATTTTTCGGCCCATATGAATATAACACAAATATCTATAAATTTCACATATATTATTTAATTGATCTGGAGGGGTCTTATTTCACATCTGACATCTGGTTGACGGAAAGAGTAGTATGGCCAAATACAGCCATGTTCTGCCTTAAATGCGCTGTGGGCCATTCGGTTAAATATCCTTTACTTAATGAGAACTAAGGAGAAAGTATATTTTTAACGTACTACATGATTTGTTAATGTTCATGTTGTATGTCAAATCTTTGTATTTTTATATTGTAATATGTTTACATGTATATGCTGCCATCTCTAATTGTGACATGTTTTGCATTAAAAGTTATTCCTTAATTATACCACTAGTCTATAATAAATAATTAATTGTCACGATGTGAAATTTGTCGAACATTTTCAAAACAACGAAATTTTCACCTGTTTCATAATAGCAATACATCGAAACAGCGAAAAAGCAAAAAACAAATTAGCGACAATTTGGACTCTTAAAACAGCTACATTTACCTGTATATTATTGTGAATTAAAAAAGAAAACAAATTAAAAAAGCAATATCGGATGTAATTGTATTAATGTAAAGACACAAAAAACCCGACAGTCAAATATATTATAAATTAAACCAGCAAAACTGACTGTATTGAATATACGATATGGGTGATATATCAACCATATTTCAAACTTAACAATAGGAAATTGCATGCCCTACCAAAGTATATAATTGACAAAAAGATATTCTAAACTTACATGTAATTTACATAAAAAAAACTCTTTATACAAGAGACACGGTTATTCAAACATTCCGAGTGAAAGATTTCAGGTATTTTCTAAACATTCAAAAGTCATGCGTTTGAGATATTTTTATCTATAGTACCATGAGTACTGCTTAATCACCCTTTCACCCTTTTGATGTTCCTTGCATCTCATGCATCAACGTACCCATCGAGGCATATTCTAGATATAGTTTATCTCTATTTTACATATAACCTCCTCTTTGATATATACCTATTTCACACTATAACAATGCACATTTCCTTTTGCTTTAATGTTAACATTTTTACCATTAAATAAACAGTCCGCCAAAAGTTAAGCACCACCCATTTTAAAATGGCACCCTCTTTTTATATTTCATCAAAATATTCTGATCTTTTGCATACAAGAACCTTTGGGTATTTGAACAATTTGCATCCTACAAAACTTGAAAATAAAGAATGATTTTCAGAATACTGGTACATAGTACTGTTTGAATTTACCCGATCCTGAATTCAAGTTTTGGAGATCGATAGAAGAAGCAAAGAATGAAAGCAAAACTTTTTTTCAAAGAACCTTTCACATGACACTTCCTTAATTTGTCGCGTTGTCAATCACATCAAACGACAAGTATGAGTTTTTAATGGGTTTTGCAGGTCTTTGGGGCCTGCTTAAAAATGTCTGCTTTTTCCCGACTTTCTGACCATGTTTATTTCCAAATGCTAATTTTTCTTTTTAAACCACATGGAAATAAAACTTTTACTTTTCGATGATGATTAAATAAGGTTGTTTAAGAAGGTTTATCAAAGATTTAAGACAAAAATCTTTTTTTCGTGGTTTTTCAGAAAATGTCGTTTTTTCGTAAAACTCAAAAAATGAGCTAAAACTGTTTCCAGAAAAACATTTCTGTCATAGAAATTGTGTGATCATAACACTTTTTATGTAACAGTTTTGTGTGGAGAATGATAAACATGTCGCTGAACTTTTAAAGTGTTGAACGCACATTTTCTAACAAATATGGATTTTACAGAAAATGAGATTTTAGAAAAGTGATGTTTTGGTTCAGAGAACCAACACCATTGCTCGCACAAATTAATACGTCATTAAATTTTGAAGTTTCTGATGCAAAAAGTGTTCATATCAATTCCATTTTCTAAGGGCAGCATCCGTTTTCAGTTTGTGGCCTAAAATTTGACCAGAAAAGATTTATTCCCCTTTTCAAAAATTTGTGCTGGGTTTTGTTTTGTCATTTTAATGAATATGTTTTTACAATATGTTTTACTGTAAGATATCAAGCCAACTTAAAGAACACAAAACTTAAACTGGACAAAATTTCAATTTTTCGTCAAAGTTTTTCTAAGAAACATTTAAGACGATAAATCATGTTCTGTTTGAAGTGTCTTTTCACTTAAGATTTCTATCACTGGCGAATACCCTTTGGTGTAACATAACTTCGAATTGTGTGTTTTAGGAATACACATTTTAAATATATCATATAATTAACTGGCGTTTTTATTTTAACTTTGAAATTGTACTTATAAAAATCTATAGGGTGGTGCTTAACTTATGGCGGAGTGTATGAGTGTATATATTAATGTCGCTGTTTTGATGCCAATGTTTCGAAACTCAATTGATAATTTTGCTGTTTCGACTTTACCAAATGTCGCTGTTTTGATTGTCGCTATTATGAAAAGAAGCTGTTTTGATAAAGAGCCAAAATTGTTTATTCTTAAATATTTTATCGTTTGTTTTTTGGTTTAAAAACACAAAATTTATTTTGTGAAACAATATGATTAATTTTAGGCCGCACCTGTTATTTTGGCATATCTGGACGAATAAAAAATCAATATCAACATAAGGCATCAGAGCTCTCCGCTCTCGCGGGGACTTTGTGCCCACTAAGAGCTGAGCTCGCTGTAATAAAATTAGGGAAAGTAGTTGTTTGTTTTGTTTTGTTTTCATTGTTTTTATGGGTGGAATTTTTGTTCTGTTTGTGTGTTTTTTCGTGTGTTTGTATTTATAGTCAATTATATATATAGAACCAATTTTGGAGCGGATTTTGGTTTTTTGTTTGTTTGTTTTTTTTTTGGTTTTTTTGTGCGTGTGTGTGAATACATACATGTTCATTTACTCCATACCCTATCATAAATTATATAGTTAAAAGTATATTAGGTACTTACACTAGCTTCCCAAATGTCGCACTCTTTACTTTCAGATGGCAGTGGGTCAGAGAAGGCAAACAAAACTGACATCTTGAAGTTGCTATCGTATAGCAATTTTTTCTCTTCATTATTTTCATATCTTTTTATACAGTTGATCTCATAATCAGTTCTACTGATGTTTAGTTCATTGGCGCAATGGATATTATTGGTCCTGATTGGCGTTGTGTCTTTTTGTAAGATTGAAACAGGATTTATGTAACTGTTGCACAAACTTTTGTTTGTTGTTTGGCTGCCATATGCGTCTAATAGGCATCCTCTCAGTTTTGTTTCGTATTCACGAAATTCTAAAATGTATTGCACTCCAGACTGACGCCCAATCAGCAGCTTAAAAAGTTCAACGTTTGTTTTGTTTTGATTTGCCAAAATGGTTTTGATCATGAGGTCATCAGATATAACGTTTATCGAGATAGTTTCGTATTGTGTTATGCCATGACAAACAGCGCACATCTTGTTTCTAAAGGGAATAGTGTTGTTGACTATGATAAACGAGCCCACTTCTAGGACATCTCCTTCTTCGCATAAATTAATGACTGTTCGATTGTCAAATGTCTCTGGACAGACCCCAACAGCTAAAAAGCCTAAAAGTCTTTTTGTAAATACTACGTATGGTATTGTCGAGTAATGCGTATTGTAACACCGGAACTTGTGATCTGGTCTATTTATAAAGCCAGAATCAAAGCAGCAATCTCCATAATGACTGCAAAGACTATCACATTCACAAAACCATCTCGTTCTGTTTCGTGCAAACTTGCAGGAACCAATGATTTCGCCACAGTAGTCAAATGTGCCGTTATAAAATGTATACTGATTGTCAGTTGTGCGTTTCTTTCTTGGTCTTATCTTTTGGCTGCAGGTTTTAGCTTTCTTAAATGATGG
This sequence comes from Arcuatula senhousia, assembly GCA_963971305.1. Lineage (NCBI taxonomy): Eukaryota > Metazoa > Mollusca > Bivalvia > Mytilida > Mytilidae > Arcuatula > Arcuatula senhousia. The sequence goes on along the minus strand of OZ020303.1, from coordinate 57,093,185 downwards.
TTTTCGTCTAACCATCGGTTGAACATCTATCAATGGATTGTTTCTTCTCATGGGTGTTTTGTCGTGATTTGACATCAATGGTTTTGTCTTTTTCCATTTCGGTGACTGTACGAAGCCTTCTTGCAGCATTTTATCATCAGCTTGCATTTTGTAAACAAAATCCAGATCACTATCTTTTGTTGTTGACAAACGGACAAATGATGATTGACATCGTGTATTCCAGTGGTGGTGAAGATTAACAGCTATCACTGAAGCCAGCAAAATACACCTTAGAACTATCATTTTGGATAAGAAGATATTTTTCTCAAACAAATATGTTTGTTATCATTTCTAAGAATTGCAAAGCGCAGGCAACGACTGGCGTTGATACACGTGTAACATGCCAATCAGATTTCCATATTTGTAGTTCAAGGCGTACACTGTAAGGCTAAGGCAATGATTAATTATGATAACTTATTGCTAAAAAAAAGAAAACCACCTGCTTAATTTATTTTTTTACGTTTTATCTGATTCATGCCAGCTTGGCTTTTCTTTTTCGTTCTAACCAAGCACAATATTTTAGGTTTTTGGACAAAGGGATGATTTTGTATGTGCTTTTTTTTTGGTCACATGGGAATGACTCCCACATCAATGGATGATAAGAATTGTTTTTCTTTTTTCTTTTTTTTTGGGGGGGTGGCTTTTGTTTTTGTTTTTTGTTTGTTTTTATGTTTTGGGTTTTTTTTAAAACTCAAACATCAATAGTTGATGGCTGCAAAAGGACTCAATCAGACAAAAAATTAGATATAAAATAAAGTATATGTTATTGCACTGAGAACAGTACATAGGCTTAAAGGTTAGGGTCCTTGAAAGAGTATGACAGACGCAACGATATGACTTTCTCTCTATTTTCACTTCCTTTTATCTCTAACTAGGACTCGCGTGTTAACAAAGAATCAATTATTGGTTAGTATGTTTTTGGGGTGTTTTTTTTTTATAAAAAATAACAGAGCCTGAACAATTTTTGAAAGGTTTATAGTTCCTTTCTACTATCTCAAATGAACCTACTGCGTTGAAGGTAAAGCATTGTCTGCTTTGAATGATTTTTACATTAACGTATTTTTTTTCAAAAGATTTATGAAAACATACAAATTTTGTAATGCGTACTCTTCTGGAGCACCTGAGTTCACTCTTGTTACGACTTTAGAATGCGGTTGATTTTTATGTTTTGTATTTCCTTGTGCTGTCCTTGTTCGTGTTTACCGGTATTGTCGTTGCCCTTTTGGACTTTTGACATTAGAATGTCCATTTGCTTCTTTTAATGAACATAAGAACAATGGCGATCAAGCCATTGCTTCATCAAACTACTATAAGGGATATAATATTACTTCCATTTCAATTTTCATAGCCGTCTTAAACACTCAGGATTCTATCAAATAATTTCTCGCTGCTCATTTCATTTCCCTTTATGAATTTAAGAACAGCCATCTCCATCATTTACTATATAATTACGAAAAACGAGTAAGAAAAATTAGTCATATTGATGTAGCGCACAAAAATGTATTGTAGAATTTCACTATAGCTGACATGTGAAGACAATTATGTAAAAAGATATGAAATACTTACTTACTTACTTAGTCCTCTAGGTAGCACATAAAGCCTTCCCCGAGGACTGCCAACTCTGTGTCTGCTGCCATTCTCTGGACTATGCCCCACGTCCATCTTTCGTCCTTCATTTCTTTTTCTTCAGACCTCCGCCATGTTTCCTTTGGTCTTCCTCTACTTCGTTTTCCAGGTTGTGTCGATCTCTTTGGTACTTTGGGTATTTCTGAAGTTTTCATTCCGCACACATGGCCAATCCATTTCCATCTTCTCTCTTTAATTATTGATTTTGTAAAGACAGTCTTGGTTCTTTCACACAGTTCATTATTTGCTATTTTCTGAGACCAAAAATATTTCAGAATTCGACGCAGACATATTGTTTGGAAGGTGTCCAGTTCGTGGGTTATGTTTTTGGTGAGTTTACATGACTTAAAGCTATACAGGAGGACAGCGATTACATTTGTTTTGAAAATTCTCAGTTTTGTTTTTGTTTTGATTTTTCTGGATTTCCACGTGTTTCTTAGGCTTACAAAAGCAAATTTGGCTTTCGATATTCTGTTTTCGACATCACAATTTGAATCTCCGTTGGCACTGATCTTGCTAACAAGGTATATAAAATTATCAACTTCTTCAATTTTGCTGTTATCTAATCTCACTTCATTTTCAACGGTAGAATTTACTTTCATAATTTTTGTCTTAATGTTGTTCACTTTCAAGCCTATCTATTTTCCATATTAACTTACTAGATCATTGGTTTTGCTTTGGATCTCCCTGTGGCACTATTCTAGCAGGACAATGTTATCTGCAAAATCAAGATCTTCTATGCTGGTCTCAAAGGTCCATGCTATTCTTCTGTTTGTTCCTTCAGTGTTACATCTCATGAGCCAGTCCACACATAAAGAAAGAGAAGTGGAGAAAGAATACATCCCCGACGAACTCCAGTATTGATGTGGAATCTTTCTGTAAGTTGGTTTGAACAGATAACTTTTGCTTGGAAGTCTTTATACAACATCTTGATAATTGAAATGATCTTTTCAGGAATACTATAGTGAGAGAGGATTTTCCAAAGAGCTGTACGGTGATTATTATCGAATACTTGTGATAAGTCGATGAAGTTTGAATATAGAGTTGTGTTCCATTCATTGCACTGCTAAAATATTTGTCTTATGGTAAATATGGTAAATATCTAGTCTATGCAGGACTTTTCTTTTCTGAATTCTGCCTGCTCTTTGCTGTGTATGGATCAATTACTGCTGATACTCTATTTTAGGATAATATATTGGTGCGAAGTTCCAGCATCCAATCCTTAAGACTTCTTTTGGGCTGAAAACATCCACCTTCTGTCAGGTAGCTTCCTTTCAGGTTTGACTACAATCCATCATGTGTTCATATGATATACGATGATTTCATATTCTGATCAATAACAGTTTGGAGAATAGTATAATGAAGTTTCAACAACTTCTTGTATGAAGCCAACTTGCACTGAGCCAAAATCTTTATCAGGGTTTTTAAAAGACATCAAGATTTACGAATTCATAAATAATCTTTCTTCTACAGATTAATGAAACTTACGGACCGACCATTTAACTTGGAAGAGAAGTATATATAGGGTTTTTATTTGTTTTGACCAGAATTTTTGATTTTTTGAAGGCGTCACGATAGAATTTTTTTCATTTTGTCATAATTTTATGTGGCAGAAAAACTTCAGAACATTTTTTACTCTGCAGCCAAAATATTTTTTACATCCAAAATCATTTTCAATATTTTGTAAGAACAAAAAACAAGCCCCCCTTTCAAGTTAAATTGTTCGGTCGGCCCCTTACATCTTTGACAGACAACAGTGTAAACAAAAACAGCACGTTTAGTTACATGCAAATCGGTTTTCTTGGTTGCGCATTAACTCAAAATAGGCAAATTTAATTTTTGCGCATTAATTCAATATATGACCTCGTTATATTCATTCATGAAATTATTTTTTCACTGTTAAAAACGGAAGAAATATGTTCTTACACTCATTATTTATTGAAGATCGGGAATTTCTTCCACTTGTGTAAGAAATTCTTCGTCTTTTCACTCGTTCCGCTGCGCTCCACTCGTGAAAATACGGAATTTCTTACACTCGTGGAAGAAATTCCTGATCTTCAATAAAGACTCGTGTAAGAACCTATTAAGCTTATTAATATAATCATGGATACTACATATCAAGCGTGTTTATACTAACAACAGAACAAGATACATGCTTTACCTTTTTGCGATTTTGCTTTTCGTATTTGAAAATAAAAACATTTACACAGATTCAGTTTTAAACTTGAGAAAGCTTAAGGAGCGTAGAAATACATGTACCGAAATCAAAGTTCAAAACAACACAAAAGCAGTTGAAGGTAAAGTCTAGAGAAGTTCCGAAATCAGATTGAAATTCTGACATATGAAGAGTGACTATCGAGTGATCTCGAGTCCAAGGAAATGCCTATATATAGGGCGTACGCCCCCTAAATACTGACAAAAATAATGTTCGTTGGAGAAAATCCACATACACTAAAAAGGCGAGCCTCGCTTTGTTCGGCGTAAATCTTTTTAGCTCACCTTACCCGAAGGGTCATGTGAGCTATTGTCATCACTTGGCGTCCGTCGTCCGTCCGTCGTCCGTCGTCCGTCGTCTGTCGTTTTTAAAACGTTAACTCCTCTGACATCATAAGTCCAATTGCAACCAAACTTGGTATGGTTGTTCATTAGCATTCGGTGGTTAGAACTGATGTGGGGATTTTTGATTCGTCGTAAAACATGGCCGCCCTGGATAAAAATAGAACATAGGGGTTAAATGCAGTTTTTTGCAAATAACTCAAAAACAGCTACAGATATCAAAATTTTGGCATAATAAAAGTAATCAGCACCTCAAGATCTACCTACCCTGAAATTTTGAAGAAAATCCAACAACCCATGTAGGAGTTATTGCCCTTTTTGTGGATTTTTAGCAAATTTTGCACCTGTTTAGCTCAATATCTTGAAAACTATACTAGATATTTGAGAAATTCAAATTGCATGTTGTTAAGCACATCAAGATCTACAAAATATGTAATAGGCTCAACGTTGTAGGACCTTTCCTTTGAGGAGTTATTGCCCTTAGAATGTCAAAATTGAGCATTTTAACAGCATTTCCTTATTACATTGAAAACGTTAACTCCTCTGACACTTTAAGTCCAATTGAAATAAACTTGGTATAGTTGTTTATAAGCATTTGGTGTATAGAACTGATGTGGGGATTTTTGATTAGTTGTAAAACATGGCCGCCGTGGCTAAAAATAGAACGTGGGGGTAAATAGCAGTTTTTTGCAAATAACTCTAAAACGGTGACAGATTTTAAAATTTTGATAAGGAACAAAAGTGATCAGCACCACAAGATCTACCAGCTCTGAAATTTTGAAGAAAATCCAACATTCCATGTAGGAGTTATTGCCCTTTTTGTGGATTTTTTACAAATTTTGCACCCGTTTAGCTCAATATATTGAAAACTATACAAGATATTTGAGAAATTTAAATTGCATTTTGTTAAGCTCATCAAGATCTACAAAATTTGTAATAGGGTCAACGTTGTAGGACCTTTCCTTTGAGGATTTATTGCCCTTAGAACGTCCAAATTGAGCATTTAAAAAGCATTTCCTCTGACACTTTAAGTCCAATTGGAACCAAACTTGGTATTGTTGTTTATTAGCATTAGGTGTACAGAACTGATGTGGGGATTTTTGATTGGTTGTAAAACATGGATGCTGTGGCTAAAAATAGAACATTAGGTTAAACTGCATGTTTTTGCTAATAACTCAAAAAGGGTGACAGATTTTTAGATTTTGATTGAGAACAATATATGTGATCGGCACCTATAGATCCACCATATTGTCAGATGACCCCCTTATTAATCTTATGACCCTTTCAACGTCAAATAGATTTGGCCTAATAACCTTTACTTCAGGCACATATATCAGGTGAGCGATTCAGGCTCCTGGGAGCCTCTTGTTTTACCACTCCCCTATACTAGAAACCAGAATCCACCCCTGAAGACAACAAACTACCACATTCGACAAATAGAAAAGTGTAAAATAAGTAACAGCTGACTACATGTAACATGAAGTATATAATCTATGTTAGTATCAAAACGGTTGGTGATGTGTTAAATAATCAATGCCTTTAATCAAATTAGACAAAAACCTGAAAATTGATCGCCTCCTGAAGTGAAATATATTAATTTATATAGGATTGCAACCCATTGTCATGACTAAATTCGTCAAATCAAAGTCTTGGTATAATTACATGCCAAAAAAAAAACAAGAAAATTAGTCACCTCAAAGTAATTAAGGATGGGTAGAAAATGTTAGTAGAAAACAACTTTAATTAACTGTTTATGATAACCATAAAAAAACTGTATAGCGCAAGAAAAAAAGTTGTGTGAACGGGGCTTTGAGTCGTGATGTTCTAATTTGGAAGTAAATTAGTTTTTGAACATATTAATTACAGTCTTTATGATATAAAAGTCTCACGCATTGGTATATTCTAATTCTATTGGTTAACTTTTCGTATGTGTCCTGTGATGGCTACAAGTTCACCGACAAGACATTAAGCAAACAACAATCAACCTATCAACTTTTTGTAATCACATCCATGACATCCTTGATCAAGTATCAAAGAATAAGGCAAATAGATATGGAATAAGAGTAAGCAGCACAATATATACTCGTCAAAAAAAAGTTACGCATAGGTAGAAAATTCTACGTACGTTTAATGCAAATCGAAACAATTTCAAAACATTATTGCCGAGCTGTTCTGCAACCGATTTTCACGAAATAAAATCCAGTAAAAAGAAAACAAAATAGAGATTGTTTGTTTATTTTGCGTAAAATCGTACCATCGCTGCTTTTTTAGATATTGTAGGTAGAACTCAAGTATACATTTTACGATTCAATTTCCCGTTTACATCAATGCAAAATGTTTTGTGAAAAACATTAGTCGTGTTCTACTTACTCACAATCTCTTAAAAACCATTGAAGTTAGGATTTTGGTCAAAATTAATCAAACAATCTTTATTTTGTTTTCTTTTTACTGGATTTTATTTCGTGAAAATCGGTTGCAGAATAGCTTGGCAATAATGTTTTGAAATTGTTTCGATTTGCATTAAACCTATGGGGAATTTTCTATCTATGCGTAACTTTTTTGAAGAGTATATAATTGAAGCAGCAATAAAAAAATCCCCCATGGAAAGCGTAAAGTAGCTGGTATAGTGTGACCAGCGTACAGGAAAAGTCATTTGGGTAGGTTTACTTCTTTACATTGTCAGATGACCAGTTTGAGATACGGGCTTCAGTTTCACGAGGCCCAATTAACGCTTGACGGTCATCGGCCAATAAAATGCAATGCTATTGAAAAAATTGGATGTTCGAAATGAAGCTATTAGCTACTTCTAAGTGTATTACTCATTTAATTGCATGAATTGTTGCCTTTGGACAAATTATAACTATAAAACAGCCCAAATTTCGCTGCCTTTTATTTTTAGGAACATTGTCTTCTATCTAAAATGCAAATTTCATTGTCGCGTCTTCATTTCTGTCAAAATTCCACTGCAAGTCTTGAAAATCTCCAATTATTTATGTATAGGGTATTTAACAATCATAAAATGATAAATTGTTCTTTGCATAGTGTGTTGTAACCCTTTCACAATTTGTATACAGAAATCTTTCAATTTGTGTGATCCCCCCTATTAGGATGCACGACTTTTGTGATTTTGCCCCTCTTTCGTTACCTTACTCTCATGTAAATATGTTTTAAATTTTTGTTTTTCAAATTTGGTAGAGAAATGCCGATGGTATACCCTTTTATACTGCGATTGGTCTATTTGAGCAGTCAAATTACAGTGACCGTATATCGATATGTGATATACGGTCAGTGACAGTATATCACTTTTAGTACACGCCCCCTTTCCGAGGCATGCTGTAAAACAAGGTCGAATATTATATGGTACAAATATTTAGAAAAGAAGAATTTTATTGGTAATTGGCTAATGACCGATAGTGTGGTATTCAAGCATGATGAAGATTCCGCCACACAAGCCCCTTTATAAGGGATACCTTATTATATAATTTTTTTATGGAACTTAATAATTTGTAAATCACAAAATTAGCAGTACAACCTTTATACATACACAGTGTTTTTTGTTGGTTTTTTTTTGTTGGTTTTTTTTTTTTTTTTTTTTGGGGGGGGGGTGAATTCTAGGACACATCAGCTACATTAAAGAATTAAAACAAACCTCTAATAAATATGTATAAAAAAAGAAACCTTTTGTATGAGTCGGAAAATGGATATTGGTATTAGTGAGCATAGATCGAATGCGGGTTATTCGCTCTAACAGAGATCTCTATGAATTTGTTCCTAATGCTGTTAAAGAATTTTCATGGTCCGGAATGACGATTAAAACCACATAAATCATCAATTATTTAATATATAATTTTAAAAATGATAGTATGTGAAAAATTTCATGCAACTCGGATTGAGAAGTCGGGACAAAAGCAAGGAATTAGAATACAGATATCCGTGGTCCTTGATTTGGCTTTCCTGTTCGAACTTTTTGCTATTGATTACTTGTACAAATGCATTTTCATAGTTTTGGTTATTGATCTTCCAATGTTTTGACGTGAATGCTGTTGATGAAAGGTTACTCCTTGAAATTTTGAAATCGGCAAAATTAAATTAACCGTTTATTCCCGTATAAATAAATTTAAGAAAAGTATTTGTTAGGTGTGCGTTGAAAGAAAATTAAAAACTATAAATTTAAAAAATGGGTGGGAAATAATTGGATGTTCTATCATGTAATTAAATATGCCCAATTTATGTAGGCAACTAGAACTATCAAATCCGTATAAACCGGTAAACAATATATATAGAGAGAGCTAGTTGAGTTTAGAGTTGCACGGACTCCACGTGCTTTTTGATTGTCAGGTGAAAATATTAATGCGCTGAATTGAATTTTTATCGCCGAATGTATTTAATAAATTTATTACATTTTATTCCAAGAAAAACAATTATTCTTATTCTTTTTTATTTCTAGCATAATGATATTAAGTTGCATTCTTACATGTAAGGCGCATATTAGTTAAAAAACGGTTGCATTCAATTTTTAATTTTTAATTTATGCTTCAGTATAAATATATTATTTATATTTTTTTTCAATTTTCATTACATTAATTTACTTAAGACCATGAACATTTGTATTATAGTACATAAAACATTCCATGTTATACAGTGTGCCCCTTACCTGGCGACACAGGTGTTATGACCATATTAGGAGAGGGGCCCGCGGTAGGATCATTTATCGATTTTTTTATTTGTGTTTTTTGAAATAAAGAATACTCCAAAGAAAATACAAAATATTGCAGTATAAACACAATAATAGTACACTGACTCGACATAAAAGTGTACTATTATTGTATATTTATGTGTCTGTGTTTGATTTGGGTACCTTCAAATGTACTTAGACTATTTCAAGGAAAAAGTATTCATGTTATGCCAAAAGATCAAAGTTTTTGTATGGCAGGGTTGGCATGTCATGGAAAAAGATGGTGGCTTTTTTTTTTTTTTTTTCTCCAATGGCTTGCATTTGTAATTTCGGGGGTGGCTTTTAAATAAATTGCTTTATTTCTATTCAAATATGTTATTTAGCTTAGTTAAGTCTTTTTACTAGTATTTGATTTTTATTAACTATACAACTCAGAATTGATTTGTTAATAGTCGCATTTGTATGGGGGTCATTATATTGGCCCATAACAACATAACATGAAAATAACTATCAAAATTTTTATTCAGATGTAGTCTTGTATGTACAGGCCAACACAAATAATAGCAAAATTCATTATTTAAGTAAAAGATTCTGTAAAACAACTAATTCGAGACCAAGTCGGTGCACGTACAGTATAAGAAAGTAGTACATAATAGTAGACAAAGTTGAGGAACAGTATCTTTAGACTGTCAGACATCCCCTACACCAATATATTTGGCATTTTCTAAAAGCTTACAGACTTGGGGAAAATTTTGAGTCCATGAAACAGCGATTTTAGTTATGTTTAGATTTTTATTGAGTATTTGTTTTGGTAAGAATGTTGACATAAGTTCCATTTGTCTGTCTTTCTGACTGTCTGACTTTCATGAAAGATACTTTTATGCATTTACTTTAATGTGACGGGGTGTATTCACATAGAATACACAGTTTGTATTTATTTTAGTCATTTTATTCTTGTGTTACTTCGCATTTCATGTTTCATGTATTGTGTGATAGATACTACAGTGAGCCTCTTGTTTATCTCTTTACTTTGATCTTTTGATCTGTCCTTTGATCTTGTCTATTTTCTTAGCTTTCATTTCATTGGTCTATCTTTCCTTTGATATCTTATTTCTCATTGGTTTTGATTATTATTCCCTCCATTATTGAAATTAGAAGTTGGACAGTTTATCAACAAATATAAGATTTGTATTTACTGCAAGAATTAGACATCTTGATGATAAAACTTAACAAGAAGATTTGGACAATTAGTTTAAAGATACAATGTAAGTATTATTTATCACTTTTGTATGAATGGTTGAATGAATCTGTTGTGTGATAGTATTTTTACCTGAGACAGGTGATTATTGTTTTGTACTTTTAAATACCTGAACTAGTCATATGTATTGGAAATGTAAATATAAACATGTGCTGTATTTGATAGCTGTTTATACAAGTTTGTATTGTAATCTTGTTTTCATACATTTAAAGTTAAAGTGTAAATGATTATTAATTATGATCAATATGATTTGCATGTAATTAGGTTCATATATTTATTATTGTAATCTTTGTTATTTAGGACCTGTTTTACCTATTGAGAGTTGATGTCAGTCTCACAGCCTGATCATTATACTGAATCCATATTTATGTGATGTTTAGAAGTTAAGACTGTGATACCTTGGAGCCTTTCCATAGTAAACCCCTTTCCATAAAAGGGTATGTAATGTTTTATATGTGTCACTTGAATATTTATCTTTCACTTTATTTATATTGTAATTGTTACTTATTTCACATATGAGTAATATAAACTTATTTGATATTATAATAATCAGTATTGATTGATTGATTGAATAGCATATATTCTATCTTTGTTATTTTAGTTACATAGAATATATATTGTGACTTTGATAGAATGAAATGTATGTTTTATCTATATATTATATTTATATTACTTATTGTTACAGGGTTTTTTTCCCACTATGATGAATAAAGTTATTGAACCCTAGCTGGTTGGTTTTATTTATGGTAGCCCCTAGGACCAACTACAACATTAAGGCACAAGCACTGTAATAGCCCAGAAAATTATTTCTGAGTTTGCCAATTACCCCTCTAAACCAGGTTTAACATTGAATTTAATATTAATGAATTAGTTATTTTACACCAAAAACCAAAGTATTCAGTAAACGGGAAGTAGATGACCTATAGGGGCTTAAAACTAACATCATGCCCAGACCAGAAGCATTGAAAAGCAACTATGACCCCCGTCGTGTTGAAGATTGCAGCTTAATGAATCAAATAATTTTTATAACGCTTTTATGCAATTCTAAAGTTGGCATGATATGGTACTTTATATGATAAATCTATATTAAATATATCAGACCTATCTACAAGATATTGCGCATGCCCAAGAAACCAGCGGCACCTTTCAAGTCTGAGAAAATTTTCTTTTTGGATTCTGGAATATAAGCTAAATTTCACAAAATCTGACTATAGACACTTGATCCGATAGTAATTAGAACCATTTCAATGAATGAAAGTACTCGCAAATGTAACTACAATTCTGGCTTTGTGATAGCAATACCTGGCATACTCGCCACTACACAAACTTCCGGTTGCTAATGTAAACATTGCCGAGATGATACTTCAACAGATTTTTATATTGTTGACTATTGCCCTGATTATTCCAGTTTGTCAGGTAACAGACAATGAGAAGCTCACTAACAATTCTTCCCATAACACATCTGCAGTGAACCCAGAAGCTGAGAAACAGGTTTTTAACATCAGATTTGCGAATGACCTGGAGTTAAATAGATTTGACATTTTATTTTACCATGTCAAGCATAGTAGATCAAAACCCTTATCGATCCCAATAAACATATTATAATCATTAGTGGGGATGTCTCCTTGAACCCTGACCCGATTAAAACCCCATGTGGGGGCTGCTACAAAGCAGTTGCAAGGACCCACAGGGCAGTACTTTGCGAAGCCTGTTACCTCTGGTGGCACATCAAGTGTGCAAGTATAACACCGAACGACTACCAGGAACTTGCCCTGTCAGAACATCCATGGATCTGTATACAATGTAACAAATTCCACTTTACTGACTCATTTTTTGAAGATACATGTACAAGTCAAACAGGACGCTTGAGCCAGTCAAATGATGAAAGGGAAAATTCAGTGTTTGAAAACTTAATAGATGTGCGAAATAGTCATCCTAATAAATTTATTGCATTAACAGCTTAAAAACAAAATTTGTTGAAATTAAAGAGCTGCTTGTTGACAATATTGTTGATTTTTTAATTATAGCAGAAACAAAACTTGATTCGTCATACAGAAACAGCCTGTTTGAAGCGCCTGGGTATAAAATCGAGCGCAGAGATAGAGATGCAAATAGTGGAGGAGTCGCAACTTTCATTAGATCTGACATCCCAGCCAGACGACGACCTGACCTAGAGAGCAAGTCCCTAGAAAACATCACATATGAGGTAATCCTGAATAAGACTAAATGGTGCATAATATGTATTTACAGACCCCCAAGCTTAAGCGATCAGACATTTAGTGAAAATATAACCACCATTATTGACAAATGTATTACACACTATGACAATTACTTGGTGATTGGTGACATAAACTATGACCTTCTATGTCCCGATAAAGGAAAAGTTCTGACTGACATCATAGAACTTTTTGACTTGTCGAACCTAGTAAAAGAACCAACATGCTTTGTGAAAAACTGTACTCCATCACTACTTGATGTCATGCTTACAAACAACAAAAAGCTTTGTATGAAATCATTGAACTTTTCATCTGGCATCAGTGATTGTCACAACATGATAAGCACAGTTATTAACAATTCTATACCAAAACAGCAAAAAGAAAAAATAAACTATAGAAGTTTCAGAACACTTGACATTGATGCTTTAAATAAAGATATAGAGGGTGTTGATTTATTATTAATAAATAAAGATCAAAATGTTAATGAATGTTATACATTTTTGAAAACAAATTATCAAATATTATTGATCAACATGCTCCAATGAAAACTATGTACAAAAAGCCAAATCAGTTACCTTATATGAATAGGGAGCTGCGAAAAGCAATATATGAGAAAAAATATATCACTCTAAATTTTTGAAAGATTGAAATTCAAAATCATGGGAAAAATATAGAACTAGAAGAAATTTAGTTAACAAACTCAAACGAAAGTAAGAAAACAAGTATTTTATTGAAAGATGTACTGGTGGATGTAAGCAAAAAGATTTTTGGCAAACCATTAAGCCATATTTTTCAAACAAGGGCTTAAAATCTGATACAAAGATTATTTTGAAAGAAAATGACTCAGTTTTATCAAATAATGAAGAGGTTTCAGAAGTTTTTAATAATTTTTTTGTAAATGTGGCAAAGGACATTGGTAAAGATTATAATTTTGATAAAGACAACCATCCTAGTCTGCAAAAAATTAATCAGAAGTCCTTTATGAGCAATAGTTTTAATTTTCAACATACTAGTGAAGAAAAAGTAGCCAAAATTATAAATAAGTTTGATGTTAAAAAGGCTACAGGTGTTGACAAATTATCTGTTAAATTAATAAAACATTGTAAACCATCTATTGTAAAACCTATCACTGATTTGATAAATTTTTCTATTGACAGTTGTTCTTTTCCAGACAGGCTGAAGGAGGCACAGGTCACACCAATTTTTAAGAAGAGCGATCCTTTCCTGAAAAATAACTACAGACCTGTCAGCATCCTCCCCATTCCTTCTAAAATCTTCGAAAAAGTGCTGGCAGAGCAACTATCTGAATTCTTTGAAAATATTTTTGATAAATTTTTATGCGCATTCAGGAAAGGACATGGCTGTCAAACCACACTCCTAAAACTTTTGGAAGACTGGAAATTAGCTTTAGAACAAAATAAATATTTGGCTGCAATACTTATGGATCTTTCAAAAGCGTTTGACTGCCTTCCGCATGATATATTGCTCTGTAAACTGTCCTCATACGGCCTGTCTGGTGGAGGCTGTGACTTGGTAAAATCATATTTAAGCAACAGAAAACAACAAATTAAAATTGGTGGTATTGTGAGTCAGTGGGCAGACATACAGAAAGGTGTTCCTCAAGGATCCATTTTAGGACCTTTACTTTTTAATGTTTTTATTAATGATATTTTTTATTTTATAGATGAAGGGTCTCTGTACAATTATGCAGACGACAAAACTCTGTCATATTCTTCAAAAAATTACTATGAACTAGTTAATGTTTTAGAAAGCGAAAGCAAAATTTTGATTGATTGGTTTTATGTTAACTGTATGCAGGCCAATCCAGAAAAGTTTCAAGCAATTGCAGTTGGAAAAAAGTCTGCTCAGAAATATCCTTCTTTCAAAATTGGTGATATTAATATTACATAAGAAGAATCTGTTAAATTACTTGGTGTTGATATTGATTTTATGTTAATCTTTGATAACCACATTAAAAATATATGTCAAAAAGCAATACAACAACTGAATATATTGAAAAGGATTGGTAGAAACTTATGTAAATTAAGTAGATTGACTATTTTGCATACTTTTATACTGTCTAATTTTAATTTTTGTCCACTGTCTTGGCATTTTTGTTCTGTTGCCAACACTAAGAAAATTGAAAAAATTCAAGAGCGAGCACTAAGATATGTATATTCAGATTATGAGTCTAAATATGAAGATCTATTAGTTAAAGCAAAAATGCCTTCATTACAAATAAGACGAATTAGAACCATAGCTATAGAAACTTTTAAAATTTTACACGACTTAGCTCCACCTGTGTTATCAAACCTTGTTAATAAACAGAATCATATTTATAATTTCAGATATAGTAACTTGCTGCAGATACCGCATGTAAAAACAACAAGGTATGGGAAACAATCTTTCAGGTATGCTGCTCCAGTCCTCTGGAACTCACTGCCTGAACAATTCAGGCAGTGTTCTAATTTTAATCAATTCAAGGCCATGATTTCCAGTTGGGAGGGCAAATCTTGCACATGCATTGCATGTGAGCACTAAATTTGTAAAATTTTTAACCAAGACTGGTGCAGTATAGTTGAACCATATTGTTGTTTATGTGTTTGCTTTTGCTTTTGTGTTTTGCTATCTATTATTTGCTTGCTTTTTTTTTTAAATCTTTTTGTTTGGCTTTTGTTTTTATGTTTTTTCAACTATGTAGTGCTTGCCATGTGGGCTTTGTATGTACTTAATATTACCATATGTACTGTAAGTGTTCTGTCCCTGTCTAGTGCTTGTTGCTTGCTTTTATTGTATGCATGTATTGCTTTTTGTATATGTAAATTGTATTCTATGTATGCATGCACTTTTATTATGTATTACACTTAATGTCGGTTCAAAAGCTCTAAAGAGCTTATGTTTGTTGTTATCTAACTTGCCGACTTTAAATAAAGTTTATTGATTGATTGATTGATTTATACAAATGTATTTGACATGTAGATGTGACGGAAATTTTGTTACAAACGGACGGACAAGGGTAAAAAATATATCCCCGCTTCTTCGAAGAGGGGCTGTTATTAATTAGCCAACAAATATAAACATATAGACTGAATTTTTATTTTGACATAATTAATACGTATCGTAATCGAATAACTAGAACTCAAAACTCGAAATCTTACTCTGACTCAATTCCCCAAACTATTTCACAGTAGGCTTATTCTTCCCGACAAAACTAGGTCAGGATTATCCCACTGCTACCGGCTTGTATGAATTCCATCAAGATTCTTGATAAAAAAAAATATTTGAATAAAATTTCAAAATTTTGCTATAGTTTGCCATGAAAACATCAAACTTTCTGTAATATTTTTTTTCTTAGAAGAATAAAATCAATTTGTTGTAAAACCAGTTTAAATGAGTACGCACTATTTCAAGTGGAGTTAAGAAGAAATACTTTAGCTATACTATAAACAATGTGGTTGCGTCATGCATTTAGGTATATGTGAGTACTTTTCATGGTTTTTAATTTGTAATCTCAACATTTAAATTATCTCCCTTGAAGCAATATCTATTCCAAGTTTAAAAAATTATTTTCATCCAGATAGTTGCAAAAATAGGGGATATTTCATTCCATTAACAACAAACATTTATCTAAAAATTAAATAAAGGTAATTTTGGTAAGATTTGATCAAAACTGCTAATATTTTTTGCAAAAATAATAATTATTTATCACCTATGTAAACCCACATGTTTGTTAACAGATTATTTAAAAATGCAAATGGAGCAATTTGATTGGATGCAGCCAACTCTCACTGCATCCAATCAGATGAGAAAATGTATGACCACAAAAATCCTTCTAGATCTGCCAAGGGTGAAGATGAGAGATAGCGGATCGTAACCCTTGGCTAGCGAAGATGAAGCCCGGTAAGCCTGTCCAGTGATTAGTGTACGGACCGTTACGGACGGGAGCTGGAACTGTGAGGAGTTTGTCAATTCCCTTACTCGATTATAGCAATGAAAACCAATAATTCGAGTTCGCTCAACCCGAACTTGAAAAAAAAACTTTAACTACCTACACTCCATTTATAGAGGTAAATTCTACTTTTCATTATTTTGAAGGGCATTTGAACATATTTATCCCGAATGTTTTAGATGTGCAAGTAACAAAGAAGTACCAAAATGAATTTCATCTAAGTAAGTATTCATAAAACTACGATATACAACAACAAAAAACTAGCAATGAAAGCCAAAGAAAATAAGTGACTGGTTTGTAGTGAGGTAAATAATGTAAATAACAAAATGAAAAATCATGACCTGAAGTGGAGTAAATTAATTGATTTAGGATATCTAAGATTGATTTAACAACATATCAGAAAAGATGAAAATTAATCACCTTAAAATATAGATAAATAAGGATGGTTCAAAATACTCGTAAAAACAAATTAATGACCATAGGCACAAGAAAAAAATGTGCGAAGGGAATTTAAAGTCGTGATGTTCTATTGATGAGCTGCGGTTAGTTTTTAGTGCTTTTCCATGGGCGGAATAAATAAAATTTGAAGAAAAATAGACCCACACTGCCAGGCCCCCAGAATCAAATGGTCGTTGTTTTAAAGTAAAACAAGCAGCAGCCTTAAATGAGATCAGTGATCGGTTCTTTTCCGTCGTGAATCAAAATAACATTGAAAAAAATGTTTGATTACTTCTTGTGTATGCCTCTTTTTAAGTGAGATAACCAGGGCGAGATGTGGATGTGCATTGATTTCACACTGTTTGAAAAATCATTGAAAATTTTAATTTGTTCATAATGAAGCTGCGTCTACCTAAAATTTCAGGCTATACATGGGAAAGAAATGGTTATACTTGCATGTATTTTATAGAAATCAAGCATTTGATGACAAGTTTTTAACATTTTGAAAGAGTGCTTGAGTTCTCCACATACACATGACATAGCAGTATCATTTAATAGTCTTTAGGCTGTAGACTTGCAGATTACATATTTTACATAAATGCAACCAACAAGGACGATAAAAATAATGAACTGTCATGACTGAACAGAAAAAAATTTGAAAGACATGAGGCGCTGTGGACCCTGAACCACTCACCTTGCCCATAGGGCCATAAGGGTTTCTTTTATATTGAGTCAACTGTTTTTTTTTTATCCAATAGAGACTGTACTAGCGCTTTAATTAAGCTTAAGGTTTAAGCAAGTAACAGCTTTTCTCTGTTTGCAAAAGTTTTCATTCTATAGAACAAAAAAAGTAAAACAAACGCTATTTTTTACCTTTGAAGGACCATAACCCCTATAAAGGGTTATTTTTAAAGCATTTCTGACCAAGGAAAATTTTGTAGAGATCAATGAACTGACGGTTTAAGCAAGCAAAAGCTTTTATCTATCTTCAATAGTTTTCATTCTATAGGGCAAAAACATGAAAAACGTAAGTTTTTTCCGTCGTTAAAGGCTCCTAATCCCTATAAGGGATCATCTGACAACATAAACCATATTGAGCCTTTTGTAGAGCAAATTAGCTGAGAATTGAAGCAAACGGCATATATAAACTCTCTATCTGCAATAGTTTTAATTCTTAAGGATAAAACATGAATACAACGGTATTTTTACCTGTACAGAGACATGACCTCAATAAGGGATCATTTGACATCTTCCACCACATAAAGACTTTGGTAGAGCTTTTGATTCATTTATTAAGAGCCTAAGAACATTGGGATCTGTTGCAGCTGCTAAAATTTTATGTGATTTTGTTCTATGGTCTATTTTTGGTAACAGCGACCATGCATGCGTTTTTCTACCAATTCCTAATGAGAATCTTGTGATTTCAAAGATGTAATATATCGTTCCTGCAAAGTTTCATTTAAATTGGTTCAGTGGTAAGATTTTTGAAAATGTTAACGGAAAATGGACGTCGACAGACAAATAGTGCTGACATTAGCTCACATTGCCTTTGGTCATTTGAGCTACAAAACTGAGAACAGATGTAACACATGGCAACGATCAGAACCAGCCCTATTTTTCTCTTCACTTTTTTGCATTCCATTTTCCTATTTCTCATTTAGTATATCATCAAATGGCCACGTTAACAAGAAAAGAGGCATAATTCAGTCACAAAAAAGCTGGAAAAGCATCGTTGTATCTCTTACCATTTCAGACAATGTTTGTTTAATTTTAAAAAAATGCAAAACGTATAAACTTTACGCCATGATCTGTAATTTTTACATAGTTTGTGTAGTGGTCTTGGAACAAATGTACGATGATACCACGACAATCATACCATGATCCTGACCATGACCGTACAACAATACCTATTGTACCAAGACCATCTGTAATTTCAATAGGAATTTGATTTTACTTGATTCAAGTTGGAAATACAAATATTTCGCAAAAGATTTAGTAGCAACTTGCCAACGAAATGTGCGCGAGACCAGTGGTGATAAAGACCAAGAAAAACAATAAATTTCACAATTCCTTTATTAAAGCAAAACCATACATGTACAACTACAAGTTATTATATCTCTCCTTCCCAGAAGGGGGAGACATATTGTTTTTTTTTGTCAGTTCTTCTTCTTCTTCTTCTCATACAAAGCGTGTCCGGGCAATAACTTTTTTATCCTTTGATATAGGGCTTTGATATTTGGCATGTAGATGTATCACATGAGACGATGTGTCGCGTACCAGAATGACATTCATATGACCTTGACATTTGACCTCAAGGTCAAATTAATGCTAATTTTACATGCAAAGTGTGTCTGAGTCATAACTTTGTTATCCTTTGATATAGGGCTTTGATATTTGGCATTTGGATGTATCAGCATGAGACGAGGTTTAGCATACCTAAATGACCTTTATATGACCTTGAACTTTTGACTTCAAGGTAATTTTACATCCAAAGTGTGTTAGGGCCATATTTGTTTTGTTCTTTGAAATAGGGCTTTGATATTTGACATCTAGATGTAGACCATGAGACAATGTGTCATAAACCAAAATGATCTTGACCTTTGACCTGAAGGTCAACTTAATGCTAATTTTATATCCAAAGTATGTCAGGGCCATATTTTTTTTGTTCTTTGACATAGGGTTTTGATATTTGACATGTAGACGTATCATCATGAGAAGATGTGTCCCATATCAGAATGACCTTCATATGACCTGACCTTTGACCTCAAGGTCAAATTAATGCTGATTTTACATGCAAAGTTAGTCATGGTCAACTTTTTTGTTCTTTGACATAGGGCTTTAATATTTGTCATGTGGATGTATCATCATGAGACAATGTGTCGTGTACCAAAATGACGTTCATATGACCTTGACCTTTGACATCAAGATCAAATTAATCTAGTTTTATGTCTGAGCCATAACTTTTTTGTTCATTGACATAGGTCTTTAATATTTGACAAGACATAGAAGCATTGTTATGAAGCAATTTTTTGTACAATGTATGTCATTGTGACTTTGTACTCTTGACCTCAAGGTTGAACTTGTGTTATTTTGGCAAATTTAGGAAGGGGAGACATCCGTTTTAGTGCGCTTAGTTTATCTTACTTTTCACACATTAACTCGACAAGGAGATTGAAGACAGGGTTGTCAGATAATCAAAGAAAATGAAACCCACGAAGATGACGAAAATAGTTGTTGGTCTTACACCAAACCTTAGTTAACTATCAAAGCATGGTTCTGGTCCAGTCCAACCAAAGAATGAATGTGAATGAAGAAAGTTATGGAGCTGAAATAATGTAGCCTCGTGGGTTTTTCTAAAACATTATTATTGATCATATGAAAACACAAAAAGAAACAGTAGAAAAAAAGAAAAGAGGATTGTGTCTTTATATCTCTACTTTATGTCTGCAAATGTATTTCAATAGTTTCAGTTTGATTGTTCAAACATCTATATAAATGAGACTTAACAAGTTTTCATACTCAAGCAACTAAGGTCTTATTTAATATTTAAAAGCAGTCTGTAGATATTTGCTAGTGAGAATGTTCTTTTAAGCTTTAGGGAGGCTGTTACTGTTAAACCGACAGTCATAGGTGATAAGATTTTAGGCTCCGTTGCCTTTTTGTACTAGTTCATAAAAGTGATGAAATGTGTAAATCCGTTGCGTCCAGGCTACCGCCATGATATCCCTCTCAAAATCAAAAATGAATGACTATATAATTTAAGTTTAAATGTGGCCGCTGGATAATTACATTTGCAAATTACATCATACTTATCTTTTTGAGATCTTCTCACAATTCATCGGACAGTCGTTTCGAATACTACAATTTTGTCGGTTTTTTACTGCTGTCAGTGTTTCAATTTCGGCTTGTCAGTCTATCTTTTTACTGACAGTTCTTATTAAGCTTAAAATGATAGATAGGGCTTCTTTCGTGTCTGTCGGTCTGTGCATTTCAGATGTTAAATAGGCAACGAAAAACAGTTCTTATGTCCAATATGTATCCTTGTGGTCAATATCTGCATGCCAAAGTTTAACACATTCACTATTCACCATTGCACCAAATGGAGTGCATCATACAAACAAAGTGTTTCTAAGATTTTGCTTCAGTACCATCCGATGGTGGATATTGTTTTGAACATCTTAGTTTCCTAGTTTCTGACTTGCTTAAATGTTTAAAGTATTAAAATTTCGATGTAAATAATTTTTTGTAGTTAAAACTCAGGAAAAGTTTAGAAAGTAGCTTGCATTCATAGCTTTCTCGTTCATCTTTTTATTATAACCACTATCTTAGATAAATAACAAAAATGGTATTGGGATTTGCAAGAAAGCTGGATTATGTTATTGAAAAGTCTATAGCTCCTGGGGCCTTAGCGGCCCCCATACCCCCCGCCTTTTGGTATTGCCCCCTCTTTCATCGGAGGCAGTTTACGGCCTTGGAAAGCACGAGAACATGAAGTGGACAACTAAAGAAGATTAAATAAGGGGATAGAAGAAAAGATACTTTTTGAGACTGTCAGACAGATGACTGTATCACCATCACCTTCGACATTTATCAGGGACACACATATACCAGAAGACCAGAAAGCAAATCATTGTTAGTGTATATGTACGTGTATAAAGAACTGATTGAAGACTATAAATACATTTAAACTAAATGACCGTAAATTATCCATGGGAAAATGAAAACGACTTTGCCACATGCATCTTGTAACGAAAGTTCGCAGACTCAACTACCCGTTGACAGGACTACACAATTATAAAATAAGACTTGAAATTTGAGAATTTCTCAATCAATAAGTGGTCTAATAGTGCAGTGACTTAGAGTATCGATTTCAAATTTTAATCAACCACCCTGACACACGGCTGAATCATACCTCTTTGGATAGCTTAACGCTTACCCCATTCATTTTGAGTGGTCGTAAAGGTTACAAGTGGTGCAAAAGTCTGTGATCAGAGGTCAAAGGTCAAATTGTCAGCATGCAATTTTTCGTTAATTTTCGAAGTTTATGCCTATATTTTAGTAGAGGATTGTGATTTTGTTTAAACTTTTATATTTTAATATATTTAAATCAAATACCAAACGAATAGAGTAAATAATAAGGGGTCATAACTCTGTTACTGCTTGAATTATGTCCCTTTTCCTTCTTAGTGTATTTTTTCAAATTTCTATGTTTATTCCGGAAGTTCTTAATAATTATACGAGTTTTTACATATTTACTGATTGCAAACTATTTTTCAAAGTGTATACGTATTTTTGATAACTTATGACAAGGATTTTATACAAAAATTATGAAGACCATTACATTTATAAAATACCCATGTCATGGCATGACAGCGTGAAATTTCAATCACCAATTTGTAGCTTTTCTTATACTTAAAATGCGTCAAATCCAACCAGAATAATAATAACTAAAACAAGTAGACAAGTATAAAAGTCACATAAGTTATTGAACACTCCTCCCAAAATTACTGCACTATCAAACAATGGTCGACTTTGCTCTATGCCGGTGGTGTTCATATAACATATTATGTATAATATAACAAAATGTTAATGTTCTTGGAGTTTTTTTTTTTTGCTATCACATTTTAGAATGTTCTATTCTTACATTTCTAGAGATCCTTTCATTTGTTATTCGACTATTGTATGCTTTAAACAATATTTTCTCGAACCTAGAAGTTCATTAATTTTATAAAAATCGCCTTTTACATCAGATATAAATCTGTCAACCAAACTTTCAAGTTGAGTAATGTTGTCAAAGACAAAATGGTGACCAGCTTTGTTAACATGATAAGCATCCAAAGGAAATCGCAAACAAAAGCATGTCTGAAAAAAGTACCACAGAGAAGAGATTTCAGTTGAAGGCATACGGTTTGATCAACTATCGCATGCAAGACACACTTTTAAGTGGAAGGCACACGGTTTGATCAACTATCGCATGCAAGACACACTTTTAAGTGGAAGGCACACGGTTTGATCAACTATCGCATGCAGATTCATTGATGACCGATCCTATCAAAGATGGTGACAATTTCAAAAAACGTGCTTATTTTCGGAGTTTAATCAACCGGGTGGACACACGGCTAATTTTTGTTTTAATGTTTAGAGTATACCTTAAGGCAACTTTTTTGCCCGGTCGTAAAGATTTCCCATGGTGCAGTTTTGTTTTTTATGGAGAAAAAGGAGGGTCTTCTGGATTTTGGATGCCAAAGATGCTAATTCTGTGCTCCACGTGTACATGTACCTTTATTCGATATTGGACATCTTGACAAACCTACAGTTGTCTGTTGTGTGTCAGCTGGATTGTTTGAAACGTATTGGGATAGTTTTGTTTCTGCAGTATCGACTTAGCCAAATACATAACAAAATATGACATTTTACGTTGAAGCCAATCGCCATTCCGTCAAAGCGATCTGTTAAACATGTTCAGGACATGACTTGATGATACACAGAAAAGAAAAGAGTTGGGAAGACGAAGTTAAATAGTTATTATTTAAAGCCATACATGTCATAATTCCGTTAAGCATGTCGACTTCGTCTGACAAAATATGGGTCATAGACACTTTTAGCATAAAATGTATAGGGATACAAAAAAATATACCAGAAAATGGGACAAAAATATGATTTTTTTCACTAAGAATAGGACCTTTTATATAGGACATTTTTTTTACTTAAACAAGAGACTACTAGTATTTAATTGATTATTAACACAAATTTGCTGTTTTAACGACATTAATTTAATACAAGAGTTAAAACTAAAGTATATGTCTTGCCTTCCGGTGCCATCAGAAACAATAATTCTTTCTCACTTCCGCTCTATTTTGCAATTAGAAGGATTTTCAGTTTCTCAGATCAAAAGGTGTTTCTAGAACTTAAACATTGCTAATACATGTATATACAATAAAAATAATCATAGTCACTCAACCAGAAAATCAAGTTCAAGGTCAAAAGATGGGGGATGCAACTGTGCTAAGCTACTACTAATAGAGCTCATGCATAGCAAGTTTCATCAACCTAAGATTTATAGTTCTTGAGATATTGAGGTGCTTACAAAACCTTTACATTGCTTTTATATGTATTGAAAAATTTTAAAGTCACTCAACCGGAAAGTCAACTGACTTACTTGACTTAATCCACTTCGTCCAATGGGAGACATAGGGCGACCACTGCTGCTTTCCATTTCTTCCTGTCTTTGGCTGTTGTTGTTGCCTCTCCCCATGTTTTACCAATCTTCTGAAGGTTGGATGTTAGATCCCTCCGCCAGGTGTTCTTTGGTCTACCTCTTTTACGATGTCCTTGGGGGTTCCATTCTAGTGCTTGTTTGGTCACGTTGTTGTTGTTTTTTCTCAGTTTGTGACCAATCCATTTCCATCGTTCTTTCTGTGATTGTTCTTTCAATTGGCTCTTGTTTTGTATGCTTCCAGAGATCTTCATTTCTGATTTTGTTTGACCACTTTATTCCAATGATGTTTCGGAGGCACCTGTTTAAAAAGACCTGCAGTTTCTTTTAGTGGTTGCATTTAGTCTCCAAGTTTCTGACCCATAGAGTAGGATGGACTTCACATGTTTATTAAAGTTTCTCAATTTTGTGCATGCTCTTAAGGCTTTGCTTCTCAGTATAGCAAAAGCTTGTTGTGCTTTCTTCTTTCTTGCTACAGTATCTTCATCAGTGCCACCTGATGTGCTGTTGACACTTCCCAGGTAGGTGAATTCCTGGATGTCGTCGATTTCTGCACCTCTAGCTTTTGTTTTGTTTTGTTGATGTGCATTTATTCTCATGGATTTTGTTTTAGCAGGATTGATGTAGAGTCCTACTTGTTTCGCAGCTGACTCAAGGTTGGAAGCTTGATTTTATGAGTCTGGGTGGCGATGAGATAGCTGACAAATATCATCTGCAAAATCTAAGTCTTCAAGGCATGATTGTAATGTCCATTTGATTCCCATTGTTGGGCTATTGTATGCTTTTCGGCTCACCCAGTCAATTACAATAAGAAAGAGAAAAGGAGAGAGTAAGCAACCTTGTCTGGCGCCAGTTAAACAGGAAAAGGGTCTGTAATGTTTCCTGTATGGATGACTTGACAGGTAAATCCATTATAAAGTTGTTGGATAATTGATACTATCTTCTCTGGTATTCCATAGTTTCTAAGGATGTTCCACAGTACTTCATGGTCAATACTGTCAAACGCCTTCTCAAAATCTATGAAGGTCGGGTAAAGAGAGGTTTGCCACTCAATGCTTTATTCAATTATTATTCTTAGGGTGGCGATTTGGTCTATGCATGATCTTTGCTAATATATGCAATAAGAATAATCAAAGTCACTCAACCAGAAAATCAAGTTCAAGGTCAAAAGATGGGGATGCAATTGTGCTAAGCTACTACTGGGGCTTATGCATACCAAGTTTCATCACCCTAAGATTTATTATTCTTGAGATATTGAGGTGCTCACAAAACATTTACATTGCTATAATAGGTATTCAAAATAAATAAAGTCTCTCAACCGGAAAATCAAGGTCAAGGTCAAAAGCTGGAGATGCAGCTGTGCTAGGCTACTACTTGGGCATATGCATACCAAGTTTCTTCAACCTAGGACTTATAGTTCTTGAGATATGGAGGTGCTCGCAAAACCTTACCCTTTTGCTATTATATGTATTGAAAATTGTCAAAGTCACTCAACCGTGAAATCAAGGTTGAGATATGGAGGTGCTCATAAAACCTTACCAGGCGCGTAGCTGCCGTTAGGCAAAAAAGCTTTTGCCTGCACTTAATTTTGCCAATTTTTTTTTATTTTTGAAAGTTCCTCACACATTATGCTGTTGATCGGAAATGTATTGATATTAAAATCTGTTTATCTGTTAGTGTTTAAAGAAGAATGCATCTTGATCAGTATATTGTCAAATTGCGGATCTCCGATGTTGTTCAGGCTTTTGTACTGTTTACAAGTGATCATCCCGGCAATCTTTGAAAAAAAATGAAAAAGTTTGATTTCTACTATAAGCCAATTGATCAGAGGGCTAGTGTTACACATGACTCGGAAGCAGCATCAACAAGTTCTTCGTCTCCTACATGTAGTTCTAAAGTCGATCCTCCGTATCCGGAAATAGGCAAATTGTCAGATGCCGAACTGTCATTGCATCAGACCAAAGTTGATCTTCTGAAGATGGATTGGGAGCCCAACCAATACACTAACTTCTCTTTTCCTAATGTGAGCTTTTAGTAACATGCACAATACTAACTAGCACCATTTATAAAGGCAAGTCGAGTTGGGCGATACACCTGAAGATGCCATTACATTGTATGTCTGCACAAAATTGAAATATTAAATAAAAAAAAATAGTTTGAAACTCTCTGAAGCCCCATTTCAATTTGTTAACTTATGATTTGTTTTTATCGTAAATTAAATTGAGATTTAGGCATAATATACATGTATTTATATACATACGTCCGTACGTCTTTAGACTTTTTATGGTCGAACATGTAGTTTTACCCTTTTCTGTCCGTCCGTATGACACATTAAGATTTTTGGTTAGGTTCTTGGTATTACATAATATTATCTAATATAATAGGGTTATGATATTTTCACCAGTAAGTGTGTGTTGGATAGCATTTTAAAACCCACCGCCATGAATCCGTCGGTGTGTGTAACAATTTTGTGGACCGTGCAACTCCTGAAATCGCTGTGAAAATGGTCAGGTTATAAATGATTTCTTGTTGATTCGACAATTTTACGGCAGATATGATCCTTCATTTATCTGTTCTTGTACAAAATTGGATACGAGTAACAGCGACTGACAATAAATATCCATGGTCATTTGGCAAAACAAATTAAATGATGGTGAACAAAACGTTTTTCTTTATGTCTCTCCTTTACTTTTGTGGCGAGATATATTGTATTTTGTCGTGTCCGTCTGTCTGTCTATCGTCATAAAGTTTGTTAGTGCAATTATTTCGAAACCACTGAACGGATTGGAATTCGGTGATATTTATACATTTCCCGACAACTCTTTTACCGAGATGTTTTTATAATACTGATATTTTGCATCACCCAAAAATATTTTACCTTCATTATGATTGCAATGTCAAAAGTTTTATATTGTTGCACCCAGGAGAGTGGCAAAATGAACCTCTAAAACGCTATTTCCGCGGAGCTTCCGGGGGGCTTCGCCCCCCAGGGCCCCCTACCAGGGCTCCGCCCTGGACCTGCTGGGGGCCTTAAGCGGCCCCCAGACCCCTCGCCGTAAGTTTGCCTACACTTCCCTTTTGTCTCAGCTACGCTCCTGCTTACCAAAAAAGTTAACGCCGCCGCCGGTAAAGTAACAGGCGAGACAAAAACCGAACCAGTGTAATTCGTGAAGAATGTGCATTTGAGAGGCCATTCTTAAAAGCAATTATTTGACATTTGTTTGAAGTTTAAGAGAAAAGCGACGCTAGGAAAATATGAAGGGTTTTTTTGTGACAACTTTAATTATAGTCTACATTTTGTAGACAGAAAATATCATTTTTAAAGGATTTTAAGCACTAAAAAGGTCAAATAAAGGAGATAAGGATATGACCGAAATTCATAGGAAATAAAGGATTTATAGGACAGGTATCATCCATGCAAATAGATCTTGTCCGAGTTTAGTTTGAAATAAAAAGCTTCGCCGAGATCAGCAAGATACAACCGCAACACGTTTTACCCTGTACTTTTTGAGCCCAATGTGGATAGTCAATTGCTCTGGACACATGCAGCCCATGGTGGACCGACAAAGGTTTTTGACACATGCATTCTTTGGTGGATTTTCCAACATATTTTACAAGGAATTCATTTGATTTTATAAATATTTTAAAAGCAAATGGAAAAAAAATTACGCTTACAATATCATATTGATATCATTTCAATATCCCCGCCCAATTTTACATGTATATTAAGAAATAGGCCCATTTTCTTGGTTCATCTATTATAATTGATGTTTTTGACCCCTCTACCCCCTTACTTCTTGTAAGACATATTTGCCAATCTGCATCGAGTAAAAAAGTTTCAATTTTGGACCCTTATAACGTAATAGGGGGAAAAGGGGAGTCGCAAAAATCAATTCTCCATTTTGAATCCGCTATTTGACAAGAACAAACATGCAAAAGAAATTTTCAAAAATTCGGTTTCAAATAAAAACAGTCTCGATTTTTGCCCCTTTGGCCCCTAATTACCTAACAAGAGGCTTCCAGGAGCCTGAATCGCTCACCTGGTCTTGATGTTGACCCTGTACTTTTGTAGAGCTAAATGAGCTGAACATTAAAGCAAGCAACAGCTTTTCTCTACCTGCAATAGTTTTCATTCTATAGGCCAAAAACACCATTTTTCACCTATAAGGGGCCATAACCCCTATAAGGAGTCATCTGACAACTTCAACCCTATATAGACTTTAGTAGAGCTAAATGAGCTGAACATTTAAGCAAGCAACAGCTAATCTCTATCTGCAATAGTTTTCATTCTGTAGGCCAAAAACATGAAAAATCGCTTTTTTCAGGGGCCGTAACCCCTATAAGGGGTCATCTGACAACTTAAACCCTATGGAGAATTTTGTAGAGCTAAATGAGCTGAACATTTAAGCAAGCAACAGCTAATCTCTTATCTGCAATAGTTTTCATTCTGTAGGCCAAAAACATGAAAAATGGCTATTTTTCAGGGGCCGTAACCCCTATAAGGGGTCATCTGACAACTTCGACCCTATGGAGAATTTTGTAGAGCTAAATGAGCTGAACATTTAAGCAAGCAACAGCTAATCTCTATCTGCAATAGTTTTCATTCTGTAGGCAAAAAACATGAAAAATCGCTTTTTTCAGGGGCCGTAACCCCTATAAGGGGTCATCTGACAACTTCGACCCTATGGAGAATTTTGTAGAGCTAAATGAGCTGAACATTTAAACAAGCAACAGCTAATCTCTATCTGCAATAGTTTTCATTCTGTAGGCCAAAAACATGAAAAATGGCTATTTTTCAGGGGCCGTAACCCCTATAAGGGGTCATCTGACAGCTTCGACCCTATCGAGAATTTTGTAGAGCTCAATGAGCTGAACATTTAAGCAAGCAACAGCTAATCTCTATGTGCAATAGTTTTCATTCTGTAGGCCAAAAACATGAAAAATGGCTATTTTTTACCTTTAAGGGGCCGTAACCCCTATAAGGGGTCATCTGACAACTTCGACCCTATGGAGACTTTTGTAGAGTTAAATGAGCTGAACATTTAAGCAAGCAACAGCTAATCTCTATCTGCAATAGTTTTCATTCTGTAGGCCAAAAACATGAAAAAATGCTATTTTTCACCTTTAAGGGGCCGTAACCCCTATAAGGGGTCATCTGACAACTTTGACCAAATGGAGACTTTTGTAGAGCTTTTGATGCTGAATCAGTAGCGTGGCCTCAGATTTCCTCTATCTCTTATACTTTTTGATTTATAAGCCAAAAACAGTAGTCTGACCCCCCTAGTCTATTTTTAGTAACGGCGGCCATGTTTTTTAACGGATCAAAAATCAAAACACAAGTTTGGTGCAGGACACCCTAAGGATCATTCATACCAAGTTTCATTAAATTCTGTTTGGTAGTTTCAGAGGAGAAGATTTTTGAAAAATTGTTAACAGACGACGACGACGACAGACGACGACAGACGACGACGACGACAGACGACGACGACGGACGCCAAGTGATGGTAATAGCTCACATGGACCTTCGGTCCAGGTGAGCTAAAAAGGGAAAAAGGGGGGCAAAAAATAATTCTCAATTTTGTATCCGCTATTTGACAAGAACATGCAAAAGAAATCAAAATCGGATCACAAATAAAAAAGTTTCGACTTTGGTTCCTAATTACGTAATAGGGGGACAAGGGGGGTCGTAAAAAATAATTCTTAATCTTGTATCACCTATGTGACAAGAACAAACATGCCCAAATAAATTCAAAATCAGACCACAGATAAAAAAAATTTCAATGTTGGTCCCTTTTGGCCCCTAATTACGTAATAGCGGAAAAGGGGGGGTCTCACAAATTAATTCCCATTTTGTATCCGCTATTGGGACAAAAATAAACATGCCAACAAACATAAAAGTAGAATACATCGGAAAATGGGTGGACCCCCAAAATCAATCCCATTCATCCTATTACGGTAAGGAACATCATTGTCAAATTTCATAGCAGTCGGATAACTGGAACTAAAGTTATTTTACCAAAACTAAAAAGTTAACAGACAACGACGACGACGACGACAGCATCATACCATAATACGTCCGAAATTTTTTTGCGGTCGTATAAAAAATGTTTGACGAAGTAGAATGAAGCAAGAAGCAAAATAATTTGGTTGAAACGGAGACAGAAGACGTGTATTGGTTGATAATGGGAAAATTGAGTCAATGTTAATTAAATAACATTTTTTATTATCTTCCCTTCCTTAAAGAACTAATCGTTGGCATCGCGGCAGATGTGTTGCAGCAGGAAGAAACTGTTCACCTTTCCATAGCAGGAGTTCACTTTCATTTTTGCGGTA
This sequence comes from Arcuatula senhousia, assembly GCA_963971305.1. Classification (NCBI taxonomy): domain Eukaryota; kingdom Metazoa; phylum Mollusca; class Bivalvia; order Mytilida; family Mytilidae; genus Arcuatula; species Arcuatula senhousia. The sequence goes on along the minus strand of OZ020303.1, from coordinate 57,062,879 downwards.
GTTGGCGTTGCTAAATGCAGTAGATTGTCATTCAGTTGTCGTATTCGAATTATTTTTGACAATCGAATACCCTTTTTGTAAATTGTTATTTCTTTTTTTTAGGCGACATTGTTTGTAATTGTTATTAGCCTTGGAAAACCCTGAATACTAAATGTAAATTAATAAGGTGTTTGTGCACATTCCAAAAAGTTTTAAAGTCCTGTTGTTGAACAGGCAAACTTAAAAACGGAATGGAACATTTTTTTGCTAAGTCATTGGTGCCTGACTCTATGCTGCTTCTCTCGCATGTAGTTGCACATGTACAGTTAACTATTGAACTTTAGGATTAGGCTAGAATCATATTTTCAATCCAGGAAAAACAACGAACAGCGACCACTGGTCACATTGAAGACTGTTGGCTGTTTCCATTGTGGATTTTTAAATTGTCGTTTATATTGTAGGTTGTGTCGCATACTCTTATTCCACATTATCTTCTATTTAGTTAAGTTCTTAGTTATTTGTAACTCAGCAGTTAACCCCTCACTAGTATATGTATTCTATATTTTTAGGCAGTAATGTTTCAGAAAGCGGTTAAAATTGTTATTTCAAAACAATGCCCGAGATTGGCTCTAATTGCATAAATGTCAAAACGCCTTGGTATGATATCATCAATTTTGTACACCGTTGAAAGAAATGCTTTATTTTGTAAAAAGGAACAAAACACCAATGTTACAAAATGATTTTATTGTCAATCTGAGCTCTCTCATTCGAGTTTGTCTTCAAGGGATTGAACAGAAATATTTATATCAATATATATTCTTCAAGCATAGTCTATTTATTCTTCAAGCAAAGATATAGTAATTCATACACATTATATCTAAGCTTCAAGTAAACACAGTTTTCAACTGTCTGGTCAATTGATTTTTTATATAATTCTTGAATTTCAATGTTTTTAAAAGCCCTCTAAAGATCCAAATCGATAAACAAATACTGATTTTTGTACTATTCTATATTTCTATTTTGAGCTTGTACTGAAGATTTTTTGTTCTAGTATGAATCTGACTTATGAATCTGATTTATTTATTACAACTCAGTTTTTTTTTACTGTAAAAGAACATTAAAAGTAGGAAATGCAACAAATACAACATTTTTCACTTAATAGGAAACAAATGTTACTCAGAGGAAATTCAACATGTAAAAACAATATATACATATATATAACTTTTCACAATATAAAAACATTATTTTGGTCCCTTTCACACATATTCATATATTTGACTGAGTAAAATATGGGCACCGGATAAAATATATTAAACCATATAAAAATAAGGCACAGTAATTTGTATTTTACACATGTAGAGTTAATAAACAAAAACATCTTATCAAATTCCTTAAAAATATTATAAAATAGCAAAAAAAAACTTTAAGCAGTATGTTGAATAGAGAACATTAATCACAAAAGAGTAAAATATGACAGTAAATTCCTGAAAAAAATGGTAGTTTTTTTGTATTGTATTTAGATAGGCCTGATGCTCAATACTGGCCCCCTGTCCCAGTTGCGCTTTTCTCGGGGGATCCGAGTCTCAGAAACCCCCTTTTCTTTTGAAAATTTGCTATTTCATCAAAATTAGTCTGGAAACGACCCGCTTTAGCCTTCAGTGGCCATTAACTGTTTATGGACCCCCCTTTCTTTCGGACATTTCTGGAGTTGCCCATGTGCCATTCATTATGATCGACCTCGTAACTGTAGGAGAAACAAGCAAAGCCTACTAAAAACTGATAGCTTTACGTGTCTTCCAAGTTTTTGCCCTTTTGTAACCCTTGACAAACTGTTTCCATTTTTCGTTAATACTATTTGATTGGATATTCTCTCGTTCAACAATAAAAAAAAATTAGTTACTTTTCGCTAAGGTTCGTTCTTATCAAGCAGGATCTTATAATAACCAATGAAAAAGCTTGTCTTAATTTTTGGGCCCAGTGTTGGCAAAAACAATGAATTAATGCAAGGGTTTCTGAGATCAAAATTGATTCTAAAAAACAACTTTGATATGGGAAGATAAATGTTGTGCCTGACGTATTTGATATTATAACCCTTTTAAAAAAGTAAGATCCAAAAAACACATCGAGTGTTCGATCATACATAAAGGGAGAAAACAGCAACAAACGAACACAACATATGGAAATTACTAGTATCAATACTGCCAAACCTGGATAATCTATGTCAAAATATTCAAGACACACACTAGAAAAGATGGTTACATATTTTCATTGCTGGCCGAACGGTAGAAACCGAGAAAATCAAAATATTATACTCTCTATTACCATGATTACTTGCCTAAACAGTACTTGTTCAAATTTTGAAGAACAAAACACACAAAAAAGATGAGAAGATGTGGAACAACCCACACCACGCAATTCACAGTGGATATGTGAAAAAAAGTTTCCTTTTTAATGTTTCATTTATTATTTCTGACTGGGATTTCATTAATGAAAAATAACAATATAAATTCCAAGGCAAGTTTTGACTTTGAATTAATATCATTTTGAAGAATATATTTTCAGTATTCTAAAAACATCAAGTTAAAATAGAAGCAAATAAAATAAATAACTGTAAGAGTCAAAATTGAATCAAATAGGTTTCAATTTTGTATTTTGATCAATCAAATAATACAATTTAGCACTTTATAGATGATCTATAGAACATTTGAAAGCACCATATAAGTAAAACATTGAATAAACCTCTTATTTTATAATAATAATAAAATCATAACAATTATAACTTATAATAATAAGTCACAAAAGGCAATTAAAACTCATTACATGACCACAGTCACCAATGTCCTAAATCACAACTCCAAGTTATGCCAAGAAATTCGTTTGGAGAACTTCCGGTTAATGATAAGTGTGTTTGATTTTTTTCATTGTCATTCCTAGCTTTATTTTTAAAATATGATAATGAAGTCAGCTGTAAGAATTACCACAATCTTTAAAAATACGTTTTCAGGGTAAACTTTTGCTGAAAATAATCACATTCATTTTTTGGCCGAGGGGACAAGGGTTTAATTTTGACATGCCCACAAATATGAATTGCAACGATCTGTACCGACATATTGTCATGAAATAAGTTGTTTCGTTAACCTTAGCCATCCCCACAGCTGACTTCGTTCTCCGATTTTCACAAGAAGGTGAGGAATGACAATAAACATGAAAAATAAAAGCACGCTTACCAGAACCGGACATTTCTCCAAACGAATTTCCTCGCATAACCTTGAGTTGTGATTTGAAATATTGGTGGCCATGATGACAATTTTTGCTCAAATGTTGTTAAAATGATTTATATGGCAATAAAAGTTGATTGATTGATTGATTGATTGATTGATTGTTAAAATGATCAAATATTTTTACTGTCCTTAAGCAGATCATGTAAAAGAATTACACAAAAGGTACAATTGCTATACCAAGTTTGATTAATTAACAAAATAATTATAGTTTATATAATCATTATATTTTAACATAAAATATAATATCTTTGTACAACTACCAGTAGATTTTTAAAGTTGCAATAAAATAAAGCAAATATTGCTTGTTGTTTCCCTTTTCAGATTTTTTCAAAATATTTTTGGCCAGTTTTGGAGCATTTTTTCCTTTTTGAAAATATGATAACAGTTTGTTGGATTATATGCTATTTTTGAAGGCTTTTTATTTTGTTTTTTATCGAAATAAATTCTATTAAGTTCAGCTGGCAATCGTATCTTAGTCTCAAATTGTATAATACTCTCAGGGAATGTACATGAAAATCAAAAATCATTTACATTAAGTAGAATAAACCAAGTAGTTTGTTCTGTATAATTCCTTGTATAAACTGAAAAAGTTTAATATATTTCATATCTTAAAAATATCACGAGAATGGCCAAAAAGTTACAGGGCCTTACTGCTTTGTTTACTAAAAGAAGGAATAATATGACTCAAATTGAATGAATGCACAATGATGCATGGCACTCAAATATACTAGGCACCGTACTGTTAACATGAAAAATACAATAAATAGTTACAAAACACAGGATATTGTTCTTGTAGGTGAAGTCAATGCAGGAGTTGCCAAGGATTCTACGCTCGAAAAACTTGGCACTGCCATGGGAGATAATGTCATTGTAGTAACCGGAAATGACGGAAACTGGAACGCCGATCCAACATTTCTTGGACTCATTGTCGTAATTGGACTCAAAGAACTCCAAAAATGTAAAAATGGTGTCCGTGGTCCTATAACAGGACTTGGCTGGATAAGAGGTGAAGCAAATTTGGGACTTGGCATGAGAGCATTGACAAAATGTGATGATGTTGTCAAGTTAATTTCACTAAAAGAAAGTGGAACCGGCTTCGGCTTAGTCACTCCATTTGTTTGCTTTGGCTGTGAAGAACTAACTTTTACCACTCGCTCATTATCTGAAATATGTTTAGTCTCCATCTGAACCAATTCGTGTTTATATGTTGAGAGATTTACTGGTGATGGTGAAGGAGAACAAGAATTTATATTAGTTTCCGTGTTTGAAATATTCTCCACTTCCATGACAGTTCGAGGAATGGGACTTGGAGCCGTTTCTGTCTTCTCTTGTTTTATCCAAGTTAAGTTATGAGACAGATTCGGCTGCAGTGCTTGATTAGCAGACGACTTAATTTCGGCGGGATTGAACGAAGCAAAATGTGGATACACTTTTTGTCCGTACTCCTTTGCTAGCGTTTCCATTTTAACTTTAAACGGAACTTTATTTTCTGTTCGGACTATTTCTGGAAAGGAAACAAACTTATATACAAACTTCTGTCCCATTACCTTTTTGATAATGTTTTTATCGTAATAATATCTAAGAGCACGGCTTAGTTTATCATAGTTCATGTTGTGTTTGTTCTTTCTAAGGCCCCATAGCTTTGCTACCTCTTCTGCGTTTATCAATTTGAACTCCCCCTCATTGTTCGTCCATTGTATGATTCTAGTATGTTGATTGCTTATCAACAACTCGAGTAAAAACTGCCATAGGGTAACACTAGAGTCCATTGCTGAAAAAAAGAAAAAATCTGATTACATCTAGATAAAATGCACATTACTCAAGGGAGTAGAGGTACTTGTCAAAGCGGGTGTCAAGAAGGAACATTAAATGTTGTCATGCTGTACTTAAATTCATATTTCGAGGAATGACCTCTCATTACCAGCAACTGAAGTTAGAAAAAAGCATCCAAAAGTGTCGAATGCCAAGTACCCGTGAGCACAGAGCCCGAAAGGGATGAATAATATAGGAATCAAGCAATGGGGATATCTACCTGGTGCTTTAAAGGGAAAGGAAGTTTAAGTTTCAAGTATATGACCACTCAAGAGGTCAAAACAAATAAAAAATCAACAAAATGCAGATCAAACTATTTTAGTTCGTGCATTTTCCAATGCTTGATATCCGTTTGTATAGAACTTGGTTACTATATAGTGTATTCAAATGAACAAATGTTAGCATATGTCTTCCTTGAGATTATTAATAGAACATTCTAATAAAATTTAATCTATAAGGTTGATAGCGTAAAGTGTCTACCAATTGTTTGAACTTTTTAGGGAAATAGGTTAAATCGTGAAATATATCCATTCATTTAAAAGATTTTTAACTTCCGTATGTAAGTTCAATTATCTGACAACTATTTCTTCCTTATTTGTTATTGTTCAGTTCAAAGAATGTGAAGGAGTTTCCTCTTATCATATACTTATCAAAAATCTATAAAAAAAAATATTAAAATACTAGGAAAAATAGTAAAATGGAATGCTAGTAATAATTATCAGTGGCGGATCTAGAAATTTTCAAACCATGTGTGTAAGGAGGGGAGGAAGGTTTTAAAACAGGGGTTTATCAGACTATTTTGGGAATGGTCTTTTTAGGGTCATTTTTTGGAAATTTGCGGCGGGTTTAAATTATCCATCTGGGAATCAAAATAAGAGGGTTGAGTTGAAATTGATTTTGAAATAATTCTCACTGGAAAGGGTCTTTTTACAGGACCCTACTAATTGCTTGAAAAATCCATGTAAAATGACTTCTGTAACGTCTCTTCATACAGTTTCTTTATTTTTCATTTCTAAAATTGTTCAACGGAAGGTGCGCCTGTCCTACATTCGCCTTTGATTGTAAAAAAAAGTTTTAAAAAATTAAGAAAATTGATCGAATCATATATCTTTCATTAGTGATCATGAACATTAATGTATCATTACTTTTGCAAACAGGTAGATGTCGCAAACAGACTTTCATATCCTATCCACATCAGACGTCGCGCACAATGTTCATACCATCGTCAAAAGCGTCAACCAAGTTTAAAGAAAATTACTTTTAAAAAATCGCCGGAAACATAACAAATAAGAAGCTTATATCAAATTAAAGTGTAGATTCTGTAGAATATTTTTTTAAAACTCTTTTCAATATCATTTTACGCAGAAAAATAGGGGCGTTCTGAGAAGATTGAAAATACGTAATTTTCGTGCTGTAGACGCGGAACATAATCAACCAAACATTTTTGTATTTCTGGGTGTAACTTTTTTAAAAATTGAGTTATTTATGTCATATTTTACAAACAGAGACCTGTCGACCAACTAAAACTATTTTTGGCTGAGAAAAATCAAAATAGAGCGCAATTTTGTTATGATCGCCATTTTCCTCTTGAAAAAAGTATGTAGACGCTGCGAAAATTGACCCACAAAATTATTTTTCGACAAGCGATTTCACTTAAATAACATATTAAACGAACGACAATAGTTCTGATCTCAAATGTACAAAACGTTTAGACATTTTTCTCGATACTTAGACTATTTTTGGACTTTTCATGTGTGAATTTTCTTGAACAGGCGCGGAAAACAAAGTAATACGAAAATGTCACAAAAACGAAAAACAACGTTTTCAAGTTTTTTAGTCTATGAACTATATAGATTTATCAGGTGAAGTCGAATGTTATTAATTTCGCATTTAAGATATGTTTTTCTGCAAGCGTATTCCTTTTCAGATAAGAAATTTGAAATCATCTTAAGGGTTCCTTCTTGTAAAGATCTCAGTTTTAGTACAGGCAAGTCAAATGTCACACGACGTAAAAATGGCCGTTTTTGGCGTCGGAAATCTTTTTTGTCAAAATTCTCATAACTCCAATAAAAAGACGAACAATTAAAACAAATTTTTGCTTATATTTTTCGAATGTGCATTTATTCAAGAAGATGTATCCTAAAATTGGAAAATATACTACTTCATATTAAAACGCACTTACATTTTTTCGATTTCTCACACAAATGTCACACGTCCGAAAAGCAAGACAAAATACTACTATTTTTACGTTTGCTTCAATATTTGAGACAATGTATCTTTTGTTTTACAGTTCTGGATTAAAACTTTGAAACCATTTTAAAAATGTGCATTTGGTCAACTTGTTGTAGACCTAGCTTCGGAATTTTATGATAAAAATTATCAAAACCATCGGATTTTTACGATTTCGCACTTGAATGTCACGCTTTCTCATTTTTGACGTTTTTCAATATTCATAACGACGTAATCATACACGTTAAACAAACTGTCTGCGTTTGTTTTTTTATTTTTTTTATCCTTTTATCTTTATTTTAGGGAAGGCTCATTCCCCTTTGATGTGGACATTCTGGTGTGTGTTTATAAAAAAAAAGTTGAATACATGTATATGCAAAGTATAAACAAAGAAAACTTATATAAATAAATACGTTATTACTAGTATTATATAATAAAACAAGAAAATGTCAAACTTGACACGAGAAGCAAAATATAAAATAAAACTGAATTTTAAAAAATATTCTAAAACGTTTTGAATGGAAAAAAGTCATACCTAAAATATCATATAATATCGGAAGAAGCAACACGGATTTATATGAGCACAATCTCATTTGTTTGTACAACGTCAATTTGACGACGTTACGGAAAGTGGTACCAATATCGTGCGCGACGTCATCATGAAATCACATAAGACACGCGGCTGCATGACCATAAATAAATTTTGTTTGTTTGTTTGTGTTTTGTTTGTTCGTTTGTTCGTTGTATGTTGTTCTTTTAACAAAGTCATCCTAGTTGATAAACATATGTAATATGAATAATAGCATAAGTAGATTACAAAAGATATTGTCTGAAACGTTTAAATATATATTGTATAGACATGATAGACTAATTTAAATTCGAAAAAAAAATGAACGTCATAGTACTGAGATAAATTGTATTCAAAAATAATTTTAAATTAAAAAAATAAATCTTTTTTACCTTTTGTTTGGACATTGTTAAGAGTAAATCTGTGAGTAAAATGTTCCTGTGTTGCGTTCTCAAACGTCATTTGACCTCTCCGACCATCTAAAAAACAACAACATCCACAAATCATGATAAGTGAAGATCACAATCAAAAATATTAAGTTTTACAAACAACAAACATATCAAAAACGTATATTCCAACAATTACAACTAAGGACACCATGACGTTTAAAAATGTCTTTCAAAATTCTTCAAAACTAATTATATCGAAATGCCGTCTTTGTCAAAAACAACTAAGTAACAAGCAAGAGCAATAAATATAAATAGGACATTCTTGAGATTTTTACGTGAAAAGTTTTATATATAACGAATGATACAGCTGATCATGGAAATTTAATACTAAGGACCGCCCGATATGCTCCTCTTATCGCTGTATCACTCTTGTCATGCATTTGACTCCAGATGGAGGCACAATCGGGGAACGTGCTGCAAATACAAATTCACCAAAATGTGTTCGATTGCCGTAAAATTTGTAAAATAGTTTAACAAAATTAAAATTTTAGTGAAGGACATCTTTATATTGTTGGGAAAAAGTTTTGTAAATTGTTCTTCAAAGACATTTGGTTCCTTTAGAAGAAACCTTGGGGGTTCGCATTTAAAGTGAAAACACAAATATTTAGTTTCAAAAAAGTGTGACGGAATAACAACATCATGAACTCTTTGAGATGTTTAGACATTTTATTTGGATGACTAATATGTTTTAAAGATGTCTGCAAATGTATAATGTCTTTGTACCTAGAAAAAAGTTCGAAACAGTAACGTTCGCAATGTTTTGATGCTTAAAACATAAGAGACAAACACTGCAGAACCAGATGTCTTCTTAATTGCTTACGACATTTGGCATTCGTAAAAGTCATTTTTCTTTACTCAAATTTTTAAGGCGTAATGTACCAAGCCTTTTAACAAATTTTAAAAGCTTACAATCTGTGTGTACTTGTCGATCCATTGTGCAAAAAAGGGTCTTTCATTGATACATTGATTTTATGATCATCATTTTTTTTAGGGCGGGGGAGGGGGGCGCTCATGGGAAAATTCACTGCGACCACTTATGACACTAAATGCTGTCCGTTTTCTGTTTTTTTTTTTTCAATTTTGGAATTCAAATGACGTTTACGCCATATTTTTTTTCAATTTTCATAATTTGTTATGTTTTATTGTTATGTACATATATGTATTATATGCAGATAATTAACAAAATAGGGAAAATGACTGCAAATGTTACCCTAAAACATATTAAATTAACAAAATTGTAAATTCTATAAATTATTTTAGATATAAGTACAATGCAAAGTTTACATTTACTATGTCAGCCCCTTTTGAACGCAATTTTTAATAAATGAAAAATTATCGGAAATATATTCCTTACCTTCCATTTCCTATAAAACACTCCAGGGTATGGTTTTTTTTTCTTGTGGATTCTAAATTAAACCTGAAAATATATTGGTAAATATGAAATTTTCAATATGCGTGGTTTTGTCCTATTTTGATAGTTGTAGTTAAAAAAAGGTTATTTTGACAAAGTGCGGAAGTAGCATTCAAAATTAAATCAGTGATTCTTGAATTAAAGTTAACCACGTGATATTTACTTCCTGACACATGACATGTCAATTGAGAACTACAAGAGTTCACTTTCGGGTTAGTGCATTACCTTATATAGATAAAAAAAAATACTTTTTTCGTAGAAAAGCTTTTATATGCATATACTTCAAAGCATCGTTGCCTGCAGACTAGCTCATACATGTAGCTACACTTGATAAGAAATTAGAGTAACGGACTACTAACCCCACGTAAACGGACTCATGATATAATATGTGCTAGAAGAAGAATAAGCAAGTCCCTTCCCTCGGTCCCACACTCTCCATCCGGTAGGGTCGTGAAAACATGTACAATTATTTCAACTTTACAATTTTACCGAAAAATATGAAATAATGAATGGACCACGATAACAGATTGTTGAAGACTGCTGGTCGTTTTCCATTGTTTTTGGGGGTTTAATTTTTGTGTTTGTTTTTTTTTTTTAATTGCCGTTTCCTTATGCTGTTTGTGTCGCGTACACTTATTCCACATCTCTTTATCGTCTACTAAACACCATTCAATTTCAAACAAGGATTCAACGATCTTTACCAACGGGCTCAACCAAGTAGAGACTTTCGTAAAACTCAATAAGCCGAAGGTTTATGCGAGCACCAGCTTGTCTCTTTCTGTAATATCTTTGCCATAACGGAGTCATGTGAAAACTTCGACCTACGTTTTTAGAGCTCTTAGTGTCGAAAAACAGTAACAGCATTTCTCTATCTACTGTAGTTTTCATCTACTGAAGCCGTATAGGCCCAAATTATGAAAAAACGTTATTTAAGGGGTCATAACCCCTATAAGGGGTTCTGACAACTTCCACCCTATGAAAACTTTTGTAGAGCTAAATGAGCTGAATGTTAAAGCAAGCAACAGCTTTTCTCTATCTGCAATAGATTTCATCCTATAAGCAAAAACACTATTTTTCACCTTTAATGGGCTGTAACCCCTATAAAGGGTCATCTGACAACTTCGGTCCTATGAAGACTTTTGTAGAGCTAAATAAGCTGAACATTTATGCCAGCAACAGCTTTTCACTATCTGCTATAGTTTTTATTCTGTAGACCAAAAACATGAAAAAACGTTATTTTAGGGGCCGTAACCCCTATAAGGGGACATCTGACAACTTCGACCCTATAGAGACTTTAAAGTTTTGTAGAGGTAAATAAGCTGAACATTTCAGCAAGCAACAGCTTCTCTCTATCTGCTATAGTTTTCATTTTATAGGCCAAAAACATGAAAAAACATTATTTTAGGGACCGTAACGCGTATAAGGGGTATCTGACAAATTTGACCCTATGGATACTTTTGTAAAGCTAAGTGAGCTGAACATTTAAGCAAGCAACACTTTCTGTCTATCTGCTATAGTTTTCATTTTATAGGGCAAAAACATGAAAAAACGTTATTTTAGTGGCCGTAACCCTATAAGGAGTCGTCTGACAACTTTAACCATATGGAGACTTTTGTAGAGCTAAATGAACTGAACATTTAAGCAAACAACAGCTTTTCTCTATCTGCAATAGTTTTCATACTAAAGGGCAAAACATGAAAAAAAGATATTTTTACCTTAAGGGGCTGTAACCCCTATAAGGGGTCATCTGACAACTTCGTTCCTATGAAGACTTTCGTAGAGCTAAATGAACTGAACATTTAAGCCAGCAACAGCTTTTCTCTATCTGCTATAGTTTTCATTCTATAGGCCAAAAACACGAAAAAACGTTATTTTAGGGACTGTAACCCCTAAAAGACATCTGACAACTTCGACCCTATAGAGACTTTTCAAAATCCAAACGACAGGTTTGTAAACCATACCTTAAAGAAGTACCACACCAAGTTTAGTAATTGAAAATAGGATGAAAAACATTGAAAATGGTCAATTTTGACAGTCTAAGGGGAAAAACTCCTATAAGGAATGGTACTAGGACTTTGACCCCATTATAACATTTGTAGATCTTGATGTGCTTAATCATATGCAAATTATCTTGTATAGTTTTCAAGATAGAGGGTAGAATAAGTGCAAAATTTGGAGAAAAAAAATCAAAAAAAGGGCAATAACTCCTACATTGGTTTTCGGATCTTCTTGAAAATTTCAGGGCAGGTAGATCCTGAGGTGCTGATCACTATTGCCTTAACAGAATTTTGATACCTGTGACCGTTTTCGAGTTATTTGCGAAAAACTGCAATTTACCCCTATGTTCTATTTTTAGCAATGGCGGCCATGTTTTCACCAAATCAAAAATCCCAACGGCAGTTTTGTAGAGGACACCCTAAATAACAATCAAACCAAGTTTTATTACATTTGATCCGGTGGTTTAAGAGAAGAAGATTTTTGAAAAGTTGAACGGACAGACAACGGACGACAGCGATGACAATAGCTCACATGGACCAGGTGAGCTAAAAACGGTAGCCTTGCCCCCCAACAGTAGCCATAATGTTTAGTCGGCAATCACCATTTGTGTAATCTTGGTAAAGGACACTCAAAAGGTACTCATAAGGTAAAGTTGTAAGTTTCAAAGTAATCCCTTCTCAGAAAAGATTTTAAAGACACGTTAGGATGTGTAGAGCTTAAATGAGGTAAAGGTTTGATCTTCCGACAGCTACTGCATATTTTTTTTTCATATAAAAGGGCATAAATTCATATATGATTTCTTCATCTCTAATACGCTCCCAAAGAGAGCGATAATGGTATTGGTTGTACTATGAGCTGAACTTTCCTTCAACGTGTCCGGTTCAACACGCTTGTTTTCTCGAACTTTCGGCGTCTTCTTAACGCTTTTTACTTCACAAATTTCATCACCGTCGTTGAGCACACACGTCGCTAGTTTGTTTTATCGAATATATTTTGTTTCAATTAAGATCGCATTTATATAAAAAGAATATATTATATTTATTTTCGCTTGTAAAATATTTATAGACACGTTTTAACTTCGGGAGCGTCACGGGTTAAACCTGCCCCATATTATTTTTTCGCGTTATGCCAAAAACTTCAGTCTTATCTTGTAAGCAAGCAGTAGCCGTGTCGTTTGTTCGGCACTTAAATATTTGTGTTATCGTGTTATCATGGCACTTTTGGATTGGGCTTGAATCATATGTATTTTATTTTCAATCCAGGGGCCAATTGAAAGACAGCGAGCAGCGACCGCTGGTCACATTGAAGGCTGCTGGCTGTTTTCCATTGTGGATACTAAAGATAAAACCAAGACAACAAGCCCAAAACACACACAAATATAGTACTTAACCAAAAAACAACATAAAACAAACCATTAACACCATAAACGCGAAAGAGTGGTATAGGACGTTGGACAATTTTATGACTGCAGGTATACATACATGTAGTGGTTCATATATGTATAACTTACGGGAATATTAGTTAGGGGTAAAAGGTATTTCCCACGACTACATGAATACATGCATGCATGAATTTCGAAAATTGATAGATGACGAAGGACTACTTACGACCCAAAACCTGTACACGGAGTCTGTTCGTGCCTTTTCCGAAAGCAAAGTCTCAGCTAGAGCATCTTGAAAAGATTTGTGTAAGCGTCGAAGCGACGGGATTTTGAACCCTTAACCCCCTTTCCTTCGAAATTTTATTCATTTTTTTCGTGTAGCTTTTTTTTGCAGAAAAATTCGCCTAGAACACCCCCCCCTTTTTTCGTCCTAGTGAACTATAGGTGTAAACCCCCATTCTAAAATTTCGGAAAGGTCCCTTTATGTCCCTTTACATGTATTTAAGACATAACTTCTGTTTACAAGATGTGTTTTTTCACAAAATAAATATCACGTTCAAAAGTGCGACCGTTCAAAATAGTTGAATTACTCGGCCACTGCGCTCCCTTCGACCACCACACTCTCCTTGCAGTTAGCACGTTTATTTTTATCAAATCTATTTGTCTTACCTTTAAATGTGCATAAAGTTACATTCCGTCTTCTAAATTACAAAAACACAAAAAACAAACTTTAATACGTCATTTTCGAGTTCATTGCTTTTCCGGAAAAATCCCTCAATTAGACTGAAATTATCACGTGACTTTATCAGTTTTTGAGTCAAACTGGTTTACTGCCTTGTAGACTTTGGTAAAGCGTTTGTGGGTTTATGAAAACAGTGATATCTTTATTAACGGTAAATACTTCAATTGAATGAAAAAATATTCTTACATGTGAAGAAACATTTCCAGAAATGAAGATTCCATCGTAAATAAACAACACAGCAGCATTTATTTTGATATATTGCTCTTAGTTGCACCGGAAGTGGTCATGCCCCAAAAAAATTATAATAAAAGAACTTTTTCTGGGTTTATCAGCCATTCCGCGCTATCGTGAAAACGGCGTATAGCAAAGGTATTTTGACATTCTATACAAAAATGTTAATCTATCATAAAACCGGAAATTCGAGATAATGGAGAACAAAAGTCATTGTCAAGGTATAAAAGATTGCCACTTAAGGTATTTGGATGTTAAAGTTCAACAAGTACAATTTTGTGATAATTATGACAAAATTTTGTGGTAAAAAAAAACTTGGAAACATCCTAACAAGGAAATTGGAATAAGGAAATGTTCCGATTAATTTGTCGGAAATGTGAAATTTGGACACAAAAAAAAACTTTCAGTTCGTTACACCCTTATAAATACAAACGGGCAAAGTAGCAATATTGGACACTTTTGTGTGTTTACAATGAGGAAAACCAGCATTTTCCATTATATAATTCGTAAAACATGCATGTATTTGTAAAACCACAACGTCTGTATAGTAAACTAAAATGTAGACAGAAATTTATTAATATATCCAAGCAACGAAAACTATAAAACAGAGCTTAAACGGGGTTGGGGGTAGTATTCTCCTTTTTCCATGGAAAATGTGTAACTTTTTTTGTAGATTCTTTGTTAAAATGACCTGGAAACAACATTCTTTACTCTGAAACCTGGGTTGAATCCCCTCTCAAAGTTCCTCCCTTGGGCTGCAAGTGAAATGTTTAGTCTTGAAGGGATCTTAAAAGGGAAGCAAATGATAACGAAACAAAGATCATTATAATTTAAAATAGCTCAACAACATGATACATGTATGATAAGAATAAAAGGCCTTATAATGTAAATGGGTATTTTCGTTATTTTGATGTGTAAGACATTTATTTGTAACATATAATGTACATGTATAATATATAATGCTGATCTTAAGCATTTTCTTTTCAACATAAATGAAAGGAAGCTTAGTATATATACTTTAATCAAACAAAATACTTGGAAAAGTCTCCGAAATATAGTATTCAAGTATTTCCCCCCATTAAGTATGTAATCGGGATATCAAAGAATGTGGGAGTACTCATCCATTGATACTAAAAATAAATCTGACACCATACTTTTGCGGGGGAGTTTAAAATATAAATTCGACACACCTGTTCGGACCATATTATCAAAGAAGTTATACATGTAATGACATGCATATACCTATCAATCATGATTAACATGATGGAAATTGATTTATGATTATGAAATATTCAATACATGTTTGTCAATTACCGGTTAATAAATATACATGTAAAAGAGTTAATAGATTGGTGAATAGAATAATTATTATGTTTTTAATTGTCAAATTGACCTATTGCAAATACACGTTCTTCATGTTTTTGGTATGAATCCTATATCATATTTAATTTTGGTTTCAAATGACATGAAATTCACAGAATTCAATTTATCATTGTTATTATTGCACGAGGTGAACTATCTATTGCGCAATGTGTTTTATCAAATTTCAGCAAAGCATGATGTGATTTAAAAGAATAATTGATATATTATCTTTAAATTTTGACACAGTTACTTTTTCTTGCTACTAGATTCGAAATGGAATGCTTTCGAACAAAAAAAATGATATTTTTTATTACAGAAACAGGTACATGTAAAACATATGATTAACCTTTGACTTCACGTGAGCTTGGACATCTGCTTACTAATAAACACATTTGACCTAATTCACTAACCTGAATTTATCCTATATCCAACCAATAATCTAATAGAATATACAAATGGATCAATTAACTTCCCAAGGTCAAAAAAAATATTGGAAAGCAATCAAAAATATCAAAATGACAACATCATGGTATCATGAATATATTCTTAACGATAAATTTGATATCAATATGACCCGGAAGTTGTGTTTATTTACAAGTGGAACTCCCAGGTTTACGTCATCGTTTCGTGACGTTTAAGCAGTTACCTGCATTGACCCATTACACAGCCAATCAAAAAGTATTTCCTGGATTGAAATAATAACCGCGGCAAAATACGGACATGTGATAAATATTTATAAGTCACCACATTTAGTTTCACTCAGTTTACATATACCATGTTATGATGTATACTTTAAATCGACTGCTTGACGTATACTTTGATTGGCTTGTATTTCAGCTTGTTAAAATGATTATATTATTTACTATTATAGACTACTACGACATCCATGGCCTAACGTCACTTTTTTTTTACGTCAAAAAATTAGGAATGGCATTTAGTTAAGGATCTAGGTCGGACAACACACGTGACACGACTTTTGTCCGGAATTTTGTGATAAACATTTTGAAGTGATAAATTTGATAAATTTAAGAATGTCGCTCTATGTATATCTGTTGAAAGATTTAAATAAAGCAAAAAAAGTTTATTTTGTTTTACTAATAACGTTAAATTACATTTTTTTTCTAAAATCCGGACTTGTGCTGGTCAATAGAATCGCCTTGACACTATAAAAAACTATGAAAGAAGCAGGGGTACTAATAGGGTATCCAAACGCCAAAAGCCCGAAAGGGCAGAGACAAAACCAGCAAACACCAACAAGAACAGGACAAAACCAGACAACATGTAAAACATGGAAACACATAATAACTGAACATCAATCGACAACCCGAACTCCAGTCAAAACAAGAGTGAACTCAGGTGCTCCGAAAGAGTAAGCAGTTCCTGCTTGCTATAGTACACCCGTCGCGTTGCCAACAGTCAAGACGGAATGTTGCTACACAAGAAGGGAAAGTTGACAATTGGAAAGTTGAAGTCAGCACGTTTGTCATAGAGCCTTGTTGAAAGTCTTCCTTGAGAATCAATTTCGAGATGTAGATCTAAATATGAAGCAGACTTTATTTCTGGCTTAAAATACAGGATATGATTACAGGTATATTTAGATCTGTGACAAGTTTTACATGGAGAGATCACAATCTCCGATTCTTGCAAAAAAGTGTTCTTTCACTTCATATAAATAAACTTTCGGGTAACGATACTTGGTTGATTTAAGATCTGTGACAAGTTTTACATGGAGAGATCACAATCTCCGATTCTTGCAAAAAAGTGTTCTTTCACTTCCGATCAGTAAACTTCAGGGTAACGATATTTGGTTGCGATAATCGAGTTTCCAAGCCGTGATAATGAAACTTGTTTATAATTCGAAAAATAATCAGTAAGCTTAAGGATTCAGGTGGCCGCCACCGTAACTGTCTAAACGGTCACTGCCAAAGTCATGCAATTTTTCAAACTACAAAAAGGAGCCTTTTGATGGGTTTCTTGATTATCTGATTATCTGGGGCATTTTGAAGGTGATACCTAAGTAGCTTGATTAGATGTCATTTTTGAGTGATTATTTGATTCCAGCACCCCAATTTTGATCACTTGATAACCACTTTTTATTTTTTTATTTTTTTTTTTTTGAGTGATTTTTAGTAGATGATTAATGATTACCAAAAACAAAAGCTTAGTGATTACTCGATTCTCAGACACCCACCTAATGAGAAACCCCCAAAATGCCCGGAACCCTTATTTATTTTTAGCTCACCTGGCCAAAGGCCATGTGAGCTATTGCCATCACTTGGCGTCCGTCGTCGTCGTCCGTCGTCGTCGTCGTCCGTCGTCGTCGTCGTCCGTCGTCGTCGTCGTCGTCCGTCGTCGTCGTCGTCCGTCGTCGTCGTCCGTCGTCGTTAACTTTTCTTCAAACTTCTTCTCCTCTGAAAGGGCTGCACAGATTCAAACCAAATTTGGTCTGGTGGTACTTTAGGGTATCCTCCACAGAACTGATGTGGGGATTTTTGATTCGTCGAAAAACATGGCCGCCGTTGCTAAAAATAGACCAGGGGGGTCAGACTACTGTTTTTGGCTTGTAAATCAAAAAGTATAAGAGATAGATGAAATCTGATGCCACGCTGCTGTTTCAGCATCAAAAGCTCTATAAAAGTCACCATTGACTCGAAGTTGTCAGATGACCCCTTATGGGAGTTACGGCCCCTTAAAGGTGAAAAATAGCATTTTTTCATGTTTTTGGCCTATGGAATGAAAACTATTGCAGATAGAGAGAAGCTGTTGCTTGCTTAAATGTTCAGCTCATTTAGCTCTACAAAAGTCTCCATAAGGTCAAAGTTGTCAGATGACCCCTTATAGGGGTTATGGCCCCTTAAAGGCAAAAAATAGAGTTTTTGGCCTATAGAATGAAAACTATTACAGATAGAGAAAAGCGGTTGCTTGCTTAAAAGTTCAGCTCATTTAGCTCTACAAAAGTCTCCATAAGGTCAAAGTTGTCAGATGACCCCTTATAGGGGTTATGGCCCCTTAAAGGCAAAAAATAGTGTTTTTGGCCTATAGAATGAAAACTATTACAGATAGAGAAAAGCTGTTGCTTGCTTAAATGTTCAGCTCATTTAGCTCTACAAAAGTCTCCATAGGGTCTAAGTTGTCAGATGACCCCTTACAGGGGTTATGGCCCCTTAAAGGCAAAAAATAGTGTTTTTGGCCTATAGAATGAAAACTATTACAGATAGAGAAAAGCTGTTGCTTGCTTAAATGTTCAGCTCATTTAGCTCTACAAAAGTCTCCATAGGGTCTAAGTTGTCAGATGACCCCTTACAGGGGTTATGGCCCCTTAAAGGCAAAAAATATAGTTTTTGGCCTATAGAATGAAAACTATTGCAGATAGAGAAAAGCTGTTGCTTGCTTAAATGTTCAGCTCATTTAGCTTTACACAAGTCTCCATATGGTCGAAGTTGTCAGATGATCCCTTATAGTGGTTACGACCCCTTAAAGGCAAAAAATAGTGTTTTTGGCCTAAAGAAAGAAAACTTTGCAGATAGAGAAAAGATGTTGCTTGCTTAAATGTTCAGCTTAATTAGCTCTGCAAAAGTCTTTTTAGGGTCGAAGTTGTCAGATGACACCTTTAAGGGGTTATGGCCCTTTAAAGGTGAAAAATAGTGTTTTTTGCTTTGGAATCAAAACTATTGCAGATAGAGAAAAGCTTTTTATTGCTTAAACATTCAGCTCATTTAGCTATACAAAAGTCTTCAAAGGGTTGACATTAAGACCAGGTGAGCGATTCAGGCTTCTGGGAGCCTCTTGTTTTTAGTTTCATATAACGGGCGAAGCCCGTTTGAAAGCAGTGTAGACTCACTATATCGGAAGTAGCATTGGTAAGACTTCCCAAACTGCAAACCATAAGGGGAATTCAGTTTGAAGGGGACCTGGGAGGTTTCTAAAAATTATTTTGAAATTGATTTTTGATGAAAAAAATATTTTGGCAGAAGAGGGTAAGAAATCAAAATATTCTGAAAAAGGATTTCTGCTACATAAATACGCTTGTCCGGGTATAGCCGAAGAGATGTAAAGACTAAGCTTTATGAAACTTTCCACAGTAATAGGGCACATGACAGAGGTGTACTCAACGTTTTTGGAATTTTCAAAATGGCCACCTTTTCCGAGAAAACAGCAAAAGTTCATTATATAGGACATTGCTATATCTCGGTAACCTAGGTGGTGAGGACCTTCAAACTTGGTTGGATAATAGAGCTTGATGAGTACTACAAAAATATCCCCAAAACAATTGAAGCGATATTTACGTTTTTTCCACAAAATGCAAAAATGTGAAATTTATAAATCCAAAATGGCCACCAAAATTTAAAAGTGCTTTGATTTTGATAAAAATTAATATTCTGGTAGATTTTGATGTTGCGAGTAATATTCAACATCAGAAGTGTCCATAAGGACTTCGAAATTTCTAAAATGGCCGCTTATTTGAGTAAATAACAAAAGTTCAATATATAGGACATTGTCATATCTCAGTAACCCGCCAAAATTTAAGAATCCTTTTATTTTGATGAAAATTGGTATTCTGGTAGATTTTGATGTTGCAAGTAATATTCCACATCAGAGGCGTGCACAACGTTTTTCGGAATTTGCAAAATGGGTGCCGTTTCTGAGTAAACAGCGAAAGTTCATTATATAAAACATTGCTATATCTCGGTAGCCTAGGTGGTGAGGACCTTGAAACTTGGTAGGATATATTCTATATTTTTACATCATTTTCACATTCTATAAAACTGAAAAAGGCAGTAGTTTTTCTGCTTTAAGGTACATCTTGTTCATTTGGGGAACATCTGTCACGGCTGCCGTCAAAATCAGTCCTCGTTTGAAATTGTTTTATAATGTAAACTACTGCAATATGGGAAGGAACAAAAACTTGCAACGCTCCCCAATTGGGATCAGAGTCCCACGTTGTGGTAGTTCGAAGAAAATTTGTCACAAAGCCTGTTTACTGTAGTAGCAATATGCAATCCAGTAGATGTAGTTTTGCGCAAACGTATCCATTTAAGACATGAAACCAGGATCCTAAAACGCTAAAGGCACCTAACAGATCATTTGACAAAGGAAGATAATGAGATGTGGAACATGTGTACGCGAAAAACCTACAATATTAAAGATTTTTTTTTAATCAGAAACGGAAAACAGCTAGCAGCCTCGCTGTTTTGCAATAAATCCTGGATTGAAAATAAACCACATATGATTCAAGCCCAATCCTAAAGTGTAAATGAAAGCCCCCCTCCCTCTTGATAAAAAAAACATAAATTCGACGAATACAAAAATAGGCTTTGATCAAGATTCATGGCTTAGGGGAAGCACATTTAAAATACAAATGACAACAAAGTTCCAGACAATAAATTTTGCTACGCCCGACGCGCGTTTCGTCTATTCAAGACTCATCAGAAGCGCTCTACCAAAAATATTGAAAATGCCAAACACTATATGAATATGAAGAGCATAGATCAGTAAAACCAAAAATACCAAACTGGGGAACCAAATTAGGCAGGGTTAAACTAGTTTTAACTTAACTATTAACTAACAACTACATGGAGTTTTGTAGAGCTATTGGGCACTACATTTATTCAGCAAGCACCATCTGCTTATAAGTGAAAATTTTCACCTTTAAATGTGAATAACCCCTACAGGGGTCATCTGACGACTACGGTTAAGTGATGACTTACACATGTTACAAGTACAGTTTTATTTTATAACCTTATTAGAGGCATAGCTCATTAAATAGTTTAACTAATGGAGTTTATAGTAGAACTTTCAATTCTACAGAACACATGCAAAGCCCAAGACATTTCTTTTCTATCACATTTTTATGTCTACCGTCATTAGCCAATATCATTCAACTAAAATATACTTTTAAAAGTAAAAGATGTCATATCTTTTTGATGGATCAAAAATCGATACACAAATTTTGTGCAGGATACCCAAAGTATCAAACATGCCGAACCACATTTTTTTTCAGATGCAACAAGATTCTCGAAAATTTTAAAGACAGGCCATGGACACCATATGATACCAATGTTGATCTTCTGCTTTCTTCAGCTTAAAACCATTGGACCTGGACACCAATTTAAAGTGAAATAGGCGGACAAACGCATAAATATAGTATGTACATGATTGTGTATTGTGCATGTGCATGGCAATGTTTTACTAAGAAACAAACGACTTGACATTTAAAGGGAAAAAAGGTTAAGATGAATCCGTTAACAAGCTCATTAATATTTCTCTTAAGTGTCAAATGTTTATGAACACACTTTCTAGAACAGAACATCCGTATTATTTTATCAAGGTGCTAATTATTTGCGTCAAAGACGAATGTAAATGTAAGTTAATTTCTGGACAATGGCAATTCTAAAATGTCATTATGCAATGTCTTGCTTACCACAGATAGTCTATCAGCCAAATCGGAAAAAGCCTCTAGTTTTCGAGATGAATGTCTACCCCTGGGAACAGCAGTTTTTTGGTGGTTTGGTATAGTTTAACATCTAAACTTTCAAATATACCTTGTTATACCGTACAAAAAGTGTCCAAACAGGGTATAACATGCGCCATTTTGAATGCACCCATTTTGACAGACACAACTCATTTTGAAAGCATTGAATTCATATTGCTGTCAAATTTTTACAATGCGATGAAATATAATTTTGTAAGGTGCTATGTAATCAGTATAATATAAATAAAAATATGACGTATAATATTCATCGATAACTATCGATGAAGTACTGATATCGGGGCTCCATTAAACACTCTGTATACGTGGCTTTTTTTCGGTTAATTTTTGTCATTTTTTCGTCGCTGTTGTCATATTTGCAATGTGTGTTTGCTTTCAATGACCATAAATCGTTCATTGATATGTATTCTGATTAAACAGTCGATGGGTACTTAGAAAGTTACACCAATGGGCAGATAATCGAGCCACAATACTTCCTATGCATATTTGAGCTAAAACCTTAGTACAGAAACGATGCATTCAACATTCTGTTACATGATATCTATTCGATAAAAAATATGTTTTTA
This sequence comes from Arcuatula senhousia, assembly GCA_963971305.1. Taxonomy (NCBI): domain Eukaryota; kingdom Metazoa; phylum Mollusca; class Bivalvia; order Mytilida; family Mytilidae; genus Arcuatula; species Arcuatula senhousia. Next base: position 57,040,380 of record OZ020303.1, on the reverse strand, counting down.
TTTCAAATGTGTGGTAATATACAAATACACATCGATATACTCATCAAGAACCAAATTTGCACAATGCTTTTTCAGTAAAAGGGGGGTCTTTGTACATGCTTCTGAAATACTTACTAAGACAATGTTTTGTTCTCTGATACCAAATGATTTGCACAAAACGGTTCAAACATGTAAAAATATAGTATAATTGAATATATGTACAATATATAATTGCTTATTTTTCTTGTTTACTCTATCCTTTCATAAAATATTTGATGTGCAAATTACAAAATTTGAGTATATGTATCCATAAGTTCTAAGACGAATAAGCTACATCCCATTTTAAAAAAATGTCACTAAATGAAAGTATTTTGCTCCATCAATAAAACAATAACCTTTTGATATAAATCGGTATAGTTTTTTTTATTATTTCAATAGTTACATTGTCGAAATAAGGGGGGGCTAATCTAGAGGTAGACGATCAAGAGATGTGGAATAAGCGTACGCGACACAACCAACATTAAAGAAACAACAATTTAAAAAATTACAATGGAAAACAGCCAGCAGTGCATTGTTTGAAAACTACCTTTTTATGGAGGTAATGAAATGCAACGAAATATTAAAGCCGTCACTACAGAAATCATTTAGGACATATGTTGTAAAAGCGTTAAGTCGTGTACTTGTTGTGGAAAAGTTTGTTGTATCCCGGCACCAATAACATAAATGTACAACGCACATGTTTTCCTGTCCTAAGCTTTCCGTTTGCAATAGTAAGTATACTAGAATGTGATATGATATATTGTTATATACAATTTTAGATTTAAAAAATAATATAAACTGTTCAATAAGTAGAAATAATCTTTTTTGGGTTACCTTGCCTTTTGTTTAAACATCAAATTTACGTTAAGGAGGTACATCTTGAATGCTTTTTAGTTAGTCTTAAATGTACAGCATGTGTTTAACAAAACAGTGGTTATTGAAGGGTTAGTTTTGGTGTCCTTACATGACAGTCAGAGTCATGTTTTCCTCTGGCCATGTATATGTAAAATTCTACATCTTAAAGAACAAGAACAGCCATACTAGTAAATACAATTCGAACATGAAATTTGATAGTATTGCTCTAATGTTTATAAATTTCTGTAAACTTTTAAGACGTAAAATATGGTTTATATCTCATACCATCGATGTGCTTCCTGGCACTTCATAGCAAAAGGTTTTAACGATGGTCAAGTCAACATCAATGAAATGGCTTTGCATCATTTGATAGGTGTTCGGGAGAGTGGCTTTGCTGTTTCCGAGAGTAACTTGAATATAACAATAGACAAAACCAGTAAACACCAACAAGAACGGGACAAAAACAGACAACATGTAAAACATGGAAACACAAAATAACTGAATATCAATCAATAAAGGTAATAACAAAACTAATGAACTTGAATGATCAATCTCATAGTCCAGAGAAAATGACAAAAACGAATAAGTCATACCGGAGAATTGGTGGATCGCAATGGTTCTGACTTGGTACAGGCATTTCAAACGAAATGGTGGGTTAAACCAGGTTTTATGGCGCCAAACCTCCCTCTTCCATTGCGATCTTCAAGTCCATAATATATATATAGTTACATAGAATAGTTTGACACTGTAAAATTTGCTTAACCCATAATATATAGTTACGTAAAATAGTGTGACACTAAAATTTTCTTCGAATTAAGTTTGATAAGTCGAACAATATATGAAATTAATCATAAACAAAATACAGAAGCTTTTGTCCGGAACTTTGTTGTAAATTTTATAAGAGAGAAACACAAAACCAGAAGAATTAAAGATCGCAATGGTCCTGACTTGGTACAGGCACTTCCAAAGAAGTGGTGGGTTAAACCAGGTTTTATGGCGCCAAACCTCCCTCTTCCATTGCGATCTTAGGATCCGGTAATGACCATAGAACACAACATAGTTGTGAGACACAATAGGGATATTGAGGTGATCATCTCAGTACAGCAGACCAGTCAAACACTAATTAAAACAATTAACTATCATATCTTTTAACTCAATTTTGAACTTTTCTACTAGTGGCTGATAACGAAGAAAGAAATTTTTTTAGTGATCGTATGAGACGTATTTTCTTATAGCCCTGCTCCAAAAGTCGGTCACGAAGAAATCGGTGTCTGACAACGCGAACTCCAGTCGAAACAAGAGTGACCTCAGGTGCTCAAGAAGAGTAAGCAGTTCCTGCTTGCTATAGCACACCCGTCGCGTTGCCAATAGTCCATTCAGCGTGTAAAATCCGGTAAAGGAAGACAAAACAAAACCCTATGACAAACCAACATCTGCTCTCACCTGAGAGATCGAAATCCCATATTTGTCTAAAAGTGCATGATGTCTTTCGTAAAATTTCTTGAGTGAAGACAGCAACCGAGGAACAACATAACCCTGTGTGAGCAATTTTTGCGTCAGACGTGTCGCTCTGCTAAGGAAATCGATGTAAGTCCCTCACGCTCTGGAGTATCGAATCAATTGAGATACGTAAACTCCATAAGCTGAAGCTGACGGAATGTTGCTACACAAGAAGGGAAAGTTGACAATAAGAAAGTTGAAGTCATCACGTTTGTCATAGAGCCTTTTTCGAAAGTCTTCCTTGAGAGTCAATTTCAAGATGTAGATCTAAACATGAAGCAGACTTCCTAGAATCCGTTGTGTCCATTATCTCAAGCTCCTGGGGATATATGAGATGGAGAAAGTCACCAAATCGAGAATTGTTTAGCGAAAGGACATCATCAATATAACGGAACGTGAGGTTGAAAGAGAGAGTCAGTCTACGATCTTTTTTTTTGTCTACAAGAGATTGTAAGAAGTCTGCTTCATATGAATGAAGAAACACATCAGCAAGCGAAGGTGCACAATTAGTGCCCATTGGAATTCCTGTTGTTTGCTGAAAAACACGTCCACCAAACTGAACAAATATGTTGTCAATAAGAAAGTTGAGCATGTCGATTATTTGGTCTTCTGTAAATTTGTTCTTTTTCTTAGACTTATTGATGATAAAGTAAGTCTTGGTATAATCGACTACTAGATATTTGTACCTGCGTTTTCCATTCTTTTTGAAAAAGCTGCGTTTTTATGTGGAATAGAAGTGTAAAGTGTGGAGAAATCGAATGTTTTGATGTTGTTACAAGATGAAACTGATTTAGAGTTAAGAATCTCCATCAGTTCTTTCGAATTCTTCAGGATCCACATTTGATTGACACCCTTTCTAGAATAACAACAATCGTAATATTTATGGAGGCCGGATTTTATTACCGTAAGTATTGAAGTCAACAGAACTGAAAGAGGCTTAGTTGTACATTTGGATGACCCTGCAATGAAGCGCTGTTTGTATAATTTTTTATATAATTTAGGAATCCAATACAGGGATGGAATGTCATCATTATTGCCACCAACAGAAAGGCCGAAGGAGGAAATGGACAGATTTGTTATTGTCAATGATTTCCTCCTTAGACAGTGTTGTAGTCGTGTTTGTGGTGATATTGCTGGTACAACGAACCCCCAATTCAGCTGTCAAACAGTCAATATAGCGTTTCTTGCACACGAAAATGATGTTATTTGGTGCTTTGTCAATTTAGGTAACAACAAAACTACCGAACTGGGGTGATCATTCTCATATATCTAAGAAGAATATACCAAACAACGCATGACATACCAGAGAAATCGTCCTGATTGGGTACAACCAGGTTTTATGCTGACAAATCTTCCTCTTTCAAAGAGAGATAGGTTCATGAATCGTTTTTTTTTCAGAGCTGGTGTTAACAAATGCACTATAAATGGGCATATAACACATCAAAGTAAACAAGGAAAATAAGCTTTTAGATATTGTAAATCTATCTGATAATATTTTTACATGTTTGAACCATTTTGTGCATTTTATTTCGTACTAAAGAACAAAATATTGTGATACTTAATACTTTTAAAGCATCTACTTAGACCCCCCTTTTTACTAAAAAAAGCATTGTGCAAATTTGGTTCTTGATGAGTTTATCGATGTGTATATGTATATTACCACACATTTGAAAAAAAAAACATATTTTTATCGAATAGATATCATGTAACAGAATGTTAAATGCATCGTTTCTGTACTAAGGTTTTTGCTCAAATATGCATAGGAAGTATTGTGGCTCGATTATCTGCCCATTGGTGTAACTTTCTAAGTACCCATCGACTGTTATGATCAGAATACATATCAATGAACGATTTATGGTCATTGAAAGCAAACACACATTGCAAATATGACTACAGCGGCGAAAAAATTACAAAAATTAACCGAAAAAACCACGTATACAGAGTGTTTAAAGGAGCCCCGATATCGGTACTTCATCGATAGTTATCGATGAATATTATACGTCATATATTTATTTATATTATACTGATTACATAACAACTTACAGAATTATATTCCATCGCATTGTAAAAATTTGACAGCATTATGAATTCAATGCTTTCAACATGATTTGTGTCTGTCAAAATGGGTGCATTCAAAATGGCGCATGTTATACCCTGTTTGGACACTTTTATTCCGGTATAACAAGGTAAATTTGAAAGTTTAGATGTTAAATTATATAAAACCACCGAAAAACTGCTGTTCCCCGGGGTAGACATTCATAATGCTATTTTTGAGGGTTGGCTGATAGACTAAGACCTATAGAAGCCAGCAACATCATGTTCAGACTCTTGAGAACGAATTTGCAAGTTGGAGAGGAAACATTAAAATAGCTACACAATCAGTCAATTATGATTTCTTACTTTTAAATGCCCCTTTAATTAAAAATAATCACTTTCATTTTGTGTATTTTACTTGCACAATGGTAATTCTTACTTTTATTATTTTATTATCAGCGTTTACATGTAAATGCATACAACTTTAATGATACATCGCGATGCTTTTGACTTGAAGATAAGGTGCTTTGCAAGGTAAAGCACGATACTTTTGACGTTCATTATACACGGCCACCGATATCCTACATCACAACCCCAGGTTATGTGAGGATTTCGTTTGAGGAAGTTTCCGGTAACGATTTTGAAGAGGAGTTTTCTAGTATTTCTTTTATTTTTCATATTAATTGTCATTCCTCATCTTCTTGTGAAAATCGGAAAATGTAGTCAGCTGTAGCTAGCTATGGCTAGAGTTTATGAAACAACTTATTTCATTGCAATTTGTTGCAGATCGTTACAATTTAATTATTTGTGAACGTGTGTTAAATTTTACATGCTAAAAATGAAATGTGATTAAAATCAGCAACATATATGAGATACGTATTTTTGAAAACTACAGTCATTCCTACAGCTGACTACATTCTCCTATTTCTATTTTAATAAGACTTAATTGGAATGACAATAAAGATGAAAAAATCAAACACACTTATCATTATCCGGAAGTACTGCTAACGTATCCCCTCACATAACTAAAAGTTTTTATTTAGGACATTGGTGGCCGTATAAAGTGTGCATTGAATTGCTTCCTTCAAGTATCATGAGCGTATTAACTTGCATGATATTTTAGACTAGCATCACATTATCTTTGACTTGCATCATTTTTCTATTGACAAGCATCATTCTACCCTTGACTTGCATCATCATACACTTGACTTGCTTCATCATGCCTTTTGACTTTCATCATTAACTTTTGACGAGCAGCGTGACACTTTTGACCAGTATCATTATACTTTTGACGGGACTTTTGACTTGCATCATCATACCTTTGACTAGTATCATTATACATTTGATTATAATCATCATACTTTTGACTAGTATCATCACTAGCATTTTAACTAGCATCACTAAAATTTGCACATCGCATTAAAAACACAGAAGTATCACCACTTTAAGTGAAAGATTACTAAGGACCTTACTCAATGTATGGAAGGTGCGCTGTGTAAAAACGATTGAGAAGTACATTCGTCATAGTTGACTTGTGCAACCTAGAAAACCGTCTGCATATTTTTTGGCCTTTTCCATAAAAAAGACTTGTAAGCAGCCATTCCTTTGAATTTAATTGGCACTTTTGTTACTATACTTTACATTGTCCTATGAAATGACATTCGTTTTTAACTCAAATCAATGGCCGTCAAGTGAGAATAAAAAAGTCGAACGTTTTGTTCATTTTTTTTAAATAAAGTGCCGCTGCATGAAAATGGGCTAACGAACAAAATAAAACATGTATATATTGTATACTTAAATCAATTTCCTCAATAAACATATAATAAAATAGATGAAATAAAGGTATTAAGTAATGCTTCAAATCTATCTTTCAAAGCATGTAAAATATTTCATGTTATAGTTGTGAAGTACAACTTTTTTAAAGTGCACTAGTTGAATAATACACAAGCACATGTTGAATAGTACATAAGCTAAAATTTATCAGTGCAACAATGTACTTTGTTTATACACATTTGAACACGAAAATTCTAAATTTAAATAAAAATCGGCAATTACCTTAGACAAGAAATTTACTTAAGGATGTATTCTTTAAAGGGTCATATCCATACTCAATATTTCCCAACCCGACAATACAGCGCGCTGCGAGAACTTTGCATACAACGCGATTGAAAACAGATATTTTGCGAAGTTATGAATAAAGGAAACGCGTGTTAGGCGTAGCAAGGTCTGTTTTCCCAGTATCAGGGTTCAAAGTGTACCTAATTTATACAAGAGCAGTCAATATATTTGTATAAAATATGTTCTCAAGAAAAATTCTATCAATATGACCTTTTTTCAACATGTTCTGAATTAAAACTATAAAAAGTGGGTCACTTGCTTAAAATTTTGCCAACATTATAATCCTTTGAAATTTTTGCCAGTTTTTGTATGAATTATTTCCCTTGAAAAATAAAAAAAAATGTATTTACATGTATATATACGTTTGATTGAGGAGTTTGATAATAATTCAAAAGTAATCCTAAACTTTTAATATAAGCCTGTTTAGCCTAAATTTTATTCATATTTAATGACATTTGCACATATTGTTGCACTATTTGCTTTTCGCGGTCACATGACCAGTGTCACGCTCCATCTTAAAGTATATGAATTCGAAATTTTGTTGAAAATGACAACGATTTTAGATAAAAAAAAAAAAAGGTAAAGAAAGAATGTGTCCATGGGACGCGGTTGGCCCCAAATTAAATATTGAAAGTCCTACAGATCTGAGAGTCGCGTATGGCTTAGGATTCATTGTTTGTCATACTGAACCTTCCTACCAAGTACCAACTCATTTCCATTTTCTTAGAAACGCTTTGCGGAATTATACATATACGCACGAACGTACGAGCATAAGTAAAACCTAGTGCCCCCGACATGGCGTCGCGGGTGGCATAAAATGACAATTTTCGCATTTTTTGGACCATGAAAATGACTATATTTTACAAATACATGTAACTTGAAAACCGTATATACATTGCTACAAAATTTTGTCTTGCAGTTTGCGAGCGTTAACGTTGTAGCGGCACAATAGAGCCTCCTCTTATCGAACTATACAAGAAGACAAGAGACACCAATCGGGCAGTCCGAAGCCAAAAGTCAAGAAGAGCGAAGGCAAAATCGGTCATTACATAACAAAACAAGCACGGAACAAACAAGAGAGGACATTAAAGTTTTAAAGAACTTTTAAAGCGAGCATAATATATTCCTCTCACCATATTAAAAAATGAAATCTTTTTGCCCATTTTGAAGGACTGGGCATCGTTCCTCGAAACAACTCTCACAAATGGTGTTGCGAAGAGTCGGAAAATTGGTTCATGAAATTTTCACCTCAGACAAGGATGAAACCACGAGACTCAGTGTTAGTACTGAGCCCGACACGTTATCAATTTTACCGCCGACTCTCTTTTATTTGATCAATCGATCAAACCATATGGTCCAAACATAAAAAAGCTAATGATTTATGGACAGTTTTTTGTTTTTTGTTTTGTTTGTTTGAAAATTGACCATTTCATTTGGATTTCGTCTGGAAATATTATTATTAAAACAAAAAGTCGCATTTGCAGATGTAAAAATGGGTAACTCAGACAGATCAAAGACTAATCTAGCATACATAATCGGATAACAGAAAACAAAACACACTCACAAAACTGAACCGTGAGAAATTGAAAATCCACCAATGTGACTTAAATCGTAACGAGGTAAAGCAAAAAATAATATCTATCTATTGATACTTTCAACTCTTAGTTGTACTTCTCAACTAAAGCAGTTGTACATGTCAACTGTCGCATTTGCACATCTCAACTTTCGCCAATCGTTAAAAGATGTACAATTCAACTTGTGCGGATGTACTAAAAAACTTTCGCATATGTACTTCACAACTTGTGCACCGATGTCGTGTTTTATCATTAAAGGGCACAATAAAACGACTCTCCACCCTTCAATATATTGTTATTTAGGTAGCTTATCTTTAGGATAAAAAAATAATGTTTTAAATACTTATGATGTTTTATATACGTGATTTTCGGAATATTTATGTATAAAAGTATTTAATTTGTATTTTTAAGAACTAGATTAAAGTCAATTTTAGGTCATTAGTAACATAAATGCCTTAATAATAGTTTCCAGTTAAAAACATGACTTTTAGGCATATTTCTGGCATTTTAGATGTAAATTCCCAATTTCGGGTGTCTTTTTCGTCTGATTTACCCACAAGCCACCATAAAAGCACTAATCAATTTTAGCGGGTGTACTTCTCAATCGTTTTTACGCAGCGCACCTTCCATACATTGTTACTGAAAGCATCTATACATATATATAGTTGAGACAACATTGAAACTGTTAACTGTTTTATTTGCATGCATAATACTATTGAGATTCAACTTTCATTTGAAAATATTTTCACTAGTAAGTGTGATCTTAGTATAATGCAAACTTGCTACTATATTCCTCATATTAAACCAGTCATAGAATATATATAGTCATACAAAGCCTGCTTCTAGTTTAACCCCGCCACATTTTATATGTGCCTGTCCTAAGCCAGGAAACTTTGCCAAAGCCTTTGTTTGTCCTTGTCATTCTATGTTAACTGTTTTATGTCAAGAATTGAGTCTTTCGTTGATGATTTAGGGATTGGTTTTGATACTTTTGTATTGTATTATAAGTCTTGGGCCAATGCAAGACGGTAAGCAGTGACCTATGGTCATGTTGAAGACTGCTTGCTGTTTTCCGTTGTGATTTTTTGAATTGCTGTTTGTTTATGTTTGTTGTGTCGCGTACACTTATTCCACATCTCATTATCGTATATTCTATGTCTTATTTTTAACGCATTTTATTTAGCGGTATATACCCTTTAGGAGCAACAATTTAACCTGCAAAATCTATGTGAATTCTTACCTATTTCATAATTGACCAGTTTAGATTCTTATAAAAAATAAAAAAGAATTTCTCTTTGAATTTATCGTTACATAGGTTTTACTCTGTCTCTCTCTCTACAAGCAGGACGCTTCATATCTAGCTTGCATGATCCGAAGTGTTATGTGAGGTATAAAGATTACTTGGCATCAGATATCAATTTGTTGTCAAACCTCTTCTTCTCGGTCTTTGAAACAACTGAAGGGCTGGGTTTATTTTAAATTTATGTTTCTGAGGGTATCTAGATTGAAAAATATGTTTGTTTGTTTTTTCTTGTATAAAACATTGCTTTCGTGGCTTAACATTAAAAAAATAACATTTTAAAGCAAATACCAAAAAACTTAAAAAAAGATAGAAGATGTTTATGGTTATCAGGCTATTTAGAATAAATAAAACTTGACACATTTCTTCATTCAGTCGAAGTTGTGGGATTGCCCTTTTTTATTTAATTGTCCTCACCAAGTCAAAAGATGCTTTTTCGAGAATTTTTGCCTAATAGAATGAAAATCATTGCAGACAGACAGAGAACAGCTTTTAAATGCAAAGATCGTCAGCTCTCTGAGCTATACTAATACCTTTATTGGTCGAAATTTCGGATTTCTTACAATAATTTAAAGACAAAAAATTAACGTATAAGTCTTATCCTTTAACATAGCCTTTCCCTTTAAAACAACACAATCCATGATTTTTACTGCTTTCTCCGCCTTTAGTATCCCTTGAGATCAAGGACACAACCGATTCCATAAGGTCCACATCATAAGTTTGTGGCTCTACTATCGCAAACATTAGTGGGTAAGGGTTTGTTGCTTTCTCTGTCTTTAGTATCCCTTGATATCAAGAACGCAACCGATTCTATAAGGTCCACTTCATATTAGTATGTGTCTACTATAGCAAACATTGATGGATAAGGGTTTGTTGCTCAAAGGTTATTATTGTCTGAGCTCAAGAAATTCTTAATTTACAGAAGACATTGGATGACCCCTACAGCAACGGTTTTAAAATGTTATATATTTAAAGCGAAGAAAATAACTAACAATAAAACTAATAAACATTTGTAGTGAAATATAGCTAGAAAGAGATCAGAATTATTTTATTAGCATGCAAATCTTTTATATTTTTGGTAAATTTCAAATGATTTTATTGGCTTTTACAGTCATGTTGTCAAACAAATAATTCGTTATTTTTATTTTTTATAAACATAGCAGGGAAACAATTCTGGGACCATCAGAAAAATAAAAAAAATGTGGATGAACCAGAAATATAATCAAACAATTGTGTCCCTTCTTACATGGAAACATCCCGAATAGAAATCCCTCTGAGTTCCTGTTTTCCTCGAGAAAGCCATCGGGAAAACAACTATCCTCTCGGGATTACTATTCGGTTCGGAATGTTTCTTTTTATTCCAGGCCACACTTTCTAAAATGTTCTCGAAGCATAGCACTTACCTTATCTATCTTGTGGCTGTTTGTGCAAACTTTTCAAGCAACTAGGCACAGTTTAAAGCTTTAAATCAGAAGCCCGTTATTCAGTAAACAACTGAGTAGCGTTACAATAACATGAGCATACAAACACGTGAGAAATCCAAATGATATGTAAATCTAGTACTGTTTTAAAATTCTTATGCATGGTTGCATGTACATACATGTATATATTCGCATGATACATTACGAAAATGAAAGAATTCTAAGAAGCAAAACTTGAACTATAAACACATTTTTTCCCCATCTTATCAACAGTTTGCTAGTTTTTGTAAAGTTTTAAATGACAATTAGCACCTTTTCAAGGAAAGCACAAAAGGTTGAAAGATGATATTTTAAATCAACACCAATTTATAACTCAGGGTCGCCACGCATCCTTGAAACCTGGAAAAAACTTGAATTTCATTTGTCAGTTCAAAGTCCTGGAAAAGACCTTGAATTTTGAAACAAAAAAGATATCTTTGAAGATCCTGGAAATTCATAGGTCCACAATCAAAGGTTCAGGATTGAACTGTTTCACAGAAAACATCGGGTGACTGAAATTGTGTCGACTATTTTCATCCTTGAAAATGACTTTTAAAAATACCCTTGAAAAGTCCTGGAAAAACCCTTGAATTTTGCAACAACAAAATAGTGGCAACCCTGATAACTACACCTTTTTTTCAAGAAAATGAACAATTAAGGTACGAACCGAGAAGAACAATGAAAGCTGCCATATTTGTTTGACGGAACATTTGGGCGATGCTAGAAATAGTCTTTACCCTCTCTGGAAGATACTTTGATTTCTAAAAGGTTATTGCCCTTAAACCCAGTGAAAGATAATGGATTTCCAGACTTTAAATATCGAGTAATTTGGTTACAGATATAGGTGGAATTCCAAAGGTATCTTTTAATCCATTGTGGGTGAGGGGGTACATGTAAAGCCAATCATGGTCGCCGTTCTCGAAGTATGTCGGAAACATAAAATTAACCTCACTTTTTAACACAACATACTTTATTACGCACGATCTGCTTTTTCAGTCTTTTAAAAAGAAAATATAATTGTTGAAACGCATGTCTTATTGATATAAAACCTGGACAGAGGAATCAATACTTTTCAACAATTTATGCAAATTTTTTACACATGACGGAATATTTACGCTCAAAGATCATACACGACCTATTTTACCTCGATCTCTATTTATTTTATTATAAAGTATGTAAAGAAGAAGGTGTCCTTAAATATAGGATCAAATCTAGATAAGAAGGACCCGAGTCGTTGTCAACCCGGGTCGGTGTAAAGAAGTACCCGAGTCGTTGTCAAGATATACCCAAGTCGTTGTCAAAAAATACCCGAGTCGTTGTCAAGAAGTACCTGAGTCGTTGTCAAGAAGTTCCCGAGTCGTTGTCAAGAAGTTCCCGAGTCGTTGTCAAGAAGTACGCGAGTCGTTGTCAAGAAGTACCAGAATCGTTGTCTAGAAGTACCCGAGTCGTTGTCAAGAAGTACCCGAGTCGTTGTCAAGAAGTACCCGAGTCGTTGTCAAGAAGTACGCGAGTCGTTGTCAAGAAGTACCCGAGTCAAGAAGTACCCGAGTCGTTGTCAAAAAGTACCCGAGTCGTTGTCAAGAAGTACCCGAGTCGTTGTCAAGAAGTACCCGAGGCGTTGTCGAGAAGTGCCCGAGTCGATCGTTGTCAATATATTAGCATATTTTGATTGCTGCGTATACATATTTCGAAGAGTTATCTTTACTTGTATATCAAAATGACCAACAATAAATCATGTAATTTAGGAAATAAAGAAATCAACGCGTCTATTTAAAGACATTTTGGAAAATAACAATATATGTTACAATATTCATGGCAAACGAGATACAACAAAGTTCATCAAAGATGCAGATATCTTACTTTAAATTTCGTTGAACAAGTCAATCGATTTCTCTGCAATCTACTTTGTTTCGTGGTTATCCAAACTACTAGTTCCACAGCTTTCAAATATTCTTATTGGCTGTTCTGGAGGAATGGGCAAAACCAAACATCTTAAAACTGCCCCAGCAAACTAAACAAACAATAACACTGTAAAAATTAGTTCTTAAAAATGTCATGTATACTTCAATACGTCCTCTTATTTTGGAATTTGAATCTTTAAATGAGTAAATAATAATTTCCAACTGTCATTACTGTCTTTGAAGGTATAGTTTGTATTGACATGATTGCTAAAGAGACAATGTGTGAAATTATACACGTGCGATACATATTTAGCTCAAACGTGTTGAAGTTTGTTTTATGCCAGGTGATAAAAATGTGACGTCATTAAAAGGGTTTACATGTCTAAAATTGAAACAAAACAAGTAAATATTGGTGCCAGGAAACCGACAAGGGAGTACACTCACCCTTGTTAAAGAAACACTTTAAGAGTCACGTAGTAAGAGACAGACACAGCCTGATTGAGGGACGTAAGTAAAAATTGCATTCACGGATTACATGTGTAAGTTACCGATTAAGTCACTACTTATAAAATAAATTATTGGAAATGTTTAAGGCGTGACCAGGCTTTGCATCTCACTGTAGTCGCAAATGAGAAGTACCCGGAGGAAACTACCAACCGGCCTAATCACATTCAGTCGGGGAAGTCACTTTTTTGTAAATTACAAACGGTTTAAAGAATTGAGAATATGACCAAAACATTAACAGATAAATAATGATGGTCGTTAAAAAAGGGAACTATTGAGATTAACTCGTAATGTAAAAAAAGAACAATTAGAAAAGTGGTAAAATATACGCTTTTCTGGACTAACCTTCCATCAGTCACGCTAGGAATCGACAAATTGAAAGACCGGTAGGACATTAGATTTGAACAAACAAAACAGTAAAGCCAAAAAACATTACAACAATGACTGAACGAGGTAAACTTATCAACTGCATTATAGATAGCCACAATTTTAGATTAGAACGTAAAAAAAAAACTGGAAATATGTAAACAGTGACTTTCCAACACATATTCCAGTACATGTACTCGAAACCTTTGACAAAGCTTTCATTTGAACTTTTTATGTTTTCTGTTCCTTGTATAAGAAGGGGTCAATCTATGACTATTTCAGGACTGGATTTGAATTATATGCATTTTATTTAGACCATGGGCCAATTGCTGAACCGCGAGCAGCGCCTACTGGCCTCGTTGCACGCTGCTGGCGGCTGTCCATTGTCGCTTGATTGTGGACTGTGTCGCCCACACTTATTCCACATCTCATTATTTTCTACTGTGAAATTAATAAAAAGGAATAAATATAGTCGTACTTTTTTTTTAAAATGAAACAAAAGTTAAATGAAATTATAACCCATAAGTTTAGGGCAATTATATCTGGGGGAGTGGTAAACATTATTGCGATTTACGCCTTATATAAATAAAAAATATCAGTTCTCGACGTCTAAAAAAATCACGTTAGTAAACGTCTTTGTTGTCAATGCAGTGTACAATCTATGCATGTTGTATGCATTGTTAGCACCAGGAACGCGTTTGCGCTTAAAAGAAATTGACTCGCACAGAAACAGGACTCTTAATTTTCATTCTAAACCTGTTCTAGTGATTAACATGTCCATGCAAAGAATTAATAGAATCATGAAGGTTCTACAATTAGTAACAATTTTAGTGGATCGAATGATGTTGCATCAAATACATAGTTGACACAAGTACAAATATCTGGTAGTCGGTTTTATTAAAACTTATCAATGAGTCTTAAAAAAAGAAAAAAATTACAGAAGATCAAATAATCGACATGCTCAATTTTCTCATAGATTACATATTTGTTCAGTTTGGTGGACGTGTTTTAGGCAAACAGTAAGGATTAAAATGGACACTTATTGTTCACCTTTGCTTGCTGATTTGTTTCTTCATTCATACGAAGCAGACTTCTCACAATCTCTTCTAAACAAAACAGTTAGAAGACTAGCTCTCTCTTTTAACCCCGATATCCGTTATATTGACGATGTTCTTACACTGAACAATTCTCGATTTTAGGACTTTCTCTCATATATCCTGAGGAACTTGAGAATAAGGACACAACGGAGTTTATGAAGTCTGATTTATATTTAGATCTACCGTTACATCTCAATATAGACTCTCAAGGAAAACTTTCAAAAAAAATCTATTAGGAACGTTATGACTTTAACCTTTCCAATAGTCATCGTCTTAGGATTTTGTTCCTTTCCTTTCCTTTCTTTTCCTAGCAACATTCTGTCTGCTTCAGCTTATGGTGTTTTCGTATCACAATTGATTCGTTCCTCCAAAGCTTTCGGATATTACATTGATTTCCTTGGCAGAGCGTCACGTCTGAACACAGGGTTATGTTGCTCTTCGGTTGCTGTCTTCACTAAAGAAATTTTACTGAAGACATCATGCGCTCATAGACAAAAATAGATAAGTGCAGATGCTGGTTTGTCATAGGATTTTGTTCTTTTCTACCGGAAAACACACTGGATTGGAAATTGGCATCGCGATGGATGAGCTATAGCAAGGAGGAACTTCTTACTTTCCGAAGCACCCGAGTTCACTCTCGGTCCAGGTGAGCTATTGCCATCACTTGGCGTCCGTCGTCGTCCGTCGTCGTCGTTAACTTTTCATTGCGACTTGAGTTCGCGTTGTTGATTTTGTGTTTTTTGTTTCTTCGTGCTGTTCTAGTTCGTGTTTACTGGTTTTGTCGTTGCTCTTTCAGACTTTTGATACTTGAATGTCCCATTGGTGCTTCGATCTTAGTTCCTTACAGTTGATCATTTGAAACATAGACCAAAGTGGACACCAAAGATATTTGAGATTTGAAGCCTGTTAAAGATTTCTTAATGATGGTTGACAAAGTAATGGTATACCTTTTAAAGACTGCCAAATGTATACTGAAGATAACGGCAAAGCTACCGAACTAGAATGATTTATCTCAATGTCCAGTAATAAAAGACAAACAATTAAGACAAACAAGATAAATTGAACATCTTAATGCATGCATTTCTAAAAAAAAAATGGTGCGTTGATCCAAATTTACATGCAAGATGGTAGACATTTGAAACCTGTTTCAGTATATAAAATTGATGAACTGTTTGTCTTATTTACGCGTAGGTCGTGATTATTTCGTAATGTGTACAATCTAAATTGTATGTTTTATATGATTGAAACTGCTACACAGGTTAAAGTTTTAGTTTTTAATCAAAGTTTTAATAAACTTATCAAACTACTACAGTAACTATATTTCCTATGTTTGGGTTCTAGTGCTGCTGATGAGGAATAAATTTCCGAAATGGCCATACAGCTCATAAAATTTATTTGCAGTTTTACATTTGTGGTATGGTCTCGTGTTCCATATCCTTTTAGAAAATATTTACTAACAAAGTTACATAAAAAAAGATGAATATATGATAATTACCTTATACTTTATGACGTAAATGACACCTTTTTATGAGATACTTAATATAAATGTTGATAAACATTTCGAAAAGATGACATACAAAACAGCTGCCTTTTTCACACATTGAATCAGGAATGAAATAATATTTTCTACCAATAGATTTTAAAGTTAATTGTCAGTGTTTCATCAAAAGCAGGAACCAATGAAAATCAAGAGAGGGCGTTAGGAATCTAATTTTCAATAAATTTAAAGATTAGTTATATTTAAAAAAGTTGTTGCAGTTCGACAATTTTTATAAGGCATACGTTTATTTTTTATGCTTAATTTAGGAATAAATTAATCAGATCAAAAACGTCAAGCGATCATAGTAGCTAGGATCCCCATTTTGATGTATTGCCCCCGTCACACTGGATAAAGTTCGTACTACCTTCTTACTTAGTCCTAACACAAAGGCATAAAACGTGAAAAGAACTTGATGAGCGTATTAAAGACATATTAGAAACTTGTATGGTCGTAGTGCAAACTTTGATGGACGTAGTACGAACTTTCTTGGACGTAGTGCGAACTTCAAGAACGTGAAGGACGTGGAATAATTTTGAACATGTTCAAAACAAACGTAGTGAGGACGTGGAGAAGTCAAAACGTAATACAGACCTACTAAGAACGTATTGAGAACTTTATGATCGTAGCATGAACGTAGAAGGGACGTATCAAAAACTTCAAGGACGTGGCCTGGACGGTATGATTTTTTGTGCCGTTAATGCTACGATTACACTACGTCCTTAAAGTTTGCACTACGTTCGCCGTACGTTTTCACTACGATTTCATATAACGGTACTTTTCGTTCAAGTTTGTAGCACGACCATAAGGAAGTCTCTACTGCGTCCTTAACACGTCCGTACAGTTTTTACTACGTTGTCAGTACGTCCTAGCGGTTTTAACACCGTTTCTAGTAAGTTTTTACTAGGTTTTCTGACAGTTCACATGAATTTGTACAAAAAGTTTTGATATGTATTTAAATAAATCGGTTGTCTCTTGCCCACCGGAAGAGGATTCTTTTATTCTGCATTTAATACACAAAGGACAAGATACATTTTTAAATCATTATTATACTTTGCCAATTTAATTAGTCAATAATACTGCCAAAATGTCGCGCCTCACGCCATACATGTATATATGTTGATTATGTTTATATCTTTATCAAAGCTGTTGTTTGTAATGACATCTTTTTTGGGGGTCAAGAATGGGTTTTTCATTGACACTTTAGGAATAAGCTTGAATCATTTGTAGTTTTTTTTTAATACAGGGCCAACAGCGAGCAGCAACCGCTAGTCACATTGAAGGCTGCTGGCTGTAGGTTGTGTCGCGTATTCATTAATTTCTATCTACATAATTTACTGACTGAATCTGTATATCTACGAATGTTATATGATGCATACTGATAATTATACCCCACGCAACGAAGTTGCGAAAGGTATAATGTTTTTGACTGGTTCGTCTGTCCGTCCGTCCGTCAGTCCGTCAGTCCGTCTGTCCGTGATCAAAATTTTCGTAACAGATATCTCAGCTATTATTGATCGTAGGCTTTTGATATTTGGTATGAAGCTTCAGGTGGGGGTCCCATATGGTGGGATACGTTTTCAGGTCTGTCGATCATCTACTTCCTGTTTAACGAGTTGACTTAGACTTTTGTTATTAAATTTTCAGGGTTGAAAATTTTCGTAACAAATTTCTCAGCGACTATTAATTGTAGGTATTTTATATTTAATATTTAGCTTCAGGTGGGTGTCCCGTATGGTGGGATTCGTTTTCTGGTCTGTCGATTATCTACTTCCTGTTTAAATAGCCGACTTTGACTTTTTCACTAAATTTTCAGGGTTAAAATTTTCGTAACAGATTTCTCAGATACTCTTAATCGTAGGTATTTGATATTTGGTATTTAGCTTCAGGTAGGTGTCCCATATGGTTGGATTCGTTTTCAGGTCTGTCGATCATCTACTTCCTGTTTAAATAGTCGACTTTAACTTTTTTCACTAAATTTTCAGGTTTGAAAATTTTCGTAACAGATTTCTCAGCATCTATTGATCGTAGGTATTTGATATTTGGTATTTAGCTTCAGGTAGGAGTCCAATATGGTGGGATTCTTTATTAGGTCTGTCGATTTTCTACTTCCTGTTTTTCACAAGCCTACTTAGACTTTTTTCACAAAATTTTCAGGGTTAAAAATTTTTGTGACAGATTTCTCAGCAACTATTAATCATATACTTTTAATATTTTGTACGTGGCTTCAGAGAGGGATCCATTATGGTGGGATACATTTTCAGCTCTGTCACTCATTCATTTCCTGTTTAATGAGCCGTCTTGGAAAGACAACAACTAAGACTTTTTTATTCCTAACTTGAAATAGATAATCTCGGTCCATAATGTGGACGCGTGGGGTATGTGAGCGTGCTCACTAAGGTTCTTTCATTAGACATTTTTTAGCATTTCTATATACATGGTCTAAGGATGTACAACGGAACGATCCAAATTATCTTTAGTTGGGAAATGGATATGTTCTTGTCCATACTAATTTTCTATATCGTTTCGGTTTTTTGTTTCATTTTGTCTTGGCTTTTTATTTTTTTATCCTTAATAGAGCACAATGGGTATCCTGAATTATTTTTCTGAAGAAAGATACAATCCTGCCTTTTGATGTCAAATTTACCAACATCCTACACTTACAAATCAAATGGGTGTTTCATTTATTTGGGTATATGTGTCGAGAAAAATAAAAAATAAAATAGAACATTTAAATAACGGTTCAAATATAGAAATGGCCGGATTTCGTTAAAAAGAAAGTAGATGAACGTCAGCCTTGATATTAAATCCCATGTTATAGGAGCCCATGATGATGTTGAATCGCCTCTGATGAGTAGTTAGAGAGAAAACTGGTACGAATCACTAAATTGTTTACTAATGAACATTTATATCAACAAATTAAAGTCAGTAAACAGGAAGTAGATGAGCGACAAACCTGATATCGAATCATGCGTTATAAAAGCCCATGCTTACTAAATAAACCATGCACGTTAAAGAACTTTTTTGTTGAGTTCGATAATAGTAGGCTGAATGGGGCCCGCTACAATTGCAACACTGGTCGACAAACTGCAAACAGGGGAGGGATTCACAAAAGCATCAAGCTTGTTTTTCATTCCAGAATTAACCAATACGTTTATAAACAAAATATCAAAAGGCTATGATTAGTAGATGCTGAGGAAACTGATAATTACAAAAAAGGTTCCCCGCCCAACCGACATTTACCATATATCCCTGGAATTTTCACTCCGTGAAATCTGACCAGTAACATCTTGCTAGTAAATTGTCTTAAATACACACGAGTATTTTTAATCCATACACATTTTACAGGAGGCGATTCCAAGCGAATAATTAAAATCCAATGCGTGGTATATACCCTGACCAATAAGAGACGCTTAAGACAAAAGTTGTACGGCAACAATACCAAAAAAAAACAAAAACAAAATAAACATAATAACTAAAATCTTCTGGTTTAGATAACACAGACGAAGCATCGCCTCGTGCCGACTTCAAGTGCATGGACAATTAAGAAAGTTTTTTTAAACCACAAAAGACTTTGATATTTGTCACCGTAAGTTCTACTATAAAAAAGACTAGTCTATGACTTATGGTACAGGCTGAATAAAAATCCGAGATAACCAGGTTTTGTGGCACTAAACTTTCCCTTTTCAATGCGATTTTAGAATCCGTGTGCAACATAAACACAAAATAACACGATTGTGAAACACAACTTATGCAATTTTCATCATACACTAAGTTAGTTTGTCAAATATAGCTGGTTAAGGGTGGGTTAATGATGCGTCATGCAGTAATTGCATGAGAGGTTTGTATAGCTAACCAAAATAAAAATCAGACATCGAACGTATGTGCGAGGTGATAGTGCTGTCTTTGTTTTAAAACTGTCGCAAACTTCCTATAGACGTACTGGAAACGAGCTAGTCGCAGTACAGTCGCAGCAAAAAACGTAGTTCGAACGTAATGAAGACGTGATGAACGTAGAAGACACGTAGTGAAAACGTGCTGAACGTAGAAGACACGTAGTAAAAACTTGATAGTCCTAGAAGGAACTTGCATTGGTTGTAAACTTGAAGGACGTTGCACGGTCTTTGTAAGGATGTAGAGAAGTCTTATTGAAAACATACGAGCAATATTTCTATCCCGTTTGTACTGCGTTCTAAGAACGTACTAAGAACTTGGTGGTCTTCGTCCCAGTGTGACGGGGGTATAAACGGTAACTTATTTTGTTAAGGCGTAAAATGGGTCGATGCATCAAAACATAATCTCGGTTTGCTAAAAAAAATAATGATTTTTTTAAAGACTGTGTTTAGAAAACAGAACAGTTTCAATATCTTCGTTGTTCTAATTCTAAGGTTTTTTCCTGAATGAAAAACAAATTCTTTTGTATAGGGAAACGCCGTAAGTAGCGCTGTCAGTTATTAGTTAGGGGTAGGTCAACTCCTCTATAGAAAAACAAAATAAAATACCAAACAAACATCTGGACTCATCAGAGTGATCAAAATGTTGATTTTTTTTTCTATTAGCATGATAAGCACATGATTTACTCCATCTACATCTACATCTACATGGTTGAATTGCAAAGGGTGTCAAACCCATCACGCAAGTATAAAGTACATAATAACCGCAAGTCATCCAATAAAGTGCTCTTTAAAACTGTTTCAGTATTTACATGTTCAAATTAAAAAATAATGTAGTTATGGATATCTAGTTTGTTATGAAAGAGTTGAGGCGGTTCTTAAATTCCTCAACATCTTCAATATCCAGTAAATGGGCTGGTAGCTGATTCCATTCCTTGATGTTTTGCGGGAAGAAACTGTATTTGTATATGTCACTTGATGTTTGCATGTCGGTAAATTTGTGACGGTGTGATCTTCGAGTAATTCTACCCTGAGGTCTTACATATGGAGGTATATTAATGGCTATTTGATGATGAACAGTCTTGTGAAGTAAGCATAGTCTTTTTATTTTCCTTCTTGTTTTCAATGATGGTAATTTTAATTCCTTCAGTAAGCTAGTAACAGTCCCTGGTTGTCTGCTGTATTCATGTTTTATAAGTCGGGCTGATCGTCTTTGCACCATTTCTATTTTTCTGATCTGATCTTTCTGGTGGGGGTCCCAGGCACTGCTAGCATATTCTAAGTTTGGCCTGACGATTGCTAGATATGCTCTTTTCTTTATCTCCTCAGGGAATTTACTTATGTTCCTCCTCAGAAATCCCAGTGATCGGTTTGCTTTTGCCACTATGTTGTTGATGTGATTGTCCCATTTCAATTTGCTGTTAAACATTACTCCTAAGTATGGGTTTTGGTCAACTACCTCCAGTATATGTCCATGCATGCTGTAATCATTTTTGTTGGGTATAATTTCTTGTTGGTAATTCTTAGGACATAGCATTTCGTGGCATTAAACTTCATTTGCCAGTTGTCTGCCCATTTAACAAGTTTGTTCAGATCGTTTTGTAGCTGTATGCAGTGTTTTCTGTTCTCTACTCCTAGGTACAATAAACTGTCATCGGCAAATAATCGAAGTTTAGAGACTATGTCCTCCCCAATGTCATTTATATACAAGAGGAACATTAAGGGTCCCAATACGGTACCTTGAGGCACTCCCGATTTTACTCTTGACTTTTCTGATGTTTCACCTTCAACTGCAACACACTGATGTCGTTGTGTGAGCCAAGCCTCTATCCAGTCCAATAGTTTCCCCCTTATACCATAGTGTTTTAGCTTCCTTAGTAGTCGTTGGTGTGGCACTACATCGAAAGCTTTGCTGAAGTCTAAAATCAGCATGTCTACCTGGTCTTTTGTGTCTAGATGTCTTGCTATGTCTTCAATTGTAGTTACTAGCTGTGATTCGCAAGATCGCTTTTGCCTGAAACCGTGCTGGTAATCAACTAGTATATGATGTTTTCAAGGTGTTCCATTACATGCCTGAAGATAATATGTTCCATCAATTTACAAGTTACAGATGTCAGTGAGACCGGTCGGTAGTTGACTGGGAGACATTTTTCGCCCTTTTTAAATAGCGCTGTTATCACTGCCATAGTCCAATCATCTGGGACGCAGCCTTCTTCATATGATTTTCTAAATATTTCTGTTATAAAGGGTGCCATGTTTGTTGCACATTCTCTTAGCACTGTGTTTGGAATATTATCTGGACCATTTGCCTTTTTGGGGTTGATGTTATTGAGAAGTTTTCTTACACCATTTTCCATTATCTCTAATGATCTCGGGTGATGGACTACTTTTTATTTTTGGCTGACTTGACATATTTTCTTCCGTAAAAACAGAAACAAATTGTTGGTTTAAAGCTTCTGCTTTGCTCTTATTATCTTTCATTTCCTTTCCATTTGAAATTAGTGTTGCTACTCCACATGAATCTCTCTTTTTTGATTTGATATATTGCCAGAACTTTTTTCCTACCACCGGTGTTTGTCTCTCCCCATCTTCAT
Source organism: Arcuatula senhousia (assembly GCA_963971305.1). Classification (NCBI taxonomy): domain Eukaryota; kingdom Metazoa; phylum Mollusca; class Bivalvia; order Mytilida; family Mytilidae; genus Arcuatula; species Arcuatula senhousia. The sequence goes on along the minus strand of OZ020303.1, from coordinate 57,017,629 downwards.
CTACATCTAATAACTGCGAAATATGGTTTTGATGAGCCTCATTTAATTTAGATTTTACAATTCTTTTTAAGGTCTGAAATTCTTCCCAGTGTGTTGGATCGTATGTTCTTTTTGCTTTGTAATAAACTCGTTGTTTTCTTCTGATTAGTGTTTTTATCTCTCGTGTCATGTAGGGGACATTCCATCGTGTTGTTAGCATCTTTGTTGGTATGTGTTCTGTAATAGAATCTCTTATGGTGTCTTTAAAATCATCCCAAGTTTCTTGTATGCTGCTTGATTTGGCGTTTTCTATGAAAGAGTTCGTTTTGTTTTCCAAATCGGCATTTATTCCATTGAAATTGGCTTTTTTATAAATATATACTTTTCTAGGAGGTGGCCTTTTAGTTTTCGGAGTGAGATTTATGGCTGTTAAAATCATCTCATGGTCACTCATACCGTCCATGACATTTACTGACTCTATGCAGGATGGATTTGTTGTCAAAACAAGCTCTAGAGTATTTTCTTGACGGGTGGGCTTGTCTACTGCTTGGTATAAACAGTTATCTTCTATAGTGTCTAGAAATGTCTTGTTTAATTCTTTTTCATAATTGCCATATGTTTTTATGTGAACATCATCTCCCCAGTGGATATCTGGCATGTTGAAATCTCCAGTGATTAAGATGTTTGGAAAGTTTTTTGAGTGGGTGATTCTATTCATTGATGTTTTCAGGTGTTCAACCGGGTCTACGTTGTTATCTGGTGGTCTGTAAAAGCACCCGGTATATAAGGGTTGTTTGCCTTTAATTTCAATTTTATACCATATAATCTCGCAGTTAGTATCAAGAGTTTTTTCTTCCTTTGATATCAGATCTTTTCGTACAATATTTAGTACGCCACCGCCATCATGGCCTGATTCAAATATTCGATCTTTTCTGTATACATATATTTGTATCAATAATTTCTGCATCAGTTATGTCTTTGTTTAGATGGGTTTCCGTCGCATGGATAATATGTGGTTGGTATGTATCTATCAATGCTGTAAAATCAATCCTTTTCTCCTGACTTCTTAGGCTTCTACAGTTGATGGTAATAATGCGAATGTTGTTTTTCTTCAGTGGGTATGGCTCATTTTCATCTAGGTTTGTAGATATGAATGTAGCATGATCATCTCTTGTCTCGTCAAAGTCATTAGATGAGTCTGGTCTTACAGATGGGTGAGTATCATTTGGTTTATCCTTGGAACATGGTGGACATTTCCGAATGTTTCCGTCGTTCCATGGAAAAGGCGTATCACTTGTATATTTGGTATATGTTTTTGGTGTTACCCTTCCACATTTTATGTGAACCCATTTATCGCATATGTCACATATCATGGCCCTATGATTTTCAGCAACAGGCTTTTTACAGATCCCGCAAGGATATCGCACTGGACCTGGGTTACTGTGGATATCATTGGCTAGAATGAGTGTAAGTATTAAGAACAACTTTGATGGTTTTGTATGCTTATTTTCGTTATCCATACTGATTTTTTGTAGACATAAGTTGAAACTTTATGTGACGATGTTCCATGGTGCCAAATTTAAATAAAATGTTGTTTTAAAGCTTGTTGTGACTAGTTGCTCATGGTATCCCGTTCTTGGAGCAATAGATAGACAAAGCAAATTTCCAAATATGCTAGCGAGAACTACTGCAGTGGTGATAGCTGTTTTAGTGGACCCAAATTTATCCGCCATATTTGCTGGTGTTTTTGTAGGCCCATAAGATACTCTACTCTAGTGACGATCTAAAGGTCCACAAGATGATCTACTCTTGTGTAAACCTACGAGGACCCAGAGAATGATACTCTTCTCTGTAGATCCATGAGATCAGCTGACTTCACTATTGCTGATTTAGGAATGGCCTAAAGTTTCAGGCTCAGTACAGGTGTTTGGATTGTTACTGAGTACTAGTCAAAGTATGATTTATTATTTGTTTACATGAATGGGAAAGTGACATTTGTGTTTGATCACGTGATTTTGATACTTTCCTTAGGTTTATTGTAAATATTTTCGCTGAGAAGATTTTCTATGTATTAATGATTGATGTCCAATATCTTCAATGCTATGGGTGTCTCGAGGTGGTTTTTATTCACTTGATCCTTCGGTAATATTGATGAAATTTACAAAATTTGCACAAATAATTTTCAGTGAAAAAAGAAAACATCCATATTGGATGACTTTCCGGTATCTCCTCCCGTACCTTTTTTTCTAATAAAGACAGCAAACCAGGAGAAACTGAGCCGTGTTGGACCAGTTTTAGTTTTAGACTAGATACATTTGTACTTCATCAAGGAAATCATGGTGTATATCCCACGTGCTCTTGAGAAACGTAGATAAGTTGTAAAACGTCACTATTTTAGAGGAGCAGACATATTGATGTTGCTATTAACATGATTAATATAGAAAGGAAAGTTGAAGTATCACTGTGATCAAGAAGCACTGTAAAAAGCTTTTCTTATTTTATTTTCAAAATCATGATAGACGAAATGGTTGGTGGTTGTTTTGATTAGTGTTTGGCTGCTCAATATATCTATTATGTCTCAGACCCGTGTTGTGTTTTGTGCTACTACTGGACCCTATGATTGAAATGAAAGAGGGGGGTTTGGTGCCATAAAACCTGGTTCAGCACACCATTTCTTTTGAAATATCTGTAACAAGTCAGGACCATTTCTATCTTTGTTTTTATTCTTACCATGCTAACTAGTATGAAGAAAAGACGAAACAAGACTGAGACACTCAAGAGAAAAACAACTATGAAAAACAAGGGAAATTGAGCACCTAAATGGTCCTGAGTTGGGCCAGGCGTTTAAAAAAAATGATGAGTTAATCCAAGATTATAGTAAATAAAATGGATGCAATGTTTGTTTTATTTATGTAATGTTTGTGATTGTTCCGTAATGTGAGCTGTTTAAGTTTTATATATTTTGTATGGTTTTAAATGCTACACAGGCCATATAGTTTTAACAAAAATAAATGTTTAAACCAAACTACAAAGCAGCATCAATATTTTGAAAATCAAAAATGACGTTTTAGAGTCAAAAACTATAAGTTTATGACGTATATGACGCCTTTTAAAGGAGATATTTATTATAAATGTACACAACGTTGTGGTGTAGATGTGCGAAAAGGATTATCTACAAAACTGGTTGTTCCACATTGGACTTTTTACACCTAAATCAGTTAATGGCTTGGTGTTAGAGAGGAAATTCTATGGAAGAAATCATGCGTGAACAGTGAACAGGTTTACGTTTGAGTTTCATGTCTTGTAATTATAATTCATAAGTTCAATGCCAATTAGGCGCAGGAACATTATTAGCATTGCATACAACAGAAATATTGTAAAACAGGTTTCAGCAAATACACACTATTTTAGATTGAATGATTCTTAGGCACGTACCATTTGATTTTCGGGGGGGGGGGCTGGGATTTTACCTTGAGCCGGGAAATTTTTTTCGCTCGCTTTGCGGGCCAGAGGAATTTTTTTTTTCAAAAAAATCCCAGCCCCCCCCCCCCGAAAATCAAATGGTCCGTGCCTTAGTATATTTAAGCTATACAATAAGCAACGTGGTTGTTTACTTGTGAGTACTTGTCATGTTTTGTAATTAAAAAAACTGGAGTCACAATAGGTCGCCGTGGGGTCATAAGAGGTAATCAATAAAAAGCTGCGCCGAGCGCAGCATGATACGACCGCAACAAGTTGAACCCTGTACATTGGATGCCCAATATGGATAGTCTATTGCTTTGTTCACATGCAGCCCATGGTGGACTTACAAAGCTTTTTTACTCATGCATCCTATGGTGGACTTTAAAATGCATAGTTGACACATACATATCTACAATAACATTTAATAGAAAAATCTTATTTCTATATTCATTGACATTTTTGAGACGATAAAGCCCCTTTTGACCCTTTTTTTAAGGTTAGGACCACAAACCCAAAATGCAATATAAAGCTTCCTTCAGTGTATATAATCATCATATTTAAACTTTAGAACAATTGGCTGGCCTACTACAGCTAAATTTCTTGTGTAAAACCATTTGCCTTGACCAACTTTTAAAAATGTTTTTTTTTTGCCCCTTCGACCCCTTATATCTCAAAAACAGTAAGAGATATTGCAAATCTGATTGAAAAATGCAGGCAGGGATTTTCACAAGGATTCCAATGAAAAAAAGATTTTGAAAATCGGACCATAAATAAAAAAGCTGATTTTTTGGGTGTGGCCCGTCTTTGGCCCCCTGTAGCTATGTAACAATTCAATTTACATCAAAACCATTGACACATTTTGTTGACAGAATTTAATGAGGAATTCAATAAAAAAAGAATTTTCAAAATCAAAATGAATAATAAACATTCTACAACAGTTTCGTCAATACACCCGTTTTAGCCCTTTTTGGCCCTTTTTTTTCAAAACGGTAAGGGCCACCAACCCCAAATACAATAGGAACCTTTCTCTAGTGGTTACAAACATCATATCAAAATTTCATAACAATTGGTCAATATTTACTTAAGTTATCGCACGGAAACCAAATGTCCCCAGGCGACGACGACGACAACGACAACGACGACATCGCCATAACATTATACGATCGCAAAAATTTTGCGGTCGTATAAAAAGAAAGCCCGTAAAGCCTGGTACAGTGACTAATCATGTACGGACCTTTGGACGGGAACTGTAAGGAGTTTGGTAAACTAATTACAGAATACATTTACCGGAGAATTCACGTGGGTAGTAATTCACGTGACACCTAGAATTAATCTTTATACGTGACTTTTAATGTGTTTCTTGAACAAAAATGGATAGGCACCTGTCGGTTAACTATTATATCACAAACCGAAAGTAAGATATAATTATGTATAATCACGTGACAACGCACCAACACAAGCCAATTCAAAGCCAGATCTCACGAGATCTTCATTAATCAAAATGGCTTCGTGCTTTTCACAGGCCTTTATGTAATCGATTAATAAAAATCCATCCTCATCGGAAGCTTTGACGCTTATTTTGTTTTTATTTATGGGACTCTGCTTTACGGGAATATTATTCTTGCGTTTTATCTGATTTTTATCATGTCAGATTCAGAGGATGGTGCCGTAAAGTCCGCCGACTATGTCAGGTCGGATAACGGCAAAAACACCCCCGGCAAAGTCGAGGGGTTACTTTCACAGTCGGCCGATAGGTCACAGAGTTAAAACTTCTTCTACTAGAAAGAAGGTCACCAAGAAGTCTAAGAATAAGAGACACAGGCGTAGGAGTCGTAGCTTAAGTCCATCGAGCGAGTCTGAGTCTTCTGACTCGAAGGAAGACTCCTCTTCATAGTCGGGAGTAAGTTCCTCCGAGGATTCGAGTGATGAATCCGATGATTCGGGGTCTTCCTCCGAAAACACTAGCCCCCCTCCTAAAAAGAGAAAAGAGGGGGAGGGAGCTGCGTCCTACACCAGATTTTCTATTGATAAAGATAAGAAGGTCAAGGTTGAATTGCCACGTGATATGGCAGATTACGTAAATGACAAATTTAGAGAATATGTGTCTGATAAAACTATAAATGAAAAAAATTTAGATGACTGTCCAATACCATCTAATATTTACGTAGAAGCGCCTAAAGTTGACGATTATGTCCCAGAATTGTTTGTTGATGTCCGTCGTTCTTACGGCAAGCCTTATGATGACAATTTGCAACAGATTCAAGGCAGAATTGGGATGGCCTTGGGACCTCTCAGTAAACTCTGGGTAGATCTAGAAAAAATTGCAAAAGGAGAGTCTGAGGAAGACTGCTTAAACGTTTTTGACTGTTTAAGCTTGGTCGAAAAGGTTATATATTTGGTAGGACAGGCTCATACGTCCGCAAATTATCATAGGCGTATGAATGTCTTGTACAATTTGGTTAAAGATGTTAAAAAGGCAAAACATTTTCTCAAGTCAAACGTTGGAAAACTCTCAGAAAAGGGGGATGTATTATTTGAAAAAAAAATTCTACAAATCACTTCATAAAGCTGCTAAGATTAAGAAAAAATCTAAAATCATAAGTAAACATCTTGGCGTTGGACCGTCTACCAGCTACAACAGATATGGTGACAGAGTTCAAGCAAAGAACAACAAAAAGAAAAGAAAGTATCTTGATGGCGAGGAGCAGTCCTTTCGAGACAAGGCCCCATCTCGTGGTGGAAGAGGTGGTGGCCGTATCCACTTTAACAGAAGATGGCGTGGATCAGGCCAAAGAGCCAGAGGTAAATGTTATAAAAAATCACCTTCTTTGTGCCCAAAATTATCAAGTCCACTTCTGAATCTGCCAAATCAGGCACATCTAAAAGACGAAAATCTTGAAGTTCCACCGTTGAACAAAATGCTGTTGCACCCAGCAGTCTTGTCCCTAATATTTGTGGAACTTCCTGTAACTCTCCCCGTAGGGGACGACTAAAACATTTTATTCAAAATTGGGAAAACTTAACGAAGGATTCGTGGATTTTACAGACAGTACAAGGTCTCTCCATCCCCTTTTAGCTTTTCCAAAACAATTGACGACTCTGAAGTCCAATATAGTCAAGAAAGATGCAGATTTGACAGATTCAGAGGTGGACAGACTGTTAAAAAAGGGTGCAATAAAATCAGTAACGGCATTTTCAGGTCAATTTCTGAGCCCTGTATTTTTAGTTCCCCAAAAAGATGGGGGTCACAGGCCAGTGATAAATCTAAAGAAATTAAACAAGTATGTGGAATTTTTACATTTCAAGATGGAAGGTATTCAAACTCTGAAAACATTGATTCAGAAACGGGACTATTTTGTAAAACTAGATTTGAAGGATGCTTATCTGACAATACCGGTGTCGGAGAGTCATCGCAAATTCCTGCGTTTTCAATGGAAAGGCAGGATTTTGGAGTTCCAAACAATGCCCTTTGGTCTGGGTCCAGGTCCGTTTGTATTCACGAAGATAATGAAGCCCATTGTAGCTTTTCTTCACAGAGTGGGCACCAGAATGGTGATATACCTGGACGATATGATAATTATGAATCAGTCCAAACAGGGTCTGTTGAGGGACTTGAACTCTCTGAAGTTCTTGCTAGAGCAATTAGGGTTTCTGATAAATTGTAAGAAGTCCCATATTTCTCCAGTTCTGGAAATAGAGTTTCTTGGGTTTTTGATCAATTCATTAGACATGATGATTTATCTCCCTTTGCCCAAAAAAATGAAAATAAAGGACAAATGTCAGAATTTAATACAGAAAAAAATGGTTACAGTTCGGGAAATGGCAGAGGTCTTGGGACATATGACGTCTTCTCTTCAGGCAATTGCCCCAGCTCCTCTCCACTACCGATATCTTCAGATGACACAAATTCGTGGTCTGTTAACAGACAAATCATATCAAACCAAGGTGACTTTAACCCCAGAATGCATAGAGGAGTTAAGGTGGTGGATTTTTCATATGGAAAATTGGAATGGGAAATTCTTGATAAGTTCGGGCCCAGACATAACTCTTCTTTCGGACGCTTCCAAAACAGGTTGGGGCGCAGTTTATGGGGACAAGAGATGTCAGGGTCTTTGGACTCCGGTGGAGAAAAATCTTCACATAAATGTCCTGGAACTAAAAGCGGCATTTTTTGCGATCAGAACATTTTGTCAGAATGTGAGCAATGTGCATGTTCATTTGAAAATGGACAACAAGTCAGCTGTTTGTTACAGAGTCCTCAATTAGTCATGGTGTCGAAACAAATTTGGGATTTTTGTCTAGAGAATAATATAACACTGACAGCCGAATATCTTCCAGGGACCCGGAATTTTTTAGCGGATTGGGAGTCTCGAAATTTCAGGGACAGCAGCGATTGGCACCTGAAGGAGTGTCTATTCGCAAGGTTGAACAAAATATGGGGTCCATTTACACAGGATCTATTTGCCAGTCGACACAACACCCAGTTGAACCGATACATAAGTTGGAAGTCAGACCCGTACGCGGTTGGGATAGACGCTTTTCAGAGGACGTGGACGGAACCAGGTCTTTACCTGTTTCCTTCATTTTCACTGATACCCAGATGTCTATTGAAAGTTCAACAAGAGAAAGCGACGGTGACTCTGGTTGCTCCAACTTGGCAGGCACAACCGTGGTTCCCCCTCCTGTTGAACCCTCTAATAGAGAAACCAATTATCCTTCCTCCGTCGGAGGATCTATTGACATCAGTTACTCTGGGGAAGCACCCGTTGTTGAAACAGAACAATTTAAGACTAGCGGTGTGGAAAATCTCAGGTGTCGAGATATTGAGGACGGAATTTCGGAGAAAGCTGCCAATTCATTGACGGAAAATTCATGGAGAAAAGGGACCACTGGATCTTACAATAGCAATTGGCGTCAGTGGTCTAGTTGGTTTAGTGGAAAACAAATCAATCCATTTCGAGCACCTGTGGTAGACATTAACTATTTGACTGAGCGGTTTGAAAAGGGCAATTCTTACCGCACCTTAAATTGTCGAAGGTCTTCTATTTCTGCATTTCATGAAACCGTAGAAGGTTTGAAAGAAGGTCAGCATGGGTTAATTAAACGTCTAATGACAGCTTTGTTCAATGCTAAACCTCCTTGTCCTAAATATAGTGTGACTTGGGATGTCGATTGTGTTTTGAGATACATTAAATCTTTGGGTTCTGATAATTTATTGTCCGATAAAAATTTGACATTAAAATTAGCTATGCTGTTGGCTTTGTCTTCTGCAGGAAGAACTTCTGAGCTGTCTGCTTTAGATGTAAGATTTATGACTGACAAGGATGATTCAATTGAGCGAAGTTAGTAAGTTAGCGAAGCTCACTAAATCTAGGAGAACTGGTCAGCCTCCTTTGTCTTCAGTTTTTGAGGCTTTTCAAACTAATAAGTGTCTTTGTGTGGTTTCAACATTGATAATTTATCTGCAACGTTCGAAAAATTGGCGTTCAAGAAAAGATGTTGAAAGACACCAGTTGTTGTTAAGTTATGTAGAACCGCATAAACCTGTTGTTTCATGTTCAATAGCAGGGTGGTTGGTCAAAGTATTGACAGAGTCTGGCATTGATACTAATCAGTTTAAAGCCCATTCTACTAGAGGGACCAGTACCTCTAAGGCGAACGCTAAGGGTCTATCATGTAAAGATATATTATAAATGGCAAAGTAGTCAAAGGCTACTACTTTTAAATGCCACTATTTGCGTAATGTTGATCCTAAAGCTTGTTTACCAATAAACAAATTTCAACAAACCGTTCTGTCCTAAACTTTGAACATACATAATTATATCTTACTTTCGGTTTGTGATATAAAATTAGAAATTTCATCAGTGCATGAAATGCACACAATGCAAAGTAAGATATAATTCCCACCCTAGAGTCCCCACCCGGGGTTTGTTATGAAATTCTTGCGATTGATATGATTTAATATGTAACTGTTTTCAGTTAATTGCTAGTAGTAACCACCACTGCATTTCTGTTTTCAGGAGGACCAAGTGGAACTGCCTAATAGATAGTCGTGTAGATGTACGTAGTGGATTTGCCTATAGTAGATAGCCGTGTAGATGATCATAGACTTGCTTGACATTCAGTGCTTTATGATGTTTTTCGTGAACTTTTCTGTAGACTTTAGAATTGATGGACTGTTTTTATATCAGTTTTAGTTAGTTTTTGTTACATAATTTTGTGTGCATGTTAGCTAGTGTTTTTTAGAACTAGTCTTTTGGATATTTTCTACTTATTTGGTTAACTAACAGGATTAATTTACTATATTTTATATTTTGTCATTTTGTCATTTTGTATTTTTCTTTTTTGTCTCTGTAAAAAAAAAAAGAAGAGGTTGTAATAAATTTTTATAATCTTCACTTTGCTTGTTACAGCATTCAGCATTTTGATTAATGAAGATCTCGTGAGATCTCGCTTTGAATTGGCTTGTGTTGGTGCGTTGTCACGTGATTATACATAATTTTATGTTACTTTGGTTTGTTCATAAAATCTTAATTTCATTGTGTGCATTTCATGCACTGATGAAATTTCTAATTCTAAAACAGCTTTGTTTCAATTTTTATAACTTGCACATCGGCGGATTTTTAAACTTGCTCTTGCTAGTTCTGATGTCACATTGATGTAGTCTTATATATTTTAATAACTAGTATCACTTAAATATTTTAGGACAGTAAGCTTATAGAGCACTTAGATAGAATTTTAAGGATTATTCTAAGTACGAAAAATAACCAAAGAAAACATATTTTTAAAAAGATTCTCATTAATACACGTATTATGAAAGAAAGGTAATAACAAAATTACCGAACTTGGAGAATCAATCTAAAATGCCCATAAGACAAGACAAAACAATGAAGAAATGCCGGAAAAATTGAAGGTCGCAATAGTCCTGACTTGGAACAGGCATTTCAAAACAAATGTAAATTGATGATTTTTTGTTTTTTAAAATATTATTTTTCTTTTATCTATATTTCAAATCAATCAATACCATCTAAATATATACAAAAAGAACAAAATTAAATGATGACCTTTAATAAAGTAATTATGGTGTTCTTTTACATAGTTATTTTTATTCTCCCCATTTAGAGAACTAGTATTTTATTATCAAATATGTTTGGTGATTAGTACAATATCCAGGTCACTGGCTTCTTGATTTAATATTAGAATATCTATTACTGTTCATATATAAATTATATACGTGTACATTTTTTCAATAAATAGCCTTCATGATGCTTGTAACGGGCTAGTATTTAGGTTATTTATTGGGGTCCCCGTTTGAGCTTTTCGTATGATGAGTCCTGATGAGTTATCCTTAAGAGTCCTTGCCGAATAATTATCCTTTTCACGCCAGCATGATAGATCTGTGGGCTCAGGATTCTTTATTGTATCACAGTTGAGCATATCTGATGGTTTGATTCTTTCTGCAGCTTTTATAGTACACATTTTGCATGAATCATTAGTTGTTCTTGTTTTGCTGTCATATCTTGAACAGGCGATTAAAAAAACAAAGAAAGTACATTTAAGCAACCCAGGTAAGCAACCTTCAGTTGTCGTTTAAATAGCATGACTCTGAATTTCTTAGTGATGATCAAAACAGCGACATATATCACCTTGTCTACAAAATTGCTTTCATAGGCGCTTCGATCCTCTGAACCTTATAATTGCAAAATATTTTTTGATTATTGGTAATTTTGTTTTTACCTTCTTAGTAAAGAAAGGGGAATGATGTTATATAAACTTTCTTATCTTTTTGATCCCAATATATTTTTTTTGTACTTGTTGGTTATTTTTGTTATCTATGTTATCTATGTAGGTTATTCCACCAACTTATATATATTTGTCTTAGATTTATCTGCACAAGATATTTGTTGAACTTTAAAAATTCTATTCCATATAGTTGTATGATGTAAAAGATTGTAGTCCTTGTTTTAAATTTCCGTTAGATCATTGGTATGTTAGATATTTGACTTCTTCAAACAAATGGACGATTTTGAACAAGGAAGTAACAATTCTTTGGATGAACAAGAAAATTCTTCGGATTTTATTGGATTTCTGAATGGTGCCACAAACGAAGGTGTTGAAGAAACTGCTCTAGCTTTCGACAGCAAGGATTCTCTATTATCGATATGCAAGAAACACCACACAGAATGCACACACTACTGTGTTAGAGACAATATTTTCGTTTGTGAAGTTTGTATGCACTTTACTCACCAACCCGCTTTATGCGAATGTAGAACTATTGAAGAGGAACATATAAGATGCAGAACTGAAATTATTGATGCAGTCCGAAAACCGGTGGTATTTAAACAATAGAATGTGAGCTCTTCATCGGAAAAGATAGGAAAGTCAATTCGAATGTTTATCCTGGTTGTCAAGTGAATCAAAAGTTCTTTTTAGTACAAAATTTCTTCCAATTTTAAGTTATGCTGATAAAATAAACTTTTTTGAATTAAAAAGAGTTTTTAAAAGTAACAGATTGCATTTTAATGCATGTTATTATGTGGATATTTATGAAATGCATACGGTGCAAACTGAAATGGATCGCACAACCTTAACTTTTATATAAAAAATTGAAAAAAATCACACTATTTGTTTAAATGTATATCTTCCCATCTGCAAATTTTCAGACATGTACTGCAAGAGGTAAAGCCAAAATAAAATTAAGAAAAAGACCTATTTTTCTAGTCCGTCTTGACAACCTTCTTTTTAAAAGTACACGATTTACCTGTTGAATTCGATTATGTCATAGAACATGTTTACCTTTTTGACCGGTATCCGTAAATTGAAATCAACATTATGTGAATTTGCATTGTATTGGAGTAAATGTCCAATTCAATATTCAGTCATCCGTTTTAAAAATAGGAATGCCTCCCATTTATCATGTTTATAATTTATTAAAGATAGAACTTGGTTGTGTCCCTTGAAAGTTTTTCATAGTTACACATTGAATTCAAATGGATCGTTGTATGATAACAGTAAAATATAATTTTCAAACTAATATCTGTCGAAAGAAAAGGTAATAACCTAACATTCCCACAAGTTTCGAAAATGTACTGCAGGTATTACGCCTTGTGCGATTTTTTAAAGGTTGATTTGACATTTTATTTTTTTCCAACGGCCAATAAGTTTCACTCGATTTGTTAAAATATGCACTTTTGTTGACCTTATAAACAACTGTTTACGCAACAGAAAAGATTCGTTAATAACATAACATGTCCAACGTATATGATAGTAGTCAAATCCATGCGTAATAAATGAAAATTGAGGTTTGTTTATATGCCGTCGCCATCGTTGTTGTCATCGTTAAAAATTTAAAAACTCATTAGCTGTTTTCTGCAGGGGAGATAATTGAATACCACTAGATATTAGACTGTGATGAACTTGAAAGTATCGACAAATTAGGCGACGAGTTTAAACAAATAATAGATTATGAAGAAAAACGGAAAGCTAATCTTGTGAAAACTATTCAAAGACGTAAAAAAGCAAACATTGACTATTACAAAAAACAGAAAAATTCTGTAATTGACAAACTCAATGAACGACACGAAAAATATGAGATTGAAATTCAGAAGGCAAAAAAATCACTGGATACACTGTCTTCAGAGCTAGATGATCTAGAAGAAAAAATCGACACTGCTTCTCGACAAGATGACATTCAAATGCTTCTTAACATCGAAACTGAAATCAGAACCCTGTTTACAAAATGTGATCAAAGCAAATCGGTTCTTCCTCAACCTGATACTTATACGTTAATTGAAAATTCATTACTACAATAGGATACACGTACATGTAACAGGTATTACTTCATTAGCTGTTCAAAATGTATTTTATCAAACGACTAAAATTATTATATTGATTATATATTGGGTTTTTGGACAGTAAATCAATCAATCAATCAATATTGGGTTTTTAAGTGACACTTTTTAATAATACACAGTCATTGTAGGTAAATAGCTTTATCAAGATTTCCTTTAGCCTTATTACAGATTTATACTTATTCGTGAAATTCATTTTACGTCGTCTGAAAATAATGGAAAATGTTTCGATTTCTTGAAAAATATGTTCAGAATATTCTACCCACAAAAAAATAACGTGCCTTAGGGTACGATCATTTAACTGGGTGGTGCACGTGGTTTTTCCTTTTTTTTTTGGGTGGGGGGTTCTGTCAAGAAAAATTATTTTTAAGGGGGTCAAAACAACATTTTTTTTTAATTATGAGCATTGTTTGATATAGCAGAAATCCTTCTACAGAATAATGTTTTCTTAACCTTTGCTGTCAACAAATAATTTCATAAATATCAAATTTAAATAAAAATATAAAGGCCCCCTTCAATTTAAATGGTCGGTCAATGATAATGGCGATACAGGTCTTTGTACGAGATTTTATCACGTTAATTTTGTTAAAGACCTTCACGCAGTCATCATTGAGTGTCAATTTCAAGGTGTATTCAAGTCTGAAATATGCATGTATATAGTTTTAAAGAATCGCTTACTTGGCAGCAAGCACACAATTCTATAGAACAAAGTTTCGTTATTTATATTTGAATTAAGGTTTTCACAATATTTCATTCTTTAAGAAGGACTTTTAAAGACATAGAACCTATCATTTTGGCAATTTTTAAAAAATATTAAAATTCACACTATTTGAAGAATACATTGTAAAACCTTTGAAGAAACTGTTAATTTTTTAAAAAACCTGCCAGAAAGTATTCTTTTCGACGGAAAACTGATGAAAAAAAACGCAGTGTCAAAAAAGAGGACAACCTAATTATAGAATGTAAACACTTGCGGGTACTGGTAAACTGAGAAACAAAAAGTAACCAAACGAAACGGAGCTGCACAAAAACGATATCGGTAAAGAAGGAAACGTAAACAGTAAAATTAACAACCGAAATCTGTATTAAGAAAGGAAACGAAATCAAGCGAAACTTGTAAAAAGGAAAATTGAATCGATTTTAGCCGAAACCAGTCGTTTTTCTGAATTTACCGATTTCGTTTTCTCTTCGCCTCGTTTGGTTACATTTCGTTTCTCAGTTTAACAGTACCCAGTTTACCAAATGTAAATATTAATGATGGACAATACTTAATCAAAGCGAATAATTAAAATAAGATTATTTTATAGAAAACTGCAAAACATTGAGTTTTTATTTTGGTAAAGGAAAGTTTTAGATAGTATATTTTTAATATATGTACTTTTTATTCAATGTAAAAAAATTGCAAAATTGATAGGTTCTATGTCTTTAACAAAGGTCTATGAAAAACGCGATGACTCTAACTTTCCAATCGTCATCTTTCCCTTTTTGTGTAGCAACATTCCTTCCTTTCCAGCTTATGAAGTTTAACTTACTTATTATTACAATACTTATTTAATACCATAGTTTCCGATATTTTGACCGGCTACTACAATACTTGATAGGATAATTAGACGTTACACAAATACGTTACAAATACCCTGTAAGTTTCCCGATAAGCCATAAGTGTAAACATTTTTAATATTATTTACCATCAAAAGAGGAATATATTTACGTACAAAAGGAAAAGTATTTATAATTAATAAAATGATGCGGAACCAATGCTTAAAGATAAAATAAAAACATATCAAAATGTTTGGAAAGTAGTATTTTTAACAAGACCAATCGATGTCTGGCCCTGCATCGCACGGCAAAACATTGAACCCTGTACGTTCTAGGCCCGATATGAACAGTCAATAGTTTTAGCCACTTGCAACCTATGGTGGACTGACAAAGCATATTTGTCACATGCAACCCATTATATACTAACAATAAATATTTAGAAATAAGAATATTTAAGATCCTAATATCTAACAAGAATTTTAAAAATATATAATAAATAAGACCAAAAAATTAAAGTTTTTATTTCTCCCCCCTTTTGTCCCCCCTATATTGCTTAAAAGAAAAGAGGGTAAAAAAAGTAAAATCTATTTTGAATCCAATATATGACAAAAATTAACTTGCAAATTTTGTTTTCTCAATCGGACCTCAAATAAAAAAAAAAAAGTTGCATTTTCCCCCTTTTAGGCCCCTTATTTCTCAACAAAAAAGAGAGACCTCGAAAATCAATCAAATCAATCATTTTATGGTAAGGAACAATATTGAAAAATTGTATAGCAATCAGTCAACAAGAACTAAAGTTATTGTGGAAAACAAATAAAAGTATCATTTTTGGCCCTTTTAGGCCTTATTTCTAAAAAAAAAAGAGGGGACACCCAAAATCAACCCCATACTTCCCTTTAATGGTCAGTAACATAACTGTACAGTTTCATAGCATTTGGATACCACAAAACAAAAGCTATTGTGGTATTATTTATTAAAATGGTTCAAGTATTGGTCATTTTAACGTGGAATTCCATATTTAATATATAACCAAATGTCTAGATTTTTCGAAATAATTAAAGAATTGGTGAAATTATTTATTTGAGTTTACTACTGAGATTAGAATTTCTCAATATTATGTAAAACTACGAACTTTTTTATATTGAAGGGAAGACAACTTTAGAACATTGTATACAAAGGAAAAACATTCCAAACGTTTGAGAATACCAAAGGCGATGATAAAGCTCAAGGCTCTCGAAGAGAACGGGGCGTAGCTCAGTTCTTTTTGAGACAGCAGGTCTTAATAAATGCACAGGTTGCTATACCTGAAGAACGACAACAAAAGAATAACACTTCAACTGGAAGTAAACACAAAGACAATGGCAACAACAATAAATTGGATGTCACGTGTAAAAAATGTCTTAATCAAAGAGGTTTTATTGGTATATACTTTTGTTTACAATGTAGAATATATGCTTGTTACTCTTGCCGTTCTGATCATGATGATCACAGCGAGGATGTAGATGAAATAAAAACAATATTCACAAGTCTTAAGAAACAATTGGAAAAATGTAGAACAAGTATTGCGAGTCAAAAACAAGAGCTTGAAACGCTATCACCTAAACATAAACAGCATATAAATGATGTTAATAAAACTGTTAATGCACGGTTTGATGCACTCGTTTGTAAAATTGAAGATGACACAAACGAACAGATATCAGTGATAGAACAACACTTCATAGACAAAATGAAATTCGCAAAACTTTTTGAAAAGAGAATCAACTTTTTTTGCGAAAACCAGCATAGAATACGCGAATTATTAAAAGAAAACGTTCCATATAGAGTCATTAAAATGGGAATATATATAAAACAAGTGTATCCAAACTTACCAATGTATGACGGTGTGCTTTCTTTAAAAATAATGTACCCCTTTAAAGTATCCCTTCAACGAAGACCAGATGTTAGGTGGTCGTTGAGGTGCAATAACGAACCGTTCGATATTTCGGATTTTATCCAAATTGGAAGGTATATAGACTTGAAAAGATTTTCAAAGATCAAATTAATAAAACTAAGTGGAAAATATTTATTTATTTCCAATGGAAGTTATATTTCTAAATGTTGTGAAAATGCCGGACGTTTAACTGAAATCTCTAGAGCAACAATTGAACACCGCTATTTTGATGTGTTTAATGACAGTCGGATTTTAATTTGTTGCAATAATATGTTGCAAGATGTCAGCTTGTTCGATTCTTATGCCTCCAAAACTGTAAAGTCGTTCGCAGAAAATTTCGTTCAAAGCTGCTTCATTTGTGAGGATGAAAGTGTTTGGGTGTGTTTGACTTCTACACCTGAGTTTGACATTTCAAATCTACCAATTAGATCATCCGTTGTAAAGTGCAATATATTGGGTAAAACCGTTTTAAAAATAGACATGGATCAAAAAGGATTATTTTACTTCAAATTTCCGATGAAATGTTATGAAAATTCTGTCACAGGAGACGTTTGCGTAATAAACAGAACAGAAAAGTGTAATGGGCAATTATTTATTTTCGATAGAAAAGGGGAGTGTTTACAAATCTTTAATGGAAGTCACAAGAAAAAACAGCATGGATTTTTCCCAACCGATTTGATCATTTTCTACAGAAACAGTATATCGTTTATAGCCACTGTTGACTACAGAAATAACGTCATTTACGTTTTGGACCGTTTCGGCACTCCCTTGTATTTTGTTTCTACAAAGCGATCAAGACAGTTAAGGATTCCAAGACCCTATTGTATATTTGAAGAAAATGGAGAGATATATGTTTTATCTACACAAACACACAGATTGGAAGTATTGAAAATGCCAAACATCGATGAAATATTTGATAAAGAGGAATCAGAACTAGAGGTTTCAAATGTTTAGTAAATTATTGTCATGACAATATGGTTTTTTTTTTTATAAATATTGCAGTATTTCATAATGTCTATGTCACGTATGTAGAGCTGTGGTTTGGCATTAATGAAGATTTTTAGTGACAATGTTCAGAAAGGTTGTCAACTTGAAATAATGATAAAAGAAAAATTACTATCAATCCTAGTTATCTGGTCTTAGCAGAAGAATGTGTTTTCAATTGGGATAGATAATCATATAATATGGTTTTCATTTGGGATAGATAATCATATAATATGGTTTCAATTGGGATAGATAATCACATGATATGGTTTTCAATTGGGATAGATGATCATATGATATTTTGATTTTGACCCGGTGGTCATCTCAGTACAAAAATTTACGATATAAGAGACGATTTTAATTTTTAAATTATTTTTAAAATTATTTTAAAATTTTTTAAATTATTAATTTTCCTAACCTGGAAAATAACATACCAACGTCACCTGCATACGGTGTCTATATTTAACAACTAATTCGATATGCCAGGGCTTGTACACATTTTTCAAATTTTTTGATCCGACACCGCTTTCTCCGTTACCGACTATTAAACCAAGGTTATAAGAAAATACGACTCATACGATCCCTAAAAAATTTCTTTCTTCGTTATCAGCCACTGGTAGAAAAATTCAATATCATCTTAGACAAAATGGTTAGTTCTTGCTTTGTTTAGTGTTTGGCTGGTTGATGTACTAAGATGATCACCCTAGCATCCCTGATATGTCATCACAAACCTGTTGTGTTTTGTGTAACTACCGGACCCAAAGACCCCAATGGAAGAGGGAGGTTTCGGCGCGCCTTAAAACCTGGTTTAATCCACCATTTCTTTTGAAATGCCTGTACCAAGTCAGGACCATTGCGGTCTTCAATTTTTCCTTGTTTTGTCTAGTCTTATGGACATTTGAGATTGATTCTCCAAGTTCGGTAATTTTGTTATTACCTTTATCTATTCCAATTGAAAACCCATTCTTCATTATGATGAGGATAAGTGTACGTGACACAACCTATATAAACAAACGAAAATTTAAAAAAAATCCACAAAGTCGCCTTTCACATCGAGGACAGCGTGACAATACGAGTTTAGTTTATGCCAATGGATATTAATTTTCGTGAACACGACAAAATTTACATCTTAATAGCTATATTAACTCGTTGTTTGTTAAATTCGACCATACAAATCAATTGAAATTTTCCATTTTGTTGGTAATAGAACGAGATTTGACTGACCCAAATGGCAATTTATCGATGCATATTTCAAAGAGTAACTTCTCATCAAAAGTATCAAATGAAAACCAAGCCTATCAAAAACTGCGATAAGTTAAGTCAGATCAAGTTTTGGGGTTACAACACAATGCCAATGAGGGATATTAAAGTCCGGGGATACAACACAATGCCAATGAGGGATATAAAAGTCCGGGGATACAACACAATGCCAATGAGGGATATTAAAGTCCGGGGATACAACACAATGCCAATGAGGGATATTAAAGTCCGGGGATACAACACAATGCCAATGAGGGATATTAAAGTCCGGGGATACAACACAATGCCAATGAGGGATATTAAAGTCCGGGGATACAACACAATGCCAATGGGGAATAGTACAGACACACCTGACCCTCAGGGTATTCTAGTGGTAAATAATCTACCATGTGGGTCGCTGGTTACTAATAGGGTAGGAATATTACGGAGTAGCTGCAGGAATTAGTCGGCTTACCTGAAAACCTAAACGAAGATGTCAAAAAATTGTCCTTGTACTTTATAATTGAAGATTTTTCATCAGCTAGTAAATATCTAAGTATATTTTCTCTCACCATGTGTCGCATAGGAGAGGAAAAGAATACAAGTATGACAAAAGTGATAGAAATGGTACTAGAAATATTCAAATACTCAGAATTAATTAATTGTATAAACTTAAAAGCTTTATTAAGAACATTCAGTTTTATAAAATAAATAATGAAAATAAACTGTCAATGCTGCTTAAAACGGTTTACATTTGTCAGAAGATCATCATGCATACTGTAATCTGTCACATGAACTTAAAATGGTATTGACTCGCCTGAAATATATTCAAAAATAATTACAGATTATCATAAACTGTATTCATAATTATGATTGACTGACGCCATTGTGAGCTCGCATTAAGATATTTTTTTTTCTACCTTTCTTAAATACAGTTGGCTGTTGTAGCAAAATAATACCGGTCTACAACCTCTATGAATACTACAAAGTCACAATTCGTTGCTGGATCTGGCATCCCTGTTTTCATTTTCGACCTTTCATATTTTTATTAAATTGGGTGCCCAATTAGTACCTCTGCTTCTTTCCTTGAAATATATAAAGCATAACTAAATAAACTGGTTTTATACCCGTTTTGGAATTTTGTATTTTAACCACTTAGTTAGGTCGATATAACCACTGCAAGTGGACCAGAGAACCCCCTGAGGGTAAGCACGTGTCTGGTCGTAACTTTTTTTTCTTTTCTTGTACTGCACATGGTCGATTTCAACGATGCTTGATCTGTCTTCCCAATTTGAATGTTTTGGGGATGAGGACTTTTTCTCTCAATTGTTTTTGTTTGTTACAACCTTCAAATGTTTTGGATTCAAATGCTTCTGGTGAAAGATAACTGATACAGCACAACCAAATTAACCATTTTTATACACGCTAGGTCCTTTTTATTAGCTCACCTGGCCAAAGGCCATGTGAGCTATTGCCATCACTTGGCGTCCGTCATCGTCATTAACTTTTCTTCAAACTTCTTCTCCTCTGAAACCGCTGCACAGATTCAAACCAAATTTGGTCTGGTGGTACTTTAGGGTATCCCCCACAGAACCAATGTGGGGATTTTTGATTCGTCGAAAAACATGGCCGCCGTTGCTAAAAATAGACCAGGGGGTCAGACTACTGTTTTTGGCTTGTAAATAAAAAAATATAAGAGATAGATGAAATATGATGCCACCCTACTGCTTCAGCATCAAAAGTTCTACAAAAGTCTCCTTTTGGTCCAAGTTGTCAGATGACCCCTTATAGGGGTTAGAGCCCCTTAAAGGTGAAAAATAGCGTTTTTTCATGTTTTTGCCCTATAGTATGAAAACTATTGTATATAGAGTAAAGCTGTTGCTTGCTTAAATGTTCAGCTCATTTAGCTCTACAAAAGTCTCCATAGGGTCGAAGTTGTCAGATGACCCCTTATAGGGGTTACGGCCCATGAAATAATGTTTTTTCATGTTTTTGGCCTATGGAATGAAAACTATTGCAGATAGAGAGAAGCTGTTGCTTGCTTAAATATTCAGCTCATTTAGCTCTACAAAAGTCTCCATAGGGTCGAAGTTGTCAGATGACCCCTTATAGGGGTTACGGCCCATCAAATAATGTTTTTTCATGTTGCCCTATGGAATGAAAACTATTGCAGATAGAGAGAAGCTGTTGCTTGCTTAAATGTTCAGCTCATTTAGCTCTACAAAAGTCTCCATAGGGTCGAAGTTGTCAGATGACCCCTTATAGGGGTTACGGCCCCTGAAATAATGTTTTTTCATGTTTTTGGCCTATGGAATGAAAACTATTGCAGATAGAGAGAAGCTGTTGCTTGCTTAAATGTTCACCTAATTTAGCTGTACAAAAGTCTCCATAGGGTCGAAGTTGTCAGATGACCCCTTATAGGGGTTACGGCCCCTAAAATGATGTTTTTCATGTTTTTGGCCTATAGAAAGAAAACTATAGCAGATAGAGAAAAGCTGTTGCTTGCTTAAATGTTCAGTTCATTTAGCTCTACAAAAGTCTCAACAGGATCGAAGTTGTCAGATGACCCTTAATAGGGGTTATGGCCCCTAAAATAACCTTTTAGATGTTTAGCCTATAGAATGAAAACTATAGCAGATAGAGAGAAGCTGTTGCTTGCTTCAATGTTCAGTTTATTTAGCTCTACAAAAGTCTCAATAGGATCGAAATTGTCAGATGACCCTTAATAGGGGTTACGGCCCCTAAAATAACCTTTTTCATATTTTTGGCCTTTAGAATGAAAACTATATCAGATAGAGAAAAGCTGTTGCTTGCTTAAATGTTCAGCGCATAAAGCTCTACAAAAGTGTCCATAGGGTCGAAGTTGTCAAATGACCCCTTATAGGGGATACGGCTCCTAAAATAACGGTTTTTCGTGTTTTTGGCCTAAAGAATGAAAACTATAGTAGATAAAGAAAAACTGTTGCTTGCTTAAATGTTCAGCTCATTAAGCTCTACAAAATATAGGGTTGACATCAAGACCAGGTGAGCGATTAAGGCTCCTGGGAGCCTCTTGTTAGAAATTCTAACTATAAAAGGTTTTTTTTTAAAAGCTAGCTAAAACATGCAGAAGAAAAGAATGCAATTATTTCAAGTTTTAGATGGATAAATGACTTATAGTATAAGTAATGTGAAAGTTTTGGATTTTTTTTTTTTGGCTTTTCTTTTTTTACATTAAAATTAATGGTCTCATTTCTGATCATTCATCATATAAAAAGTTTTGCATAAAATGTAGAAAACTTCATAATTAATCAAATCTTTTGCTGAAAATGTACTTACGAGTTCTTAAATCATATGCTCTTTTAAAATATTTTCTTGGTATGCATCCACTACTATTCCCGGGACTTAATATAACACCATTTTCTGACTTGTAAAATTTGATTCCATCTATAAAGTATTAAGATTATTTTCGTAAAACAAGGCCTGAGAAAATTCATATCGTTCAGACAATAAGGTAATCAAACTGGCAAAGAAATTTTATTTTGCTCAAATTGGTTATATTTGACGGAAATCATGCATAGAAGAGAAAAACGATTAGTTGACTGAAGTTCTACTTAGCAGAAGTCGTAGCTTCCGCCTTATAGTCTTTGATTAAAAACCTTGGTGAGACACCATGTGTTTGTTCTTGTATTTCATGTTTATAGTCAGAATTTAATGTTTAAAGTGAAATATAAGTCTTTTACAGACATGACAGTCACTTCGGTACAATTTTTTCCAAAGGACCAATATAGCAAGGAATTTTCATTAGCACTAAATACCAAGGCGCTTAACCATCGACTCAATTAAATACATTTACACAATAATACAGAATATAATGTAAAGAAAAAATATTTTAAAAAGGTATTATTTTACGTACCTCCTAATGCTTTTTCTACATCTATTTCAATGGCCATTTCGCATTTACCAGGAATACCTTAAAACAAACAAAAATTGTTTCATTTTTTTTTTTTTTTTTTTTTTATTATTATTATTAATGCAAACATGTCCCAATTAGGGATAACAGCATACATTTACAATACAAACATAAATACAGAGTTGAAACATACATATACAACATGAACAGCAACAGAAAATACAGTAAATTATCTATAGAGTATCCTCTCTCCCCAGTTCTAATGACTGTATAATAAAAGAATAAACTATGGAGATTTGATCCGGTGTTGATGGATTTAAGAGCCATTTCAATTTATCTATTTCATTTAAAGATTCAAATTTATAATCTATTAAGTTCAATTTTTCAAACATTATATTTCGAAGCGCCTGGTTTTTTTGACAATGAAAAAAGAAATGATTCTCATCTTCTATTTTATTACAGTTTCAATAAAAGAAGAATCTAAATCATGGTTGATCTTGATTTTATCAAATGCTTTAAATGATTCAATTATTTGGGTAAGCACAAAAAAGGAAGAAAGTACATCGTAGAGTCTTTATCGTTATATCTTCCCCTTCTTTTTCGGTTTCCGAGTTCTTATTTAAGAAGCCAAGACCTCTATTGATCTATAGAACAGGTATGTCTTGAAATACAAACACCAAAATGATAAGACATTTGAACTGGTAATCACTCTCATAGATTTTATCTTACCACTAACTGCACCATGTTCTGCGGGAGCAAAGTGGATATGAACCCTTTTCATCCTACTGATACCCTGAAATAGGAGATAGAACCTATCATGACTGGAAACTCCATCTTTTATTTAC
The DNA here is from genome assembly GCA_963971305.1 of Arcuatula senhousia. NCBI lineage: Eukaryota > Metazoa > Mollusca > Bivalvia > Mytilida > Mytilidae > Arcuatula > Arcuatula senhousia. The sequence continues at coordinate 56,993,908 of OZ020303.1, read as the reverse complement.
ACTACTAAAATAAGTGGCAAAAATTATGGTTTACACGTAACTTTGATTAAAGTCGATCCATTTGTCTTTTTGCCTGTTCCAAAATGGTGTCCACATAATATATAACTTGATATTGCTTTCATGGATTCGGAAAATGTCGCCCACCTGTTTATTGAATTAATGAAAAATGTTTGACAATTCTTCAAACGTGATAATGTCATATTTAAGCATGGCAATGATGCAGACAATTCTTATTAAATCATTGGATATTTGCAGAGAAAAAAATTCGCATACCTTGTCTTCTAAGAAGAAAAGGTGTACAAAAGGGGTAATCAACTTCATAAAACCGTAAAGACATTGACAAAACCGGTAGACAAAAAATCATCAAAACGAATCAAACCACACAACAACATAAACCAAACACACACATAACAACAATACCCCCATTCAGCAACGTGAACTCAAGTCGAACCGAGAGTGAACTCAGGTGCTCCGGAAGAGCACACCCGTCACGTTGCCAAAGATCGATTTGGTGTTGGTCAAACCCGGAAAGGATGACATTACCAAACTCTATGTCAAACCAACATATTTGCTCATTTGAGAGATTGAAATCCCGTATTTGTATACAAGCACATGATGTCTTCCGTAAAATTTCTTGAGCGATGACAACAACCTGGGAGCAACGTACCCCAGTGTTAACAATTTGCTTGTCAGCCGTGTATCTCTATCAAGGAATTCGTTGTACTCCCCACATGCTCTGGAATAAAGAATCAATTGTGGTACGTAAACTCCATATGCCGGAGCGGTACACAGAAAGGGAAAGTTAACTATTGGAAAGTTTAAGTCATCTCGTTTGTCATAGAGCTTTGTACAAAGCCTTCCTATTGTGTCAATTACGAAAAATAGATCAAAATATGAAGCGGACCTCCTAGAATCTGCAGTGTCCTTTATCTCAAGTTCCTGCGGATATATGAGATGTAAATAGTCACGAAATCGAGGATTGTTTAGTGAAAGGACACCATCAATATAACGAACTGTGATTGAAGGATAAATCAAGTTTGCGGTCCTTTTTGTCTAGAAGTGATTGTAAGAAGTCCGCTTCATATGAATGAAGAAACAAATCGGCAAGCAATGGTGCACAATTTCTGCCCATTGGGATATGGAAAGCCAAAAGGGTCAAAATTCGTCTTTCTTGCTTTCTAATTTTACATTTTAGTTTTTAATATTTTTATTCCATATTTTTTATTCAACATCTCAATATCATAATTATCCATCAATTATTTTGGTTATTTATTTCTATCTTCTCATTTCACAATTATAAATTCCTGATTTTTATTTTCCGTTTTTTATTTCTAAGCTTACCATTCTTATTTTCTTATTCAGATTTTCTAATTCTGTATCTTTATATCAAAATTTTACTTTTTGCATCACAAATTCTTTAATTCGGCATTGCGACTTTTACCATTTTCATTTAAACATCTCTATTGCTTGATAATACTTTTTATCATGAATGTAAAATCTAAAATATACAATTTCACCAGAATACAAACGAAGCAAAATACTCTTAGTCGGTAAGACGTTTTATTCGCGAAAGCGCTTGTATCGTTCCTGGAATAGACTATAATGTTGTACTTTAGATAATGTTTAGGGTTGTAGTCGAGATCGAGTTTGAGTCAGAGTTAGAGTTCGAGTTACGACTTGAGTTCGAGTTAATAGAGACCGACCATCTAACTTAAAGGGTAGGAACTTGTTTTTTTCCCTAAAAACATATTTTGAAAATGATAGTACATGTACTTTAGGGGTGTAGGTAAACATCGAGTTCAGCTAATATTGGAGGTACGACTCGAATTCGAGTCGAAATAACCCGGGCTCAAAACAGTGATTTTCATGGCAATAATCAAGTTACGACTCAAGTTAGAGTTTGAGTCGAGTTAGAGTTCGGGTTACAAAACGAGGTTGATAATTAACATTACGTGTAACTGTTCTTTAGATTGTGGACTTGCAATAAACTCGTATATAAATAGGTATGATAAAAAACCCAACAAATGTACCTATTTAGATAATGTCATAAAATAATTGCAAGAAAATATTAAATGTGTATCGATGGGGGAAATCGAATTTCGTTAATCCGGGTTTCATTAAAATCTATTTAGGGGCTCAGAAGGAATTGCAAATAAGAGATGGATACCCCTGGTTGTCTAATGGCTTAGGTCATGTTTTGCCATGAGAAACCCCCAAAAATCCAATCCAATCCAATTATTTTAGTATAAAAATAGGATATGCGCATCTTTTGTGAAAGGTTCATGAAAATCCATTGAGGGGTTAAGAGGAGTTGTGGATAAGTGATAATCATCTGAGGTAAACGACCGGACGAACAGACACCCCTATCACAATACTACCCAAAGAAGGGGTATAATAAATCTTGGTATTCATACATGTATGCCTCGGTACTGGACCTATACAACAGCATCCCCGTCTTTTGACCTTGACTTTGAATATCTGACAGTTTTCAAAATAGACATGTATAATATATATAATGTATCAAAAGTTTGGTGTGTACCTTCATATCTCGAAACCTAGGTCTCAGGTTGACGAAAATTAGCTGCAGGCAATTATACTTGTAACACTGAATCACATTTTCTATCTTTGGCTATTGATTTTTGGCAACATATTGGGGGGGGCGACGAAACTGCGAGAAGAATGATAAATATATATATATATATGTGTGTATATATGTCGGATCTGTGAAAGGCAGGTGACTATAAACAATCTGTAGTTATCTGAATACGGTTTGATAAAACGGCAATTAAGCAAAACAAATGAATATAAAAAGATAAATAATGGTCCAGCTACCCTACAAGCAACGTGTTACGAGCATGTTCAAAATTTGACGACACACTTTCGACAATCAGTTGCAACAACGTATGCCGAAATTCGCTAACGTGTTGACATTTCTAACACAAACCAACATCGGTACTCATTTGAGAGATAGAAATCACAAATTGATACCTCCGCTAAAGAGAAGAGGGTGTATTCTTTTAACCCTTGTCCACCCGTCCGTACTTTGGTCCGTTCATTCGCCCGTCCTTCCGTAATTATCTAAGCAACTACATGACGTAGAGGTCTGATAATCTTTATATGACTTTTAATTATCAAATAGTATACCATATGGTGGATAGCGAATTATGCTCCTATGTCATCTACCCCCTGTTATACTAAGGGAGCGACCATTTGATTTTTATGGGGGGGGCTATAGTGAAATCTAGAATAAAAAGGCAGGTTTGCAAAAATCCAGAAATAAAAAGGCAAGACAGTGCTTTGATTAAAAAAAAGGCATGATGGTGTTTTTGGCTGAAAAAAATATAGTAGTTTTAAAACAAATTGCGCGCGTTAGCGCTAAAAAAATCCAGACTCGGCTTTTTCCGAAAATAAAAAAGCAGGACGAAGAAATTCACCATAGCCCCCATAAAAATCAAATGGTTGAATACTTAAGTTTTAATACATAGTGGACATTCATGCAAAATCCCGTCATAGTTTTCTTGCCAACTACAGAATCATATGGTGTATAGCAATTAAACAATCCTAGGTAGAATGCTTCCTGTTTACGGAATACTTAGGGTTTTACGCAGGGCGGCATAATTGTGGAAGCGGGGCCATCACAAGTGAGCAAAATCTCGCAGATATACTTGCTTTCGAAGAGCCCTTGATGTCTACCTGGGTATTAAGTTTCTTGAACAACCATCGAAGAGTAACATAATATGAAATAGGCATTGCCTAACTGCGAGCACAGTATAATTCAATAATCAAAGGATGACAAGTATTTTTGTAAATACATGTGAAAAAAATCTTTTCACATTACAACCTGAAACAGAACAGATTAATCCTCTTTTTGCTCTCATATGACAGAGTTCCACGCCTCAGTTTAAGAGTAAAATCTTTTAGTAATCAAAATATCACAACTAATGAACCCCATTCCCGCAAAGACGTGGACACTTTGATTTGATCCTGAAACATTTGTTTACTAGTAATTTGTTTACCTAAAAGTAAAAACATGTGCGAGGTGCGTTTTGCCAAGTTACCCAAATGAAATATTTTGATTGATTAATTTTGAACAGAAGACATATAATGTTAAGTGTTTAAAGTGCCATTGTTAACATCTCTTAATGAACAAATAAAAAATATTTGATTTCGAATCGATGCAGTAAAATCTAATCTGGAATCATCTTCTTTTTTTATTTCCAATCGGTGCATTTTCTAGAATTTGGGACGATAGGCTTGGGGCGATTGAACGTAACGGATTCCTTTGAGAAGCATATCCGAACGAAAAAAAATCAATATCAGCATTAACAAATTTTTCGCGGGAACTTGCCGGGAGCTCTCCGCTTTCGCGGGCACTTCGTGCCCGCTACGAGCTGTGCTCGCTATTACCCTGTTTTACATGTAATCAGAATTTTTTGTCAGAATCCATTGATAATTTTAATAGATGTCTGGATTAATTTGAGTAGAAAAAATGAACACCCGATGTAAATACATTAACATTGTACAGTCATTTTTTTCTGTAACCGCATTATTAATAATTACAAAACATGCTATAAAAATAACTTTGCAACTCTTTTTGTAACTCAAACTCGCTACTTTGAACTCTATTATTGCCATAAATTTCAACTTGAACTCGAAACGCCCTTTAGCGACGCATCTGGGTCATGTAGGATGGTCAGTTTTAATGGTGGAGGAAACAGGAGTACCCAGAGGAAACCACCGACCTTTGGCAGGTAACTGACAAACCTTATCACATGCAGTTGGGGAAGAACTCGAAAAATAACCCGAACTCTAAGGGACGGACCATTTAACTTGAAAAGGTGGCCTTGCTTTTTTGTTTTGCCTTGATTTTTTTTTTTTTTTTTTTTTTTTTGAAGGCGACGCGACAGAATAATTTGTTCATTATCAAGATTATTTTATAAAGAAGTCTTAATACTCTCTGCTGCCAAAATAGTTTTTCACCAATCATTTTCAAAATATGTTTTTGGAGAAAACAAAGCGCCTCCCCTTTAAGTTAAATGGTCGGTCCCTTACTCGAACTCTAACTCTGACTCAAATGATTATCTACAACCCAAAACAATATTATCTAAAGTACAACATTATAGTCTATTTCAGGAACGATACAAGCGCTTTCGCGAATAAAACGTCTTACCGACTAAGGGTATTTTGCTTCGTTTGTATTCTGGTGAAATGTTAATTCTTCATTGTACACAAAATGTAAATTTTAGATTTTATATTCATGATAAAAAGTATAATCAAGCAATAGAGATGTTTAAATGAAAATGGTAAAAGTCAGAATGACGAATTAAAAAATTTGTGATGCAAAAAGTAAAATTTTGATATTAAAGATCTAGAATAAGAAAATCTGAATAAGAATGGAAAGCTTAGAAATAAAAACCGGAAAATAAAATAAGGAAATTATAATTGTGAAATTAGAAGAAAGAAATAAAAAACCAAAATAATAGATGGATGATTATGATATTGAGATATGGAATAAGAAATATGGAATAAGAATATTAAAAACTAAAATGTAAAATTAGAAAGTAAGAAAGATGAATTTTGACCCTTTTGGCTTTCCATATTGGGATACCTATTGTTTGCTGAAAATCACGTCCACCAAACTGTACAAAAATGTTATCGATTAAAAAGTTTAGCATTTCTATTATTTGATCTTCTGTAAATTTGTCTTTTTTGCAAGACTCTTGGATGACAAAATAAGTCTTTTTATAACCGACTACCAAATACTTGTACCTGCGTTTTCCGTTCCTTTTGATAAAGCTACGTTTAATCAACTGTGCCAAACGAGGTTTTAATTGTGAATGTGGAATTGAAGTATATAATGAAGAGAAATAAGAAGTTTTAATGCTATTACATGATGAAAATGATTTTGAATGGAGACTTTCCATCAGTTCTTTAGAACTTTTGAGAATCCACATTTGATTGACGCCGTTTCTAGAGTAACAACACTTGAAATGCTTTTGATAGCTTGATTTTATTGCCGTCAATATTGATGTTAACAAAACTGAAAGAGGTTTAGTTGTACATTTTGATGACCCAGCAATAAATCGTTGCTTATATGGAGTTTTATGTAACTTTGGAGTCCAATACAAAGATGGAACGTCATCGTTCTTTTTGTCAACAGAAATGCCAAAGGGAGAAATGATTGATTATTTCCTCCTTTGACTGTGGTGTTGCTGTATATGTGGTGCTTTTGCTGGTACAACCAACCCCTTATTCGGCTGTTAAGCAATCAATATAGTGTCTTTTGCAAACGAAGAAGACATATTTGTCATGTAAGGTGGACAATGTCTTTGCAACATCAGGGTTGTTGAAAATAGATGTTGCCTTGGTGCTCATCGAGCCTTTCAAAGAGTTAATCTTTTCGAAACCAACGACCTAACAGACTTTACCCACTCAGAAAGAACATCGCTTCTTTCTCATGTTCTTTTTTTTTTTGGCCTTTCAACTGAATCCATAATTGTTTTGAAATTATGGTTCCAGTTGATTGCTCTAGGCTCACGATATTTTGGTCCTTTTGCCAAAAAGATCGCGGAGTTGGTCATTTTCCACGACGTTGAGGTCCCAGGTAAAGACGTGGCCAGAGGGACTATATTTGAATGGGGATTTGTCTCAAGAACAGTCTGGTGGTGTCGTTGATTTGGTAATCCCGCAAAACTTGTTAGTAGTTGTTAAAACCTTAAGTGCAATGGTGGAAGTATAGGAATAAGAAATGATGGGAACACTTTTGTCTTTGAAATAACTTATTAGAAGGAGGGATATGTTCTGTAACAGATTTATGGCGTAAAATGTTTCCTAAATTTATGGCATCCGACGCCTAATTTGACAAATGCCGTACCAATGCTCATAATCAATATGGAAGATCATTGTGTTGTTAGGAAGCTTTTGCCTTAGCTGGTACTTTTAACTACACAAAAAAATAGGAAATGTGTTTATAAGGTGCGTGAGGAATGTAAGTATAGAATTGGCATTTATCGATTTAAATATTTTGATCTCAAAACAACTCCTCACATGACCTTAAATGTCAGCATTTTAACAATTATTAGAACTTATACATCGATTTTTAAACTTAAGATAATATTCAAAGTACAGATTTAAATAGTCAAAGGTACATATAATAAGGTCATAACTAATTGTTGCTTTTGAGCTAAAAAAAATTGTCATATAAACTAACGTCCAAAAGAAATGATACACATTTGAATGCTCCCTAAAATAAGCTTATTACTGCAAAGCTACAACTAATTAATAGAAACATTTCGTTATTGTTTTAAATCACCTGAAGACATGAGGACATAACTTCAATTCTAAGCAGCAGGCATTGCAAGATGAAAGCATGAAATTTTAAATTCACATTTTTGAAAGTGAGATAAACTGTTAATGTTTTTTTTTTCTGACCAATATAAATCTGTAAACCTTTCAGTCATTTTTCCTGATAGCCATAATAATGAAGATTAAAGCTGTTGTAATTTTTTTAGCCAGCACTTCCGAGTACCAGTAGAGAATAAGATAGTTACCAAAAAATACCATTGATTCCAAATTTTATTTTGTATCAGATCTTCTCTTTACTAAAGACACCGTGAACTGTGCAAAAAATTATGCATTCATCATTTGGAGTGAAATCGACATTGCACACTCCCCTCCTGACCTTATGAAGTCTCTAAAAACGTTACATGGAAAATAAATGTTTAAAAAAAACTTTTGCTTCCCTGGCACTTCTAAAAACATTTTTTTTTTATGACATGCTTTTGATATTTTGACTAAAACAAGAAATCTTTTAATCAAGTTTGAATTTTTCATCATCGGACTTTTTACGATTCAAAATGGCGGATTATCTCTTCATCACATATCACCATTTTTTCATGTCTATCTTTTGTGAGGAGACGTCTTATATGTATAAGTTTTAAAAATGATGAAAATTGATAAAAAATGTAATTAACACAATATATTTTCAATGTGTATCCTATCTTTTTGCCGCCAATATTGTTTTTTCTAGTTTTTAAACTTTGGTACCTCAGTAAAGTTTTTAGTAGCGTAGGCCTTTGACATTACCTACACTTTGCATTTAACCATTCTGTGGTTATTTGGTTGCCCCAAGCGACGACAATTTAAGGAAATAATAAGGAAACAATTACAACTAACTTAAGTGTGGCATTGTGGAATTTTTCCATTCTAGTAAAATTGTTTCAGAATAATTAAGAAATATATTAACCTTTTTCTTTTAAATTTTATACATCAAAACTAATATGAAATCATTTTTAAGATTATAAGTATTAATGCCTTGAGAAAGAAATGTATTCACCATTTCTTTGATTTTCTGCCAGTTTCTATGCCTCGTTCCGTGAAGCGCCACTCTAGCATCACTGTGATGTGTTATGGGCTCCAAACCGCCTGAAGATACCTATTTAAAAGAAAACAAATCTGTCAAAGTCAAAAATGGCCGGATTTCGTTAAACAGGAAGTAGATGAGCGACAGACCTAAAATTGCATCCCACGTTATGGGACCCCACCCTGATGCTGTATACCAAATATCAAGTGGCTGTGATTAGGTAGTACTCCACAATTAATTTATTTAGCTCATTTTTGCATGTGCTCGACGTTGACCATTTTGTCCCGGGTTCTTGTAATCGCTTAAACTGCTATTTGCACTTTAAACTAGGTGGTGTTCCAAACTCCGGGCATGTTTAGTCGTGTTTAGTGCCGTATTTGGTTTCTTTGTTGTACTCGTTGCCCCTAGCAACTCTGAACATTTGTCAAAAATTTGGGGACAAAAATACGCAAAAATCGGGGTTTTGTCCTTTTTTTGAACGTTGCCAGTAGTCGAGCTTTCGGTTCAGGTGAAACGTAACATGTATGAAATGAAAGCCCGAAAACAGTCCTTTCTTTTAAGACCAAATAAACCTATCCGACTTCGGCTCTTTTTTCCGCTAAAATTGTTCAAACTTAAAAATCTAAAAATAGCACATTTATATTTAAGCCCATCCGCTGGTCACCATGCACAGCCGGAAGCGACGCTTTATGATCATTAGTATTGATTTTTTCGAAATTATTCTTTAAAACAATAACCGTGGATCGTAATTTTTATATAACGGGTCCAGATTTTTTATTTGTCTTGTTTTAAGACCAAAACGAATCAATATTTTCATTTAACAAAAAAGTTCACAGGGGCCACATACGAAAACAATACTGTGAAAAAATCCTAATTGTGGAGTACTACCTTAGTAGTTGCTGAGAAAACTGTTACGAAAATTTTTTCCCGCCCGCACGCCGCCAGCCGCCCGCTGCCCACCGCCCGCCGCCCGCACGCCCGCCTGACATTCACCATTTTATAACCCGGATTTTTCAGTCCGTGAAATCCGGCCAACAAAATTATTACTCGAATTTAAATTAAGCCTCTTTTACTAAGTTCTCATTAGTAAAATATGTTTATGGTTAAATAGAACATAAAGGTTAAACATAGTTTCATATACGTATTTATGAATAGTTAGCTAAAGGCACTGTATAGATGTGTTCTTCATAGTTAGGGGGTAATCAATACTCTTTCTCTACTTCCATAAAAATTAGAACCGTTCTACTGCTCTATTGAATATAGATTTAGTTTGTCTTAAAACTCTGATCATTTGACTGTTATTTCCTATTTTTATTATATATTTTTTCATTAGAAATTGTAAAAGTTTTATCCATCAAAATTTAACTTTTAATGAACAAAATACATGTAGTAACCTATATGCTTATCAAATGAATTGGCGAGGTATTATGTGATACCCTTAGCTTTGTTTGGTGTCCTTCCTGTCTTTTCCCCAACGATTTCCATCATATTTCAGATATTTTTGAAAAAAAAAAAAAAACGTTTTAGGAATTGACCGTGAAATTTTTTATGTTTAATTTTGTACCAGATGTTATACGGGGTATTAGTGGCTTTAGATAACAGCTGGAAATTCTAAAAATTTAGCGGTGCAACATTTTTGACAAAGAAGAGAAAAAGGAGAAAATGGTAGAGAGCTGACTAGGATTAAACTGCTGTTAACTGCTATTGTCCTTTTATGTACAGGTAAATTTTTGGACCGCCCTGAGTTGCTAATGTTAACCGTAACCGGTAATATCCCGTGTGTTAGGTAACAAGTTAAAACAAAGGCAATATTAAACTGCAGCCAAACCTGAAAAATATTTCTCCAACAAAGGTGTAAAATAAAAAAAATCCTACAGAAAGAAAGATAACTCAATATTGATATTTTTCTCTTTTAAAAGGGGATCCTCAATTGGGCAACTTGGCAATACCAAAAGGTTTTTAAAAGATTACGTTTTGGCTAAAGTTTTGGCTCGGAGCCTGAGGGTGCTAACCGTGGCGGAGTTCCTATCATGTCCCAAAAGATGCCTCTTTAAAATTCAATGCAGCAAATAAACATGATAAAGGCTAAACTGGGATGACCAATCTCAAAGGTCTAAGGAAAAACAAGGTGAAATTAAAGACAGCAATGGTCCTGACTTTATACAGGCCTTTAAAAAACAAATACTGGCTTGAAATAGGAACAACACATACCCCTATGCTGTGGCCTTGTGTGGCTTTGATTTGTAATCGCCCTCCATGGTGTCGCATTGCGAATCGTCCTTTTCGGTCATTTTCTACTATTTCCTCAATATCTTCCTCTTCGAATCGATTGAAAAATGACAATTCTAGTATATCATCAACATAAGCATAACCCTCTGAAATAAAGAATATAACGCATACCATTTGAAGATGTCTTTCCAGTTAAAATAGCCAATGATTTCTGTGGAGACAACGTGATCTTTTTATGCAAAGTGCAAGATTAAAACTGCAGTTTCAAATATTTTTTCAATACTAATTAATTTTGTCATAAGATAGCGAGACTATAATATCTTAATTTATCCTTTGATGATGGCGAGATCCCGGAAGTAAAGGGAAAGGAAACCGTATTTCTACAAACCCTGTAGTAGTACCGGGAGTGAGAGATGACAAATGGAAGCGACAAGGAAGACGAGTAGAGGAAAAGGGCGTAAGTAGAGGGGAATGAAGGAGACTCCTGTATACCCCTCGTCTACACAAAGGTGCAGTTATATTGAATTTTATTTCCCTTGTATATTTAATTTGGTTCATCTAATGTTTGAGAGGGACAAAGCCAGGAATGAGTATCAACTATCTCATTCATATTCACGAATTTACGAATTAAGGGATAAGAGTATAGGGAAATTGCGGAAGCCGGAGTTGAATCATCGGTAGTTAAAAGAGAAGAAACCAGAAATTAGCGATCCCCATGTTACTCCCTTAGAAAGCTGTACAATTGAGGGAATAATTATTACAAGAACGGAATTCCTGGGCTCCGCGCCGATTGGCAAACAATCTTCGTTCACTTGTTTAACAGAGAAAGATAAGCGACAGATCTGGAAACGCATCCCACCATATGAGACCCCTATATAAAGCGGCACACCAAAAATCGAAAGCCTACGAATAGTATTAGCTGATATCTGTTACGAAAATGTTCCCATTTTGTCCTTTTAAAAATTCTAAGTCCACTCGTTAAACAGGAAGTAGGTAAGTAAGAGACCTGGAAACGCATCCTACCATATGAGACCCCTACCTGAAGCTGCTTACCAAATGTCGAAAGCCTACGAATAGTTAGTTGCTGAGAAATCTATTACGAAAAAAAGTGTGACGGATGGACGGACACCAGTATTTTTATGTACTCGCTCGCGTTGCGATTGTGAACAAAACAGAAAACGACAATTGGAAGCGAAAAGGCAGAAAGTGAAAGAGGACGTAATAAGTAAAAGGGGGAGGTAATCGGCATATGGAGCAGTGGCGGATCCAGGGGGTGGTCCCGCGGCGCACCGGACCACCCCCTAACTGAACCTAAAAAAAATTTAGGGGTGTTTTTGTAATCCATTAGCTGATTGTATTTTATGAATACTGATATTCCCTTTGATCTTAATTATTGTCGTTAATTAAAATTGTCTATGGTCTTGGTGTCAACTTTACGACCGGACCTCGTAACAGATCACTGAATTTCACCCCTCCAGTATATTGTCAAAACAACTCATTAAGCTCAATTAACACGATTAATGTTAATAGACATAATATCTAAGAATTTAGTGCGGATAGAGCTGTAAAATGTAAAGAATCACAATGTCAATGAAGAAGCTGACAGCTTATTATCAAAGGTATTTATACGAATTTTTGAATTTATAATAAAGTAACTTTTTAATTTCTAATTCTAAGATAAAAATGAGAATATAATAGCAAAGTTTTATTATAAGTTTACTATTATCTCACTCTCAGGATAAAATACCCAAAAACAAATAAATTTAAAAATATGTCTGTGCATACAAAAGTGAAGGGAAATGCATTCATTGTCCATTTGAACTGAAAATTGGGTAATATTTATTTTAGGTCTTCAAAAAGTCCTAGTTCCAAAAGAAAACCAGAAGATGAAAATAATGATATAAATCCTAGAAAGAGACACACATCGGAAGCGTTTGATAGCCCGGGACAGTTGCCCAACGAATCTCTGTTAGAAACTTTAATTACAAAAACTTCAACTCAATCTGTATCAGAAACCTCTTGAAACCTCATTGAAAAATGATGTTGGCACATTTTCGTTCAAACAAAACTTATCTGACGAGCAGAAATATCACCTCCTTCGGCAACATTTTATACCTAGTAGACACTACGAATTTCCTGTAAAAAAATATCAGGGACGTAACAGAACTTTTCAGCTTGCATGGTTTGAGAAATACACAGGGCTCGTCTATTCACCTACTCTTAATGGAGGCTTCTGCATTTATTGCTTTTTGTTTGGTTCGGAGGACTGAGGAGTTTTATCCTCTACCCCGTTTACAGACATGGCTCATGCCCATGATAGGCTTAAGACCCAAAGGGGAACAACAACAATATCACATTTGAAAGTCGCCAGTTCGGACCACCCCCAAATTTTTTTCTGGATCCGCCACTGTGGAGACCCTTGTCGGTATTTCCCTCGTTTAAAGAAAGGAGCAGTTATATTGAGTTTAATCCCTCTTGTTAGATCTTATAATTATGGGCGTGGCTATGGGTTGGTTTATCTAATTAAGCTGAGAATTAAAGAGGGAGCGACTGAACTATTTAGCCCTGGGGATAGGGGTCAGGGAGTATTGAGGGAAATGACGACCCTGAGGGTGGGAGTCGCGAGTAAAAGGAAAGAACCCAGAAATTGGAGATACTATGTTCACTCCTTTAAAGGAACTTGATCAAATTAAGAAACAACATACCTCTCGATAGCTGAAGGCCCCTCGGTTCGTGTCTTAAAAGTTTAGCCAAAGCCTTTGACAACTGATGATGTCCAGCCATGAACCATAATATTATACCAGAAGCACTACTTATAAGAGTTTCATTTAGTATAATTTAGTGTAATACGCCAATGTTTATGAATATGTCGAATCACAACTGAAGCGAAATCGAAAGTGAAAGCAAATTTATTGTTTACACGAAACCCTTTATATAAACATTTCTATTTTTGTAAAATATAAACACAAGATATCAATGTTTAAGTAAAACCAAAACGTTAAGTTTTAAATACATCTAACGTTAGACCTGTGAAATATACTCTGTAGTTTTACAAAATAAAATTCGATAACGAATTGTATATCAATGTCGTTGAATTTACTTCCGGGTCAGCGATGGAACATTAAAGAGGCGAAAGGAAGGGACATTCTTTAATTACTTAAGTACTACTTTTTCTAAGAATCAGGCAGATACCATAAATAGGGTGGCACATCGATAATAAATACACAAATAAAAATCAAAAGAATTAATAGGTAAAGCATCCATTTTGACCACTAAATTTTTCAGTCAGTCTTGGGTTTAGGAGATATTACCAGTCAAAATTTAGTTATGAGAGCCGGTGGTGTAAGGGTTAACGCGTCGGGCTACCAACACCGAACTTCGTGGTTCGATCCTCGTCAGGGGTGAAAATTTCATGAACCAATTTTCCGACTCTCTCTTGACACCATTTGCGAGAATGGTCTCGAGAATCGATGTGGCTCCCGCAGGGTTAAAAACGACCTGCGACCTGAGGGCTTTTTTAGGGCGACTTCCGACCTACACTTCATAAAATCGACCTATGCCAAAAAACGACCTGCGACCTCCGCCAAAATATGCCTTTTAAAAGCGACTTTTCGACCTCAGGCCCCTTTTAAAAGTGACTTTGCGACCTGAGGGGGGGGGGGTACCCTGCGGGAGCCCCATCGATGCTAGTCCTTCGGAAGGGACGAAAAAAGATTGCCCCGTGTATGTGGAGAGCAATACCCCATGCACGTTATACCAAAAATATAAAAATTCATTTATTCATTCCTTTCATATTCATCTCCGACCCTGAAATATCCTAATTTGCGCTGATTGGGACAAATCAATAAATTATAATTAACTTAATTACCAACGTTTTCATCGGTTCGTGACTTCTTGAGTTGCGAAATATAAGTTGTGATGATATCACGCATGGAATGATTTTCCAAGTTAAACGAATCTTCAAGTAAAGCAAGGAGGTAATAGTAGCGCAATGAGTAAAGTCAATGGTCATTACTGAGAGCTTGCAGGCTGCCTTCTATCGCCCATACCTTCTCTTTTCAAAGCAGATTCAGCATTAACTTACACGACATGGTCATCCAGATATACCTGAATCCATAGTCCTGTATATTATGTACAGGTCTGCCACGCCACAGCTATCCAGGTGGTTTGCTCAGCTATTGTTGCTCTTCATTATGTTTTGAAAACGCTTGGCCTTGAGTGCGGGGAAAGACCCAATCTATCACCAGAGGTAGCGTCTATCAACAATATCAGTGTTGATAGACGCTCCCTCTGGTGATAGATTGGGGAAAGACCTGTCACAGGAGCATTGATTTACCTTTTGCATGGTGTTAAATTCATGAAAGTCTATTAAAAAATTGGATCTTTGAATGTTATTATGCTTGCAGGTATTTTTACTGTTTAGGCCAATTTGAACCCATTAATGCATTCATATATTAATACAACTATCAACACAGAAAAATGACAAACAATATTGGAAATGACCATGGTCTGAATCTATATTCAGTGATAGGGGTGATAAAATGGACATGAAAGGATAATGAAGTAAGAAGTCAGTTTGGGACTTTATAGGGTACAACTTTGCGAGAGTTCAGTTGGACCATACCCACACCGAACATCGATGGCACCATGATTTGCAGTCATGTTTTCTGTATTCGGCCCGGTATTTTGGCTTACGCTATGGTAAGCACATGTTGACTAGTTTGCATCCGTCCATGTTTAAGGGTATAAATGTAGATGGGCAGTTGCCTCCGTAGTCTCAATGGTAGTTACGGCCACGAACAGACAACAAAAAGCCAAAAATAATATCAACTGAAATAAAAAATGTTGTATGTTGTCGGATTGCTTTTCATTTGCCTCAATCCGTCTAGGAGAACTACTGTTTATGCACATTTTTTTTAATTCTCTTAAACCGGAGATGCTTAGTTTATAAAAGATGTTCTATTACAAAATATTATAGCACATCCAATTCTCTCTGAATTTCTGCTTAAATGATTGCAATTTGCCTGTCAGTTATTTGGGGACCTCTTGCTCCAAAGCTATAGAGATTGATAAAAAATACCTTCCTTCCTTCGTATATTTCTTTAGTACTTTCTAAAGAATACAGTGGTCTCGTACAAGTATAGAAGCAGTTTAGCAAAACATGTTCACAGTTTGTGCCCATTGAATGTTCTATCTTCCAAATGTGACAAATTCAAGTTGTCAATAAAAAATCAAGCATACTGCAAACTCTGGTTTATGGTTTTCTGGTATCTTTGGTAAAAATCTACATAATTTCATATATCTATATGCGTCGTCCGGAATCCGAAGCCACTTAGGATATTTACCAGAATGCCATGTTAGGTCTATGGTGACAACATTATTTTTCTCGTTAGGAAGAGTATGGTGACAACATTATTTTTCTCGTTAGGAAGAGAGGCATTCGAGAGACTTACCGAAAGATGCCGGAGTTCGAACACTAAAAATCCAAGTTCAATTCTTAGCGTCCTTACAATAAATAGAATAGTGCTAAGTCGGACAACAACTAAAGTCCACATTGCTCTTAATTCAAGCTTTCCAGCACCTAGCATAATATTAAATTAATGGTTCCATTTTTTACGCTGCTGTGGTTGTCGTTATTGTTATTATGCCTCCAATTATAAGAGGGGGTTATATTGCAATTAACATATTTCTTAGCTTCTACCTAAGGGATTGCTTTGAATTTGGTCCACACCTTTCACATGATGAGTTGTACCGAGCCGTTTTCCGTGTCGACTTTTTTCAGGGTCATAAATAGACATTTTTTGTATCAGATTTTTTTTTGGCTTTTATTGAAGGGATTTATTTCAAATTTGGTACACAACTTTAGTACAATTAGTTGTAACGTGCCTCTTCTTCCGGCTATCTACTTCCCGTTTTCCGAATGATCGAGTGGGGTATCCTTTGACGACTTTATGAATTTTTGTACATGGATAATCGTCTCTGTCTTTCAAGTATATCACATAGAAAACATTTGGTGTTACGAAGGCGTTTAAGGGTACAAATTTTACAAACAATCTCCATGACGAATGTTCAAGTAAGCAGTTCCTGCTTACTCTTCCGGAGCACCTGAGTTCACTCTCGTTTCGACTTGAGTTCACGTTGCAGAATGTGGGTTTTTTTTGGTTTTTTTTTGTTGTCCTGTGGTTTGTTCCGTTGTGATGATTTTTTGTCTACCGTTTTGTCTTTGTATTTTCGGTATAATGATGTTTGATTGCCCCTTTGGTACACATTTGCCTCTTCCATGAAATTAAACTTTTACCAAAGTTTAAAACAGAAATACAAATTCACTAAAAAGTACAATAAAGTTCAGTTTTTCATCTATTCAAGATCCAATGTATGCGCTCTAGGAATAGGTTGAAAATACCAAAAACCATATATCATGAAGAGCATACAATAGTAAAACCTAAAATTCTTAATTGGAACCCAAGATGGATAGAGAAATTTAGACAAATTTAAAATAAACATTTGATAATTTTATGAGTTTTGGGTATTTTTATTGTTAAAATGTAAGACAGAATTGGAAGCTGAAACAGGAACAAATTAAATTTATGCATATACTGTTTTATTTCCTTTATTACGATGAACAATTGATAGAAGAAAACAGTTTTAAAGACAATTGTCTTTAAAACAAAATACTGAAGATGATTAACAAAAAAACAGCACATATTAAACTATTATAACCACGATGTTGAACAGTATATAATATGAAATATGCATTGCCTAATGCGAGCACAGCATAATTCTGCTAATAAATTAAAGGTTATTTTTTTTTGTAAATAATGAAATAGAACAGATGGATCCTCTTTTTGCTCTCACATGGCGGAGTTCCACACCTCAGTTGAGGAATGAAATCTTTTAGAAATCAAAATATCACATCTAAAGAACCCCATTCCCGCAAAGACGTGGACACTTTTGATACTAAAACATTTGTTTACTAGTCATTTGTTTACCTAAAATCAAAAACATGTACGAGATGCGTTTTGGTAAATTTCCGGGTCACCCATATGAAATATTTTGATTGATTAATTTTTAACGTTAACATGTGTAAAGTGCCATTGTTAACATTTTTTAATGAACGAATAAAAAAAGATTTGATTTCGAATAGATGCAGTGAAATGTAATCTTTTATTTTGTTGCATTTTCTAGAACGTTGAATTTGGGACTAGATGCTTTGGGCGATTGAACGTAAAATAGAAAAAGTAAGAAAACATCGACTAAAATTCGATTACTACTACAAAAAAATGCAGTTACTGTAACTCATCGTCATCAGAATATTTTCTCCTTATACTCCATCACACAGATAATTTTGGGAATGCAACAAGCAAAATGGGTAATTATTTTAATATTCACTCCGGATTCCTTTGAGAAGCATATCCGGACGAAAAAAAATCAATATCAGCATTAGGCAAATGTCTCGCGGGAACTTGCCATAGAGCTCCCCGCTCTTGTGGAAACTTCGTGCTCGCTATTAAAGATGAAAATAAAACAACGACCAAACAATAGAGAAAACACTCGGAAAGCCAAAATACTGACAAAAATGAGCCACAATTATAATTTCACCGTGGCTGCCCGAGTTGATAAAAGAAAAAATCAATATGCACATGGGTGCAAAAGCCGAGTTGCCGTATAACGAAATTACCCTAAAATCATTTGGGTTTCTCCTCTTATACTTGGTAACAAAACAACATTACAAAGTTTCATTAAAATCTGTTGACAACTTTTTGAGTATTTGACCAGAAACTGCTTTTTTAAGTAAATTTCAAATGTTTTTCTGTCGCTGTGACCTTGACCTCAAACGGATTTACCCCAAAATCAATAGTGTTCCTTCTCTTATGGAATGTAACAATATCCTAAAGTTTCATTAAAACCAGTTCAAAACTTTTGGAGTTATGGTCTGGAAACCACCAATTCAAGAAATTGTCTAACCTTTTTTTGTCACTGTCACCTTGACCTTGAATGGATTTACCCCAAAATCAATAGGGTTCCTCCTCTTATGGTATGTAACAATATCCCAAAGTTTCATTAAAATCAGTTCACAACTTTTTGAGTTATGGTCCGGAAACCACTAATTCAAGAAATTTTCTAAGGTTTTTCTGTCGCTGTGACCTTGACCTTGAACGGATTTACCCCAAAATCAATAGGGTTCTTCCTCTTATGGTATGTAACAATATCCCAAACTTTCAATAAAATCGGTTGAAAACTTTTTGAGTTATGGTCCGGAAACCATTAATTAAAGAAATTTTCTAAGGTTTTTCTGTCGCTGTGACCTTGACCTTGAACGGATTTACCCAAATATCAATAGGGTTCCTCCTCTTATGGTATGTAACAATATCCCAAAGTTTCATTAAAAATCGGTTCACAACTTTTTGAGTTATGGTCCGGAAACCAATTGTTGACGCCCGCCCGCACGCCCGCCCGCCCGCCCGCCCAGCCGCCCGCCATCATCATCACAATAGCCGAGTTCAACTTCGTTGCAACTCGGCTAAAAAGTCTAGGTCCCCCGCCATTTGAGTGGGAAAAAATCGAAGTCTGCTTAATAGGAGGTAGATGAGCGACAGACCTAAACACGCATCCCACTATATGGGACAGCTGCAATAATCCAAATATTTTAAGCTTACGATTGATTGTTGATGAGAAAAATGTACGGAACATTTCTTTGACGCACAGACAGACGCACGGCATTTCTATACCCCCGCTCCGCGTTGCGACGAGGGACAAAAAGTACCAAGCAACAAAAACAAATTGGTTAATAAATGATGCTCAACATCAATACAACTAAGTCAATATGTACAACAAAGACAGCTCAATTTACACAATCTGAGCAAATTTAGTACCTAAACAACAAACAAAAAAGGCCATACAACGACCACTTCACATATTGATTAATGAATTAGGTATCTTAACAACAACAAAAACACCTTACATCAATACGACAACCACAAACATTTTTCAATAAGTACTAAAGCAACAATAACTAGGTATAATTGTGTTGGGATGCCAACACACAAGTCGCCCAAAATCGCCTTGGATAGAGTTCCATTCAAATCAGTGCATCAAAAGAAGTCTAGAAATCGAATTTCGTTGAAATCGGACAAAGTTGACGTTTTAAGGGGGGGCGGGTGTAGTAAAATGGCCGCCATTTTGAAACCGGAAGTCGGATTTCAAATCCGGTCGCAGATTTGAATTCAGCATACCCGCTTTACCCAGATGACCAATTTTCAAGACGATCCGATGAAAAAAAAATTTCCGCCCACTTTTTCCGACGGCCGCCATTTTGAAACGGCGGCCATCTTGAAAATTTCAAAACATGATTACACGCCTTTGAGTGACCCACTATCCCATCCAACAAGTGTTATTCAATTTCCTTGAACTGTTTTCTTGTATTAGGGAGGACAACTTTACGATAAAGAATCAGAAGAATAATAATAACTAGTTCTAATTGTGATCGCAAGCGAGTCACAAAAATGTCCCCTCACGTACCCCTCTTTGTCAATGTCTCTTGGCATTTGAGATAACTTAATTTATCCAATTTTCATCAAAATAGGAGTAAGTTTAATTTTGGCGGGAAACGGCGGCCATTTTTAAAATGGCCGACAATAAAAATATTTCGATGTTTAAAATCAACTCACCATACATATATTACCTTATATACCAATTTTCGTTAAAATCTGAGTAAATTTAATTTTGGCGGGAAACGGCGGCCATTTTGAAAATGGCCGACGATAAAAAAAATTTGATGTCAAAAATCAACTTGCCATACCACTATTACCTTATATACCAATTTTCATTAAAATCGGAGTAATTTTAATTTTGGCGGGAAATGGCGGCCATTTTGAAAATGGCGGCCCAAAAAAAAATTTCGATTCCAAAATTTAACTCGGCATACCACTATTACCTTGTAAACCAATTTTCATCAAAATCAGAATAACTTTAATTTTGGCGGGAAACGGCGGCCATTTTGAAAATGGCCGACGATAAAAAAATTTCGATTCCAAAAATGAACTCGGCATACCACTATTACCTTGTAAACCAATTTTCATTAAGAAATAACAAAGTTGAGAATTTTTTTCATTAATATCACAAAATATATGGTACAAAGAAAGATAACTCAATCTAACAAAAAAAAATAATTTTCGATTTTTTGCAAAATTTTGAAAACGGTAAGTCCGATTTTCAAAATTTTTTTTTTAAATGAAAGGTATTTTATATCCGCACTTAACCTATAAGGGAATTTTTCCTACCCCTGCCGGATCAGAAATGCCAGGAAAAATTCAACTTCGGTTTCGAGGAGCCATTTTGAGGCCCTTTTTTTACCTATATGGGGTCGTTCGATTTCGACGAAAAATACAAAAAGCACAATCTCCCATTCCATACTCTTGATTTATAAATTTTCAGCTTCCTACCTTAAAAGATGTCGAAAAAATGAGGTGGACAAGTTCACGATCCAGAATACCGAGAAAAATAATAATAATAATAATAATAATAAGAAACCGAGCAAAAACAATATGTCCCCGACACTTCGTGTTCGGGGACATAATAATAAGAAACGGTGCAAAAACAATAAGTCTCCCAAACTTTGTTTTGGGCGACTTAATAACAAGTTGAAGTATACAATCAATAATAATTAAAAAGACAGCAAGATAACATATAATTTAAAAATTACGAAAACAAAAACTGTGTTAACTTAATTTGAATACATGCTGATGTACAAGTATGACAAATAGAATCACATGAATTTATAAATGAGCACCACAATAAAAACCAACAAAACGAGACCAATAAGTACGAAATGTATCATATCAAATCAAACACAAAAATCTTACAAGAAAGTGTCAAAACCTCATCTACTGAAGAACTCCACAATCACATTTTTATTTACAATCACCTTAACTCACTGCTAGTTACGCACGTAGAGTGTCAATTGATACTGTTTACAATTTCCGGTATATATTTTTTCTACTACATCAACTGCTTTATCTCTTCCAAGCAGATCATTGAGTAAAATATGTTTTAAGCAATAGGGTTTAAGCCTACTAGAAAAGTAATTATAAAGGAATCGTTCACGTTAAACATGTTTAAAGAAAATGTTTAGACTAAATTTGCCTTTCTATAGTACCGGTAGTAGTAAAAAGTCGATGCACGTGCTAGTAAAACTGATCTCTCAAAACCTCACAGACTGCACAACCACATCACTTGAGGGTCGAAATATCATCTGAAAGACAACTTCTTCAACCACATATATTGGTTAATCTTCTGAACTGAGCATAAGTTCCAAATTCACTTACACTAATTGATAAGTTTTACATATCGACTAAGAAAGGCCACCTAACAGTATTTGACAATTACAGAGGCATATCCTTTTTATCTGAACCATCAAATATATTTTGTCGAATATCAACTGACCGAATAAGAGATGGAGTTAAACACCAGCTAAGGTACGAACAATCAGCGTTTTGCAAGGGGCCACGGAACAACTGAACAGGTATATATCCTAGAAAGATCTTAAAACAATGCCAAGAATGGAATTCTCCCATATGTCTAAATTTTATAGTTTTTTTTTTATATATAAAAGCCTTCGACAGTGTAATAGAGGGAAGAATGTGGAGCATAATGGGCCACTACGGCATCCCTGAGATATTCATCAATATTATCCGGAAAATATATATAGGAAGCAAATGTTGTGTGCTAGAAAGCGTGATGACATCAGAGTGGTTTGAGGTGAAAACTGGGATGAAACAAGGATGTGAAAGTCAGGCTTTTTTTTCATTATTATCATCGACTTGATAATGAGAAACACAAACAACAAAAGTCGAGGCATCAGGTGGAAATTCACCAGCAGACTTAAAGATCTTGGTTATGCTGATGACCTTGAACTACTATCAAGCCGATTGACAAGTCTACAAGAAAAGACAAATAGACTATATGAAGTATCCAAATACACCAGCCTGAACATCAATGCAAAAAAAAACATGATAATGTGAATGAACAGCAAATGCAACAAAAAAGTAAAAATCAAAAACATCTAGGTTGGAGACACGGGTTCCTGTTTATATCTTGGGGCAAAAATGAAAAAAAATATGGCGGTACTGAAGCACAAGAAGTCTAGTCTTGCAAGATCTGCCCTCTGCCAACAAAGAAAGGTATGAAAATCATCGACATATGGCTCTAGAACCAAACTTCGTCTCCTCAACTCTAATGTGATATCCACACTCGTCTACTGTGCAGAAGTTTGGAGAATAACCAAGAAGGATGAAGAAAGGCTAGACACATTTCATCGTAAGTGCCTGCGCAGAATCCTAAAGATCAATTGGCATGAGAAAATATCCATTACTGACCTTTACAACCGCACTGAGACCACATCTTTGTCCCAAAGTGCGTAGATGGAGATGGATTGGTCATGTTCTGAGCAGAGATAACAACAGCAACATCAAAATAGCACTTACATGGCCTCCCGAGGGAAAAAGAATCTGGTAGGCCTAGAAACACTTGGCGATGAACAGAAGAGGAGGAATGAAAGGAACTTGATAGGGAGACACGGCAAAGGGCTGAAGTCGTGGCAAGTGAAAGACAGGGATAGCGTAAGATGTTTTTCGGCCTCGTGAGTCCATAAGGTCCCAGAGAGGATATGTATGTATGTACACACTGACTGAACAATAATTTCCACAATCACAGAAAATGATCAATTAAATATTGCATGCCTATAAACTGAGAAAGTTTTTTTTCCACGATTACGAAAACTAAACAATAAGTTGCACAAGAACAATACCTACTGATCAACAAGTGTCGATCAACATTAACTGATCAACAAGTATCAAAACCATCTCAACTGACCAACAAGTATCATAACCATCTCACTGTTCAAAAAGTTTCAAAACCATCTCAAATGATCAACAAATCTCCAACCCATATCAACTTATCAACAAGTATCACAATCCCATAAACTGATCAACAAGTATCAAAAGTACATCAACTGATCAACAAGCATCAAAACCATATCAACCGATGAACAAGTATTAAAACCACATCGACTGATCAACAACTATCAAAACCACATCAACTGATTAACAATTATCAACAATTATTACATAGATGCATATGAAATACCGATTATTCCCAGTGAAATAAAATCTGGTAAATTCACAATGTGAAATAACAAAAATATTTTCACTCTTGCGTCCTTTCCGGTCAAACTCAATTATGACGTCGTGAATTGTATCGCGTTGTCGGCATGACTCCTGCGGTCTAAATTCATACGCCATTCAAATAAATTAAATCAAAACTATTTATTAGCGGCATTTTATCTATGTAATAAATACGATAATCAATTAGGTCTCATGAATAACCAAAATATGATCACTCGTGCGGGAACGCACTGAGATTTAACTCGTGCGCGGAACAAGTTCCGCGCACTCGTATAAAACTGTGTGCGTTCACCGACTCGTGATCATATTTTGGTTATTCACTCGACCCAATTAATTATCCTATAATTATCAAAACTATATAACTGCTCAACAAGTATCAAAACCATCTTAACTGATCAACAATTATCGATCAACATGAACTGATCAACAGGTATCAAAACCACATGAACTGATCAGAGCAACAAGTATCAAAACCATCTTTACTGATCAACAGGTATCGATCAACACTAACTGATCAACATGTATCGATCAACATTAACTGGTCAACAAGTATCAAAACCACATGAACTGAACAACAAGTATCAATACCATCTTCACTGATCAACAAGAATCAAAGCTACATCAACTGATCAACAAGTATTAAATCCACATTTACTGAACATCAAGTATCCAAACCACATCAACAAGTATCTAAACCCCAACAACTTATCAATAAGTATCCGAACCAAAACAACTGATCAATAAGTTCTGATAGCACATAAATTGACAAATAAATAAGTATCAAAACCTCATCTAATGATCAACAAGTTTTATACCACGTTAACAGAACAATGAGTTTCTTAATCACATAAATTAATCAATACATAATACAACTACATTTACTGACCAATTATAAGTTCCACAATAATATCAGTAAATGAATACATCTTACAACCAAAATAAACTTAACAATAAGTTACACAATTGTATGAATTGATCATTATGTATAAAAGCACCACCAATTAATCAAAGTTTTATTTAAAGTCGATGCATATATTAGAAAAGTAATATAATAACCAATTAAACAGTAACTTTCACAATCACATAAATTGGTCAGTAAATGCTACAACCTCATAAACTGATCACATTAAAGCTTAATGCTGACCACATGTATAACAACACGAACTGATTTATAACAAAATTTTAAATCATTAAATAGCTTCTTCGACCATTAATTTATCAATAAATACTTCAAAGTCAAAAAATAAACTGACCAATTATAGTATCTAAACGTCAGCTGCCAAAACAATTGATTAATAATTACCTCAAATTCATCTAATGAAATTGATCAATAAGTACCTAAACGACAACCAATAAAACTGATCATCAAATACCCTAACGTCAACCAGTTTATCTGATCAATAAGTACAATAACTTCAACCAATAAAACTGATTGATAAATACCTTAACGTAAATTATGAAACTGATCAATAAATACCAAAACGTCAACCAATATATCTGACCAATAAGTACAATAACTTCAACGAATAAAACTAACTTCACCCAATACAACTGTTTTATAAATATCTTTACGTCAACAAGTAATACTGATCAATATTTGTATCTTAACGTCAGCCAATACAACTTATCAATAGATATCTCTTAAATTTATCCAATGAAGTTGATAAATAAGTACCTTAACGACAACCAATAAATCTGATCAATAAATACCTAAACGTCAACCAATAAATCTGATCAATTACTACCTCAACTTCAACCAATAAAACTGATTGATAAATACCTTAACGTGAATCCATGAAACTGATCAATAAATAACTCAATGTCAACCAATTATTTTGATCAATAAATACATCAAAATCAATAAATAAAACTGATCAATAAATACCCAAACTCAAACCAATAAATCTAACTAATAAGTACCTTAAAAGTATAGTGTCCACTGAAATATTTTTATTTCATCCCAATTTTTTTGTGTCATTTACATCGAATTGTAGAAGTACATTGAAAGTACCTTGAATATGATATTTTTTACACAATTTTCCTTGATTTTTGCTCAAATACCTCAATGTCAACCAATAAATCTAATTAATAAGTACCTTAAAGGCATATTGTCCACCAAAATATTTTTTATTCCCATTTTTTGTATCATTCAGACCGAATTGTAGACAAGGCTACCTTGAATATGATATTTTTTACACAATTTTCCTTGATTTTTGCTCAAAATTATTTGAATATGTAGATTGATTATATGTTAATATTTGTGACAACATACGTTTTTATTCTTAGTAATTTTAATACGACAATCAATCGGGATCTCGAATTCTTTGTTTCCAAAGACTTTAATATTGTGACAAATAAAAGAAGTTCAATATGAACATTAGAAATCATCCTCATTACTTAATTGCGAGCCATTTTTGCCATTCTCTTTTTTTTTTTTTGCGAAATTGGCGTTTTCGTCGCCCTGTAGATTTCTTCACGAGCTAAACCCTCGAGATACCGGTTATTGACGGTACAGATGAACCAGTAACAAATCTAATGCATTATTCATTGTGCATGAATAAGGTATAGGATTATAGTTCATGAATGTGAATGTTTGTACAGACTGATCAATTAGTACCTTAACTTAGACAATAAAACTGATAAATGAATACTTCAGCATCAAAATTACAAATACCAAAACGCGGGTAGAAACGGTTCAGCACCAATTAAACTGATAAATAGATTAATAAATACCTCAAAATCAACCAATGAATCTAGTCAACATAAAAAAATTATCAATAAAAACCTCAATCTCACCTGTAAAATTGATCAATAATTACCTTAAATTCAACTTATAAAACTGATAAATAAGAACTTTACGTCAACCAATTGAATTGATCAAGAGGTACTTAAAGGATTTTTTTTTCAAAAATGCTGACCAACAACAACGAAAACAATAACCGCATAAACCGGTCAATAGGTATGAAAAGATGATTGATGCACTACGGTGTCTGATTTAAAATGTATGTAACAGTCCACTAGCTAATAAAACTAACCAAGAACGACTATATTTTTTTACTCACAAAGCGAAACAGTTTTACAGGAAAAAATTGGCGATTACCAGATATCCATGAAACAAAGTTAAGCAAGAATAGTTATAACCAAAGGAATACCAAAATGGCACGCTGAAACATACTCTTTGACTAAAAGGTATAACACGGAAAATCACACACCTTTACAATTTTTAATGGCAGATAAGACAGATTCTTTAATTTCCACTTTCTGCGCTCTAACCTATGGCTTTCCGTCCTTGAATCCCGTTTCCCTTCTATCCTCACTTTAATGGGTTAACTTTTTACCTTCACCAAAACAAACTTTGTAATTTACACTAAAGTACTATACCGAAATTGTAACAAATATTTGTACTTTACACTGAAGTTGTAGAAGAAGGTGTTCTCTGCTTAGCTTTAGATTGAGTTTGCTTTTGTCCACATGAACTTTTTGACTTTATCCTGCTGGTTGTTAAAACAGAGATAGAAATGAAAAATCCATGCAATGCAAAGAAAAATGTGAAAACATAACTGAACCATTCCTCTTTGTACAAAGACGCAAGAAACCCAAAAACCCATAAAACACCGGACACAACTACTATTCGGAGATATATGACTGACTCTTTGTATAGACTGAGTTTTCGAACATGTATCGTCTCCATTCGAATTGTACAGACCCTGCAAATAATGCAAGATTTACCACTAAAGAGAGTGCAATGGGACCAGTAAAGAATACCAGATTAGCTGGGTACCTGTCTGGGAAGCACACTGTTTCCCGATATCCCGACGACCACATTCGTGGACCCGACACATCCAAACAAACCAATGTCACGACAAAAGGAATGGGTACAAATATACCGACGGCACTTACTTTAACCCGTTGTTTAAAAAGCCAAGCACTACTATCTTGTCTGTTATCTTTGAGTCTTCCCAAGCTCAAAGAAACGTAATATACCGAAATTGTAATGAATGTGAAAACTGATAGCCATAAATAATGTAAGCCACAACCAATCATGTAACATACCATTGTGTTGTCTGTGGCCCTTGTCCCTGATACGAATAGAATGTCTGCTAGCAAAAGAGAGAGAGATAAGTTTTCAATGTTAATGGAAGAAGGTTTCGCCGTCTTTGTATGAAAATGAAAATTATCAAAAACACGATTGACAAAGAAAAGCAAGAGTAGGTTACAATATCTGGGACTGAATAGTTCTTGGATTCAACAATATTTACTGCTTGTACCGAATCTATGACTAAGTACGAATTCTCATATCTTGACACCACCCTAACTTGCTTCGACATTGCAAACAGCGGACGTATCGGAATGTTAATATTTGCAGAAGAAAACGACATTTTGTACGACGGGAATCGATTGTTATAGCGTTTAGTTACAGAAATATTATGAAAACCACTTCGTAGTTCAAGCTTAGCAAGTTGATGGTTTGCATTATCGTTCAGAACTAAAGATACTTCTCGGCTTTGAATGGACGCCATGAATTCGTTAATCTCGTGTAAAAATGACGTTTTCACGAATTTCAGAGCAAGTCTGACATTGACTTTGTAACCTTCTTCTTGGATACTAAAATGAAGAATGTCGCTTAATGTTTCGTTTGCAATTGAAAACAGCCATGGTGTGAAATGTGCAATTCGTTCCAGCATTTCAGTGGATAAGTTATTGTTTGCTGTCCAACTGATTGCCATGTCCTTTCTGACATTGGTGTAGAGATCCAGATTTCCACATTTACCTTCATCAGCTACATGAAATCAAAGACATATATAATACCATTTCGATAGCAAACTTGTGCCTTTCACAATAGTATTGATACAAAATAAAAAAAGTGAGATGTGGAATAAGTTTACGCGATACAGTTCACATACGAGCGCTAATGGAGAAAAAACCACAATGGAAAAGTTGAATTTGAATGGCACATAACACAAATGTCAGTGTAATTTTCATGCCAGCCAATTACATAACAGTTATTTGTTTCGTGGGTACCAATTTTCGTAGTTTGATTAAGAAAGATCATTTATAGAGGATTCTTCAATTCGTGATTTTTTTAAGTCTGCAGCAAATATATCAATGTTAAATGTTCTTTTAATGGGATATACAATTTAGTGAGTAAATCCACCCACGAAAACCACGAAAATTTATTCCCCACGAATAATAATGAAACTACAGTAATTACTTTTAACTTACTCAACTTCTTAAGGAAGAGAAACCGTTAAACACAACGTACCAAAGTGTGTATCATAAGGGACATACCATTAAACTTGAAGGGGTTGCCTTGGTTTTTGTTTTGGTTAGATTTTTTTTTAAGTCGTCCCGACAGAATAATCTTTTTCATTATTAGCAGTATTTTATATAGCAGAAATCTTTCTTCAGGATGTTTTTTTCTCACCCTGCCAAAAAATGTATTTTATCAAAAATCATTTTCTTAATATTTTGGGGAAAAACGATGCCCCCCTTTCAAGTTGAATGGTTTGTCCCTAAACGATTAATTATGTTATGTTGTAACATAAATAAATTATTATACAGGGTCGACCTTATATTGGAGTCTCGGAATGATATGGGACCTGATATGGAAAACCCTGTGTCATATATATTTTTATCAAACATTTGGCGTTTATATGTGTGATTTTGCCCATGTGAAACAGTCGAAATTGTTCAGGCCATTTATGTAACCAAAACCTTATATTCATATCATATTAAAAAGTGGGCAATATGGCATCCACATCGGACCTTGAGTGCTCACAAGTGGGCAATATGGCATCCATATCAAGGCGCCTCGCGTGCTCATATTACGTCATCAACTCCGCCCTTAAAAATTACCTGTAATTATTTCAAGATTATTCAAATAGTTAATAACCATATTAAAAAGGAATAAAATATTAAATTTGGGAAAAAATAATAATGTTAACAAATATATGAAATCATGTTTTTAAAAAAGTAAATTTTCTCAAGTAAAATCTACCATTTTAAGATTTGCTTGTCTGTTGAAATGTGGTGATAAAGAGATTATGACACAGGGGTTTCCATATCAGGTTCCATATCATTCCTCGACCAATATTATGGTCTCGACTCACGCCTCGACCTAATATGGTAGTCTCGGAATGATATCAGACCTGATATGGAAAACCTCAACTGAGTTTTTCCTCAACTTTTGTTTCATAAAAAAATCTCAAATGATTTGAGGATCTCCTCAACTGAGTAATGATTTGAGGATTTCTTTCTAACAACATAAGCGACTGCGATCACGCTCTTTTTCGTTAGAGGTACATACGGTTGTTTTTTTGTAGTGGGCGGGAAGATCTTTGCGAGGTATTTAAATGGTCTATAATGATCCTTAAGACCACGGTCTTATTGGGTATCCGCACACAAGTTTCGGTCCCCGAAACAAAATATCCCCGAAAATTTCAAAATGGATGAGATAGATAATATTTTACAAAAGAAGGTTAAAAAACAAAAGAAAAGAGCATTTGGGCACACAAAAAAAAGGATATACTCAACCAGGAGAGTTGCCTTATGACATAAGTACAAGAAAGAGGCAAAAGAGGGCTTTTTTTACGTGTATTTCAAATCATGATATTATAATACATTCATCCTATTCTTACACAACAACCCTTGCTTTTAACTGACATTTATTATCCAAGTGACCATGGACCCTTCTATCCCCAATAACAGGCCATGGTCTTATTTTCCATTTTCAGTAATTAGACCAAGGACCGACCCTCCCATTCCACCATAACAACACATGGTCTTACATGACAGTAAATATCCATAAGACCATGGACCTATGCTAAAATAGGCTCTGGACCATGGACCCTCTTAATTCCCATAACAGGCCATGGTCTTTTCCCCCATTTTAAGTCATAAGGCCATGCATGGACCATGCTATTCCTCAATAACAACCCATGGTCTTATCTGACAGTTTATATCTATAAGACCATGGACCTTCCTATGCTATAATAGGTCATGGACCATGGACCCTCCTAATTTCCATAACAGGCAATGGTCTTATTTCCCATTTTCAGTCATAAGACCATAGACCCTCCTATCCCCCATAACAGACCATGGACCCTGTCTTGATCCCAAAGCAGGCCATGGTCTTATTTAACCATTTCAGTCATAAGACCATGGACCTTCCTATCACCCATAACAGGCCATGGACCCTGTCTTGATCCCATAACAGGCCATGGTCTTATTTAACCATTTCAGTCATAAGACCATTGACCCTCCTATCCCCATATCAGACCATGGACCATTCTAATTCCCATAACAGGCCATGGTCTTATTTTCCCATTTTCAGTCATAAGACCATGGACCCTCC
Organism: Arcuatula senhousia; assembly: GCA_963971305.1. Lineage (NCBI taxonomy): Eukaryota > Metazoa > Mollusca > Bivalvia > Mytilida > Mytilidae > Arcuatula > Arcuatula senhousia. The sequence goes on along the minus strand of OZ020303.1, from coordinate 56,962,782 downwards.
TATTCCCATATCAGGCCATGGACCATTCTAATACCCATAACAGGCCATGGTCTTATTTATCCTTTTTCAGTCATAAGACCATATATAAGACCATGGACCCTCCTATTCCCATATCAGGCCATGGACCATTCATATACCCATAACAGGCCATGGTCTTATTTATCCTTTTTCAGTCATAAGACCATTGACTCTCCTATCCCCATATCAGACCATGGACCATTCTAATTCCCATAACAGGCCATGGTCTTATTTTACCATTTTCAGTCATAAGACCATGGACCCTCCTATTCCCCAAAACAGGCCATGGACCCTCCCTTGATCCTATAACAGGCCATGGTCTTATTTACCCTTTTTCAGTCATAAGACCATGACCCTCCCATCCCCCATAACAGGCCGTGGTCCATGGACCCTCCTTATTCCAATAACAGACCAAGGTCTTATTCACACAATTTCAGTCATAAGACCATGACCCTCCTATTCCCATATCAGGCCATGGACCATTCTAATTCCCATTACAGGCCATGGTCTTATTTTACCATTTTCAGTCATAAGACCATGGACCCTCCTATTCTCCGTAACAGGCCATGGACCCTCCCTTGATCCTATAACAGGCCATGGTCTTATTTACCCTTTTTCAGTCATAAGACCATGACCCTCCCATCCCCCATAACAGGCCATGGTCCGTGGACCCTTCTTATTCCAATAACAGGCCAAGGTCATATTCACACAATTTCAGTCATAAGACCATGGACCCTCCTATTCCCATATCAGGCCATGGACCATTCTAATTCCCATAACAGGCCATGGTCTTATTTATCCTTTTTCAGTCATAAGACCATTGACCCTCCTATCCCCATATCAGACCATGGACCATTCTAATTCCCATAACAGGCCATGGTCTTATTTTCTCATTTTCAGTCATAAGGCCATGGACTCTCCTATCCCCCATAACAGGCCATGGACCATAAGACCCTCCTTATTCCCATAACAGGCCATGGTCTTCCCCATATTAGGCCATGGACCATGAACCATTCTTATTGCCATAACAGGCCATGGTCTTATTTACCCGTTTTAAGTCATAAGACCATGACCCTCCTATCCCCATATCAGACCATGGACCATTCTAATTCCCAGAATAGGCCATGGTCTTATTTTCCCATTTTCAGTCATAAGGCCATGGACTCTCCTATCCCCCATAACAGGCCATGGACCATGGACCCTCCTTATTCCCATAACAGGCCGTGGTCTTATTTACCCATTTTCAGTCATAAGACCATGGACCCTCTATCATCACAAAACATGCCATGGTCTTATTTGACTGTTATCAACCATAAAACCATGAACCCCTCTATCCTCTCAAAACATGCCATGGTCTTTTTAGGCTGTTATCCACCATAAGACCATGGACCCTTCTATTTTCTTTTAACATGCCATGGTCTAAATTGACTGTTATCATCTATAAAACCATGAAGAAGACCCTGGACCTGTCTTCTTATGGCCCGACCACGTATGTGGATCGGACATATAGTTTTACCCTTGTCCGTCCGTCCGTAACACTTTGGTTAAGTTCTTGGTTAAGGTCCATTACTCGGATAGTAGATGTTGGGGGTCAATGATATTTCACCACCAGATGGGTCTTGGGTAGGGCTACACCACCCACTAGAAATTAGGTCACTGTGACCTATATTTTATGCATGAACCACTTTGGTTAAGTTCTTGGTTAAGGTCCATAACTGGGATACTAGATGTTGGGGGTCAATGATATTTCACCACTAGATGTGTCTTAGGTAAGGTGACACCACCAAATAGAAATTAGGTCACTGTGATCTATATTTTACGCATGAATGACTTTGGTTAAGTTCTTGGTTAAGGTCCATTACTCAGATACTAGATGTTGGGGGTCAATGATATTTCACCACCAGATGGGTCTTGGGTAGAGCTACACCACCCACTAGAAATTAGGTCACTGTGACCTATATTTTATGCATGAATGACTTCGGTTAAGTTCTTGGTTAAGGTCCATAACTTGGATACTAGATGTTGGGGGTCAATGATATTTCACCACTAGATGTGTCTTAGGTAAGGTGACACCACCCAATAGAAATTAGGTGACTGTGACCTATATTTTACGCATGAATGACTTTGGTTAAGTTCTTGGTTAAGGTCCATATCTTGAATACTACATGTTAGGGGTCAATAATATTTCACGTATCCCAGGTAATGCACATTGAGGGTCGATGATATTTCAAGAACGGGAGGGCCATCCTGTGGCTCATAGACACATTTTCTAGTTTCTATCATATGCCATTGTCTTATCCAACTTTTATCAACTATAAGACCATGGACCCTTCTGTCCCCTTACAACATGTCATGGTTCTATTTGACTGTTTTCAGACATAAGACCATTGAACCCTCTATCCACTTATAACATGTCATGGTCTTATTTGACTGTTATCAGCCATAAGACCGTGAACCCCTCTATCCTTCCAAAGCATGCCATGGTCTTATTTGACTGTTTTCTTCCATAAGACCAAGAGCCCCTCTATCCTCTTATTATATGCCATGGTCTTAACTGACTTTTATCATCTATAAGACCATGGACCCCTCTATTTCTCCATTACATGCCATGGTCTTATCTAACTGTTTTCATCCATTTAACCATGAACCCCTCTTCCTATTATAACATGTCATGGTCCTATTCAACTGCTACATCCATAAGACCATGTGTTACACCACAAGACCATGAACCCCTCTATCACTCCATAATGTACCATGGTCTTATTTGACTGTTTTCTTCCAAAGACCAAAAGCCCCTCTATCCTCTTATAATATGCCATGTTCTTAATTGACTGTTATCATGTACATGTATAAGACTCGACCCCTTTATTTCTCCATTTAGATGTCATGTTGTAAAATAATCCAACTTAGATCAACTATAAGAACATGGACCCCTCTATTCTCTTATAGCATATCATGGTCATATCTAACTGTTATCATTCATAAGACCATAGAGATTTCTATCACTCCATCGTGACATTGTCTCATTTGAATGTTTAGCATCCATAAGAGCATGAATTCTTCCATCTATCCATAGCATGTCATAGTCTTATCTTACTTAAGCTATTTGATCCCTTTGTTTATTCAAATCATGTTGTAATGGTTTTTAATGACTAGTGATCCATAAGAGCATGAATTGCTCTATCCATTTATAATATGCATTAATTTGTTGTTAATTGTCAAGATCAACATGATCAATTAGAACAGTAAATCTATTTTTTGCTTCATTTGACAATTTTTGAGAAAATTTTACTGATCATTCTGATACAGGATGATTATGAACTATTTAAACATGCAGCTGAAGAGTAGATAAAGGTATCAGATAGGATCCAACATAAAACATTAACTAAGAACAAAGTAATAGACGATGGAACCTATATAAAATGGCACAAATTTAAGCATCCACCATGGAAAACACCTTGCAGCCGGTAATGTGTCCAGTGGGATTAATTAATCTTCAACAAGCTTTTTTATTTATCACCAATGGGTTGTATTTTGCAACTTTGTATAAATTTGTATAAATTATATATTATAATACACCTATTTATATTTAGATTTAAGATGCCATGTCCTACTGTAAAAAGATGCCAGCCAAATTATGTTGATGTACTTCAACAGTACTTAAGTGTATCCAGCAACACATATCATGTATGACAGTCAAGAACAGTATACATAATGTTTCAGAGGTATATTATGATATTATTTGGAAATAAAACTACCAGATTTTAAGACATGCTAGATATGAGATTAATCACATATGCCCTAACTTATCTTTAAATTTAAGTCCATTGCAAAAATTATGATGATTAATAAAAATGATATTTGTTTATTGTTTCCTCTACCCTTACAAATGTATTTTCTTTATATTTCTGTTTAGGTGTTTAACACATTCACAGTTTATTAGTGACTGATATGGATTGTTGGCTAGTTTATGTTTATACTTGTTTTTTTTATATATTAAAATGTTTGCTTGATTCATCCAATAACCATTGATGAGATTAAAAAAATAAAAACAGATGGTATCAACAGAACACCATTATGAGCATGATAAGAGACAAAAAGAGACGTATTCTTTTCTTTAACATGTTTATTGAGGAAATTTAAGAGGCAATAACAGTGATACATTACTTTAAGATTTAAATTTGAAATATTGAATGACAGCATGAACAATAAAAAAGCAACTATTTGAAATGAGCAAATCCTGAAAAGCTATGATGATCTACACAAAAAAATTGATTATTATAATTGTCATAGAAATTGTTGATTCATTTATTTTCGTGGTTTTTAATTTTTGTGGTTTGATGAAAAGGGATCAGTTTGTGGATTCTTAAATTTGTGGAACTGAAGACTTCATTTATGTTAAACTAATTAAGCTTCCTTTTTGTGGGGTATCAATTTTCGTGGGTAAAGGCCAACCATGAAAACCATGAAAATTGATACCCCACAAATAATGAAACCACAGTACTTATTAAGTAATATAAAGATAACCATATTATTTTTTATTTAACCATAAAACAGTATTTTATTTGTCTGCATTTTCTCAATATTCTGCATGTTAAATCTTTTAATTACTTACAGATAATGTTGAAGACGAGACAAAAAGCTAATGAACTTTGGAGACCATTCATATAACAAAGACTAGAAGAAGATGATGACATTTCAATAATACACTACCCAGTAGATACAAAAGGCTATCTCCTTTTTAATTTACATTATATCTTTATGTAGAATTATAGACAATTTTTATACCAGTGCATTATGCTACATGTATTTTATACAGATGATGGCAGTCAGACTCTTAATTAATATCGCAAGAAACAATTAAAAAAAACAGTTCATTACATTTACATTTTTCTTAGACATGACTTTAGACTCTTTAATCACTAATAAACAGTCAAATAACAGGTTAATTTACAATGTTGAATATTATATACCCACGCACATGACTGTAGATTCTTTAAACACTAAGCAACAATTTTATACCAGGACAATTTTGAATATTATATACCAAGACATGACTGTAAATTCTTTAAACAATAGGCAACAATTTTATACCAGGATAATTTTGAATATTATATACCTTAACTTGACTGTAAATTTTTTAAACACTAAGCAACAATTTTATACCAGGATAATTTTGAATGTTATATACCCACACATATGACTGTAAATTGTTTAAACACTAAGCAACAATTTTATACCAGGATAATTTTGAATGTTATATACCCACACATAACTGTAGATTCTTTAAACACTAGGCAACAATTTTATACCAGGATAATTTTGAATATTATATACTCTAACATGACTGTAAATTCTTTAAACACTAAGCAACAATTTTATCCTAGGATAATTTTGAAAATTATATACCCTAACATGACGGTAAATTCTTTAAACACTAAGCAACAATTTTATACCAGGACAATTTTGATTATTATATACCCTAACATGACTGTAAAATCTTTAAACACTAAGTAACAATTTTATACCAGGATAATTTTTTATTATATCCTAACATGACTGTTAATTCTTTCAATACAAAGCAGCAATTTTATACCAAATAATACCTAAAAGTTTTATTACCTGACAAGACTAAAATTCTTTAAACTGTTAGAAACAATTTTGTAGCATGACAATACTATGATTGTTGAAGTTGTTTTATCCAAATATGTCTGTAGACTTTTAAAAACCAATAAAGTTATTTACCTGAGTTTGATACTGATTTTATTACTGACCATGCATCTTAAAATCTCATTACACATAGCCATGTAAGCCAAATTTTATACCCTTACAAATAAGTCTTGGGCGTATAAAGGAAACACCATGTCTGTCTGTCTTTCTGTTCACATTCCTTGTAAGCCCAACTCCTCATAAACTGCTCAATGGATTTTAATAAACTTAACATGATAGCAGTACATCATATGGAGAATTTTTGTTGCTGTTGGATATCATGCAGAAGAGATAATTGGACTTTCGTTTTTTTTTTAATTGATATATACTGTCCATATAAGCAGGATGTATTCCTTCATGAGCTAGCTTGCTTAAGAAGTTTCTAAACAAATATATACATTTACGATGAACTGTTATCAGCTTTGATAGTTTAATGTAAAACACTGAGAAATCAGAGATAGTGGTTCACATCCACTTCAAAGCAGCAGTTCTCAAATTATCATCACTAAGAAGACTCAAAACATGCAGTTGTATGGTGATTTTTGTTCTATAATTACATGTATATCCCCACTTTAAGAAAGAGGGCTTTATTGCAATCACCTTGTCTGTCCTTCTGTCTGTTCTGTACAAACTTTTGTAACAGATTTCTCTGCTCCTACTGTAGGGATTGATTTCTTCAGTACACAACAAAAAGTGTTTTGTATGATGAGTTGTACCCTGCCTACCCTCTTCAGGTCACTCACGCATCTACTTTCTGTTTTCCGAGCCGACTTAGACTTTTTAGGGGACAAAATAGACAGTTTTCTCCTTTTCTACTGAAGGGATTGATTTTAGAATTGGTTTACAGTTTTAGTATGCTGAGTTGTAACGTGCCTTCCTTTCCAGGTCAGTTGTACATCTACTTCCTGTTTTCAGAATGGTCGAGTGCGAGTATCTTTAGCACAACTTGTTAGTGATCGATGATTGCACTAATTACAGAGGCTGAACTTATAAGATGTTGCTCATTTTGGTATGCATTTGCTCTACACAATAAATACATAATAAAGCTCAATGCTCACCATAAACAAGTTGATCTGAAATATTGTTCTTTATTATAACTATCAGCATCTACTTGCAATGTAAAGAGAAATCCAAATCAAAAGCTACCAACATTCAGCAATAGCTAGTTTTAATAGAAAATTTAATAAGCAAGTAAAAGTACAAGTGACAAGTTAAAGATCATTTACAAACCAAACAAGAAATATTGAGTTTTGTATACTTTTGAAAGCATATACAGTATTTTGCTATTTGAAGAAGATAGACATAGTAAAAATGCAGTATAGCTAAATAATACATTGTTTTATGCATCAAAATGATTACAGGGGTACTGGTATATTCCTGCTTAAAAAGGGGACAGCTGTGGATATCATCAATTGTTTGAAGTGTTTTGCCGGATTAAGAATCCATATGTTTGATTTTTATACTCAGTTGATATATGATTCTTGGCTGCCTGTCAGTAACTGTGAGTGTTCCCAAGAGAGTTCCTCTACGTCTCGTTATTCTCGTATATTGCTCTTGTTTCAGGTTCCCTCTTGGTGAATTGAAATTTTATCAATTTGAGTTTTAGAGTGTGTTATTCAAATTTGTGTTTTGTACAAGATTACCAATAATAGGGGAAAGGTTGAGCACAAAAAACTAGTTTAGACCCGCCACATTTCATATGTGCGTGTCCTAAGCCAGGAATTCTCGTTATAGCTTTTGTTGGTCCCTGTCATATATCTGTTTATTGTACTATATCCAGAAGTGGGTCTTTCGTTGATTATTTAGGGATTTGTTTTGAATCTTATGTATTGTCTTATTAGTCTTCGGGGATCAGCCACCTCTGGTCATGTTGAAGACTGCTGTCTGTTTTCCATCGTGATGTTTAAAATTGTTGGTTGTGTCTTGTACACTTATTCCACAGCTCGTAATCGGGTACCCATTTCATATCTACAAGTGCTTATTAGAAAACTATTTATAAGTTTCCATAACGTTTGTGACACAATGTAGATATGGTTATCTACAACAGATTTCCCAAATGCTTGTGACACAATATAGATATGCTTCTCTTAAGGAACTGGCCATTTAACTTGAAGGGAGAGGGGGTTTGGTTTTTTCCTAACAAATAATCTGAAAATTATTTTTGATGAAAAAAATATTTGGGCAGCATAGGGTAAGAAAAAAAATTCTGAAGAAGGATTTCTGCCATAAGAGTAATGATAAAAATTAATCAAAAATATTCTGTCGCGACGCTTTCGCCAAAAAAAATTCTGACCAAAGCAAAAAAACAAAGCCCCCCTACAAATTAAATGGTCCGTCCATAAACATAGCTTTAAAATTTGATTGATATTTTGGGTCCTGTGAGCTCCTGATTTCCATTTGCAACTTTGTGTCTGTCTAGTTGTTTCACTCTTTTTGAGTTTTTTTTCACGACATTTTTTACTTTACTATAGACAAAAAGTAAGTTCAGTCTCGTGGGATCCTCTTGGTTTCATCTAAAAATTGTTCTACCTCAAACTGGATTCCTTGCATGGATTTAATACTACAAATATATTTTACAGATGAATTCATAATTTTCTAATAAATCATAAGATGAAAAAGAATGAAATGATAAAGTAATGCATTTCTTAAAGTTTCTTAAAGTTAATACATGTAATAAGTCAATCATTATATTCAATGTATATTAATGAAACTTTCATTCGAAAAGGGCGAAACAATACCGCCTTTTTTCCATCATAGGTTTGTCGAAAGTTGTGCGATTATGGTCCGCTTGGCCCGTCGACGGTAGGTTGAAAAAAAAAACAAATCAAACTCTACGCTTCATAGTGATAAACATGGGTAATACCACTGCTATATAAGTCCTCATGTGAAATTATTGCACCAATAAAAGTAGGTTTAAACAATTAGTCGTTTTGTTATGTAACACACGTGTAAACCAGATATACATACTAGTATACGATATTTGAAGTCTAGCCCATGTCGATTTTGATGTCTCCCTCTATAAACTATACATTTTTTGAACGCCCCCTCCCCTGGGTCAAGGTGGTATTGATATGCCTCATTCAATAATTTTGTTACGGCTATACTAACAGAAAGAGAAGCTAGCAAATATGGTAAAATGAGCAATAAACAAATATGGTGACATGAGAAACTAAAAAAAGTTTCGATGATGATGAAATGTACATGAACAGCAATTTTAAGATCTACAGAGGAAAGCATCTAGTAGCATTCTTATAAACAAACTCACAGAATTATCAACCAAAACGACATTTTCAGGATATAGAACAGTACTGTAACATGAAATTAGACAAGTAAAAACATGGGATATAACAAAGGTTCATTTTGTCAGTAACATTTGAAAAAGGATGGTGTTAATGGAGCTAGTAACCTCTATCTCCCCATCTATAAAAGTTTAAAGTTTATAATCTCAAACAAAACACACAATAAATATCAAATCATTTAAAGAAGCAAAGAGATTCTAATGGGGCATCGAAATATCAAAAGTCCCAATGGGCAAAGACAAAACCAGTAAACACGAAAGAAAACAACACAAAGAAACAGACTACATAAAAACATATAAAAACACAAAAACAACTGAACAGCAATCAACAATGCGAACTCAAGTCGTAGCAAGAGTGTACTCAGGTGCTCCGGAAAAGTAAGCAGTTTCTGCTTATACAGTTGCATGTGTACTTGTCGTGTTGCTAATGACCAATTCAACGTGTCAAATGCGGTAATGGAGGACAAAACCGTACCTTATGACAAATAAACATCTGCACTCATCTTAGTATTTGTCTATAAGCGCATGATTTCTTAAGTGAAGACAACAACTGGGAAACAACAAGATAACCCTATGTTAGAAATTTGTGTCAGACGTGACGCTCTTCCGAGAAAATCGTTGTAAATCCCACAAGGACTGGAATAACGAATCAGTTGTGATACGTAAACTCCATAAGCAGGAGAATGCGGAATTTTGCTTCACAAGCCCGGAAGGGAAAGTTGACGATTTGGAAAGTTGAAGTCATTACGTTTGTCATATAGCTTTTTTTAAAGTCTTTCCTGTGTGTCTGTTAATTTTCCAAATATATATCTGAATATGCAGCAGACTTCTTAAAATCCGATGTGTCCCTATTCTAAAGTTAATGGGGATAAATGAAACGGAGAAATCACCAAATTGGGAACACTTAGTGAAAGATCATCATCAATATAAGTACGGGAAAGTTAGGTTAAAAGAGTCTATGATCTTGTTTTGTGAAGAAGTGATTGTAAGTGTAAGAAGTTTGCTTGATGTGAATGAAGAAACAAATAAGCAAGCAAATGATTGTGCACAATTAGTGTCCATTGACAATCCTGATTGTTTTCTGAAAACAAGTACATGTACAACAAACTGACCAAATATGCTGTCTATAACATGATAACATGTGTATAAGAAAGTTACGCATGTCGATTATTTGGTCCTCTGTAAATTTATTCTTTTTTCTTAGACTCATTGATAGCAAAGTAAATCTTTGTGTAATCGACTTCTATATCTTTGTATCTTCGTAAAAGCCACATTGAATCAGTTGTGCCAATCATGATTTGAATAGAGAAGTAAAAAGTATGGATAAATAGAACGTCCTGGTGTTGTTACAAGATTAGGCTGATTTGGAGTAAGAATCTCCATCAGTTCTTTCATTTTTTTTTAGGATTCACATTTGATAGACGCTACTTCTAGAATAACAGCAATCGAAATATTTCTTGATACCGTCAGTATTGAAGTCAACAGGGCTAAAAGAGATTCAGTTGTACATTTGGGTGACCCCGAAATGCAGCACGTACTGTTTGTATGGATTTCTATGTAATTTAGGAATCCAATACAGGGATGGAAGGCTGCATTTGTATACCCGCCACCAACAGAAAGGCCAAATGAGGAAATGAGCTAGTGATAATTGTCAATAATTTCCTTCTTGTATAGTGTTGTGGCTGTATATATGGTGCTTTTGCTGGTGCATTTACAACCAGTCCCTAATTCGACTAAACAAAAAAAAATATTGGACAAATTCTCATATACACTCGTGGTTAATGAAAGCTTGCTGGGTGACATATTTTGACTGACTTGTAGAACCAAATTAGAAGTCACACGAAAATCCTTTGGATAGTGTTTGTTGCCGATACATGTTCTTCTAAATCTTGATATGAATGGCATACTAGTGTTTATCTTTGAATATGAAGCTAAACTCATTTCAAAGTGGGTGTTCCTCATCATATTGTGTGTACATTTTTCAAGTTCTAAAACACCATATTTATCGGTATTAGATAATACTTTAGTCTTTTTTGTTGTTGTAGGATGACACGGAAAATACTTAATTACTTACAATGAGTAAATTAATGTCAAATAATAATAATAATAAAAAAAAACGTTTCGACCAATTACCGCATAAAACAAGTTATCAAATTTGCACAAGTTGCAACTTGCATAAGAAGACAACAAAGCAAAGACATACACGCCAAAAAAAGGGATTATTGCAATGGTGCTAACTTGGTACAAGCATCTCAAAAGAAATGGTGGAGTACATTAGTAAACTGAGTTTTCTGGCTCCAAACCTCCCTCATCCGTTAATTGCGATTTGGAGAAAAGTATTTGATATATTATCTAATGGTTTCCTCAACTTCAATACATGTAAATGGTCAACTATATTGAGATGTCTATAGGGTTTCTAAGGGAATGCATGTGGATATTTAAGTTTAGCTCATTAGCTGAACATTCATGCAAACACAAGTTCGTGCCTTTCTTTTACATTTTTCAATCTATAGGACCAAAAACAACTAATATTGACAATAAGGGGCTATTACTCCCGTTCATTAGGGGCATCCGACAACTCTGATCTATTGGAGACTCACGAAGAGCTCACTGAACTAAACACTTTATACAAGCAAATGTTTTCTTTATTTCAATCTGTAACGCAAAGCATTTATTTTTTGTCATATAGATGCCATTATTGCTTTACTGGGTCATCTGACAATCTATAGGTCAAAACATGTTAAGATGCATTTTTTCTTTAAAGAGCCATAACCCCTATGGAGACTTGTGTAGAGCTCAAAGTGCTGAAGGTTTTTAAAGCAAAAGCTTTTCTCTATCTACATAGTTTTCTCAATTTCGTAAGCTGTATATTATACTGATGTATGGCAATAAACATGAAACAAGAGGCTACCAGGAGCCTGAATCGCTCACCTGGTCCTTAAGCCATAATGGTCTCTTCTTTAAGGGGTCAACTCCCACCTAAGACACAACAGAGACGTTCCTAAGGCTAAATGAGCCGAACATTAAAGCAAGCCCCACATTTTCTCTATCTGTAATAGTTTTCATTCTATAGGGCAAAAACATGAAAAAAAAACGCTATTTTTGACCTTAAAAGGGCCATAACCCCTATTAGGGGTCATCCGACAACTTTGACCCAACGGAGACTTTAGTAGAGCTTAATGAGCTGAACATTTTAGCAAGCAACATCTTTTCTCTATCTGCAATACTAGTAGTTTTCATTCTATAGGGCAAAAACATGAAAAAAAACGCTATTTTTGAAAGGGCCATAACCCCTATTAGGGGCATCCGACAACTTTGACCCAATGGAGACTTTAGTAGAGCTTAATGAGCTGAACATTTTAGCAAGCAACATCTTTTCTCTATCTGCAATACTAGTAGTTTTCATTCTATAGGGCAAAAACATGAAAAAACGCTATTTTTTTTTACCTTAAAAAGGGCCATAACCCCTGTAAGAGGGCATCTGACAACTTCGACCCAATAGAGACTTTTGTAGAGCTTAATGAGCTGAACATTTTTGCAAGCAACACCTTTTCTCTTTCTGCAATTGTTTTCATTCTATGGAGCAAAAGCATGAAAAAACCACCATTTTTGTTCTTTCTTTTTACACAAACCCTCAAACAGTTTAAGATTATCTTTATTATCAACACTTATTATTTTTCAACTGTCATATACATGTATTTAGTGAAATAAAATGTTTGTGACATTCCATGTATTACAAAAAGAATATGTACAAAAGACATAAATTTTTCTCATGTCAGTCAACCTTGAATGTGGTTAGACAGTTACTATTTTAGAATGATTTTTGTTTGCTGATATCCCCATGTACATGTATATGTGTATTCAGTTTCATAATACTATACACCTCCTTTATGATGAAGTAAGATAAACCTGAAAGTAAGGTATAACATCCCATTTTTCTGTGACCAATCAACCATAAAGTTGATGAAATAGTATAATTTTAAGGTGGTTGTTCATATTCTGATGTGCACATGTATACAGTAAGTTTCATGACAATACCATACAAACTCCATGGTAAATTAACTGAAGGTAAACCTGATTTGGGACATTCAAACAGACACTATATGCCTCTCTACTTTCGTAGATGGGGTATAAAAATATATCACTTTCTTTAGAGTGCTTAAGACAATAGACAATAGACAATATTTATTTGCATTAAAACATTTACATTAAATGGTTATAGCACAAAGAATAAGCAAAAAATGTCCATAAACAGTTTATAATTACAAATATAGCAATATTAACATGGCATGACAGTGGTACTAATTTATTAAGTGTATTTTCAGCTTGCAATGAATTATTCTCCCTTAACTAATGCAATGAGCAAGAGTGTTTGCTCCACTGTTGGAGGCCTCATTGTGACTTATAAATGTTTTTTTTCAATCTTTATAATGTGATTAGTTTTATGCATATTCCATCTAGTTTAAACATGTTATTCTGTATTGTTTGAATTTATTAACTGCACAAGATATGGTCAAAAACTTTTTTTGTTAACATTCAAAACAAGAACTATGCTGCTTTGAAGTGGTTTTGATCCACTATCTCTGATTTCTCAGTGTTTTACATTAAACTATCAAAGCTCATTACAGTTCCTGTAATTAAAACAAGTAAATCTGTGAGCTAATGCTCACTAGTGATACCCCCGCTCCCCCAACTAAGCCACGCATACAAGTTAAAATACTCGGTAAACAGGAAGTTGTTGACCTAGGAACATAAAATCGCTATACACTATATGAGACTGTTAAATAAAGCTGTATACAAAATATCAGACCCCTATCTCATGTAGCTGCTTTGAAAACTGTGACGGAAATTTCGCATTTATGTCCATTATGTGTAAAACATTAAATACTCGGTAAACAGGTAGTAGACTACCTAGAAGCATAAAATCGGTATACGCCATATGGTACTATAGGATAAAGCTGTATACAAAATATCAGACCTGTATCTCATGTAGTTGCTTGGGAAACTGTGACGGAAATTTTGCATTTATGTCCATTATGTGTAAAAACCTAAGTATTCGGTAAACAGGAAGTAGACTACCTAGGAGCTTAAATTCGGTATACACCATATGGTACCATAGGATAAAGCTGTATACAAAATCTCAGAACTGTATCTCATGTAGTTGCTTAGAAAACTGTGACAAAAGTTTTGTTACGGACGGACTGACGAACGGACGGACAAGGGTAAAACAGTATACCCCCCTCTTCTTCGAAGCGGGGGTATAAAATTTTCTTAACTAGATGTAGACAGCTAGGGTTAACCATAGGTTGAAAATCAAGGGGGTTGGAATTTTTTGCCATTATTTTTTTTTGTCGTAATAGCTAATTTGTCATATATTTGTAATTTTAGGCAACAGCTAATTGATTAGATATAAAACTTTGTTTAAAGTCAAGTATAACATTATATATGTATATATATAACATCATATATTAACAATAAGCAATATAACATCTCTATGCCATCTTTTGAAACCATCATTTAAGCATTCTGTATCTTCCATGAGAAAGTTTCATGACTGACTTGATCATCTTTATGGCACACTGATATCTCTTTCACATTCTGTAAAAAGAACAAAAATTGAAATTGATTATTAAGTAATGCAACAAGGATAAAATGGAAAATATATATTAAAAAAAAACAATTTGAAGCTTATGCTCACTAGTGATACCCTGCTCCAAAACTATTTCTTAGAAAAAAAAACTCAACTATTGAGAGCCTAAAATCGTTACCCACCATATGGTACTATAAGACAATATCAGACCTTTCTCTTTAGTTGCATAGTAAACTTTGATAAAAATTTTGACCTTTTCTATGTCTACTGAGTGTAAAACCTTAGTGAAGTTGATGATGAGCATAAAATCTATACACACTACAATATGTTGTAGTATAAAAATTAACGCTACATGTATATGCAAAATATCAGACCTTTACGTCATGTAGTTGCTTTGACAAAAGGCTCAGAGGAGCCTGAATCACTCACTTGACCAATAAAATGAAAAGGATTATTCACCAATATTGAAAGCAATGGCTGCCAACCTACAACTAAAAGGTCAATGTCATCTTCTTAACAAGAGTATGTTATTGTAGTCAATCTGATGTCTGCTGTAACATTTATGAGCTGAAATGATACAAAGAATAAATGGACAATAAGCATGATAAGTATAATAGTGTTTTGTTTTGAGGTCTAAATGCTCATACTATTATTCACTTTTTTTCATTTTATATAAGATGTGTATGTCGTATACATGTTAAGTTGCAACTTATATACATGTTGATAAATTGTACAAGTGTACTATAGAATTGGACATGACATATTTTTTGTAATCATAAATGAGAATGGAATATTAAAGAAAAAGTGTATCATGAGGTTCACAATCAAGTCTATAAAATACAACAAGTTTTAAGAACATATACATTGCATAATGATGGCAATATAAGTTCCCCGACTTTGATGTCTTGATTTCAACAACACCACTTTACAAACTTTTGTTTGGCACTTCAGTAATGTTATTTATGAATCATTTGGGTGAATATTTCTAAAAATTGACATGCAGAATTTCAACAAAAAGTGTAAACTATCATGTGTCTTCTCTGGGATTCCATGTAACTATACTGCAACATTAACAATAATGCAACTGTACACAACATATATACATGTATATAATCAAGATAAAATACTGTAATTGGTCTTGTTGTCAATGCTGAGCAGAACAAATCTCTAAGGCAAGGCCAAAAGTAACATTAAAGGTTGAATTGGGTGAAAAGTCTCTTTAAAGTGTACATGTATGTGTGTGTTTAAGGGTAAAACACACTTTTCAACCCGCCTGGGCCATATAAGGTGGTCAGTTTGAATGTTGGAGGAAACCACCGACCTTTGGTAGGTAACTGACAAACCTAGTCACATACAGGTCAGGAAGTGTTGTATTTTGTAAAGTACAAGCATGACTCGAACACCAACTGAGAGGTGTTCCGCTAGTGATCAACCAGTATCTTAGACCACTGGGCCACTCATTTGCCCCTCTCTTTTAACTCAGGAATATAATGTAAGGTAATGTAATATAGTGTAATGCTGTGAAGGAATTGTTGCTCCCATGTAATGACTTTGTCAATGGCAGCTTTAATCTTACTTGTATGTGATTGCAGTTAGTCTCTTTCTTAAATTAGATCTACCACATGAGTATTAGTATAATGATGTCATTAAATGTCAACTTCTCTTCTTCCACTTGGTCCAGGTCTTTTAATGGTTGACTTTTTGTTTTAAACAGAGACAGTACCTGTTAAAGTAAAAAAAAAATGAAAATCTATAAAATAGAAATTACATGTATATTAAAAAAAAAAAAAAATTGAATAACTATCTTAATTTGTGTGTTTTTTATTTATTTCTAAACAGTTTCCTATGAAATTGGAAGACATTGTCAGTACAAATGGAAACTTGTAAAGGACTAAAATAAAAAAAAAGGACACAGGAGCTTTTTTCCATTGTCCTATAACTGTCTAAAATGCTTAAATCCTTAACATTGGCAAGTCATCCTGTTCAATGCTTCTTTCTGCTCTTTATAAGCTACTTTCATTTGACGCTAGAACATTTGGTAAGCATGGTAAGAGTGTTTATAATTTTCGTATCATGAGTCTTTCATAGACTATTTGAAAAAGACATATTTTAGAATTTGAAACAAGAAATTTAAAACAAGATATGGAGAGAAAAGAAAAAATGTGGTTTTAAGGATATATACAGTCAAATATGACAAGAATTTATATTGAAAATAACCAGACATATGTACAAATGAAGAGTTTCATGCTCTAAAAAAAATACAATGTAAGGGATAGATAAAGAGGTTCATGGTCTTACACGTGATAACAGTCAGATAAGACAATGAGGTGTTATAAGAGGATAGAGGGGTCAATGGTTTGATGGTTGATCACAGTCAGATACAAGACCATGGTATGTTATGGAGAGATAAAGAGGTGCATGGTTAAACTGATGATAACGATCATATAAGACCATCGCATGTTTTGAGCAGATAGAGGGGTCTTATGGATGAAATGTAGAGGGGTACATGGTCTTGTGGGTGATAAAAAAAGACCATGACATGTGATAAGAGGATAGAGGGGTCAATGGTCTTATGGGTGATAAAAGCCAAATAAGACCATGCCATATTATAAGAGGATATAGGAGTCTACACTGTCGTGTACGTGAGAAGGATCGGTCATTTAAAGATGGCAGACACTTCGTTGGGTCAAATCAGGGGGGTTTCTTTTCAGTGGTATTGTATGAAATCTACAGCACTTTACAAAATCTTATATATCTCCGAAGGAAGGTAATAGAATTGTCTACTACATATAAAAGACCGATGGAAAAAAGCATGGATGGATTTTCCATATAAGACTCCCAAAGGTGAGTAAACATCTGAAATGAAAATCGAAGCGGGCATTTCTCCTGAAATCGGTAGTTTTACACAAAACTATAGGCTTTACTTACCGAAACGTAACTCTGGAAGCATTCTTTAATGGGGAGCCACCAATCGTCATTCATGTTGTACGAATATATGTTGAAAGGTGTTCACAATTTAGATTTAAAAGTTTTGTTTATGTCAAGGAGCAGTCCTATGGTAATTTGCATATTAATCTTGAGAAAATGTGTTCAGGATCGGACTTCTGTCAAATTTTGGTTCAGGATCGGACTTCTGTCAAATTTTGGTTCAGGATCGGTCTTCCAAATGTGGAAACATTTTCATATTTAAATACAAGAGATTTGTACGAAATAGACCGTTTCTGGGCATTATTTATTGTCGAATTGGACAAGAAATCGTTAACCCGGGACGGACCCAGAAATGATTGAAAAGAAGGGGTCTGCCTATATAGTGTACTAAGGAAGAAAATGAGAGGTTACAGGCTGATTTTGCTGTATATTTGCACGAGAATTACATGAATTTTCGTGAAAAAGGTTTCAACCATGGAACCCGCCACATAAACCATAAACTAGTCAAAGCAGCCACGCTGCATATCCCTGCGCTACTCTGGTGTTGGCTAGTTTAAGGGCAAATAATTGAAAGAAATAAACTATGACTATAAAGAGCATAGCTTTTACTATCAAATGTATATGTATTGATATAAGACTTTACCCTGGTAGTGGGAGTAATTGTAATGTAAATAATTATGCGTGACGAAGGAATAATGTGCCCGTAGGCTACCTATGAAGCTCAGCCCCTAGGGCCATTATCAAAATTCTGAAACCTTCGACAGAACCTACATACATCCATAGTGCAACTACTGAGCCAAGTTTAAGTTCTGTATTCCAAATAACCTATAGGAGGAGTTGCGTGAACCTTTAGGTTATCTATGCAGCGCAGCCTCTAGGGTTATTATCGAAATTCCGAAACCTTCGGCAGAATCTACAAGATTCAGTTCTTTATTGCAAATAACCTAAAGGAGGAGTTGCGTGACGAAGGAATAATGTGTCATAAGGGTACATATGCAGCCCAGCCCCTAAGGGCATTATTCCGAATTCCGAAACCCCACCCACATTGACAATACAATCAATGACCCAAATTTCATTTTTCTGCTCCCAGTGATTACATAGATTATCCTATAGATATTAACGCCATACGAAGGGAAACAATAATGAGACGCACGTGCAATTCAACGAAAAATGAATCATTGTTTTATTCTTAATTAACATATTCTCTCAAAACAAATATGCCTTAGGCTATGCACGTTGCTGAGCACAAGACTAGACTTGTTGGCCACATATCTTACCTTCTATCATAAGTTTGTTGAAATGCTTTTCATTCGTAAGGGACCAACCATTTAATTTGAAGGGGGGCCTTGGTTTTTTCCTAAAAAAATATTCTGAAAATTATTTTTGATAAAAAAAATATTTTGGCAGCGGAGGGTAAAAAAAAATATTTTGAAGAAGGATTTCTGCCATATAGAATAATGAAAAAAAGAAATCTGTCGCGACGTCTTCGAAAAATAAGCGCGGAAAAAAAATTGTTCTGACCAAATGAAAAAACCAAGGCCCCCCTCAAGTTAAATGGTCCGTCCCTTATTATGTTAAAACCTAGTTTCTGATTGAAAAAAAAACTACACTTAGCACTCTTAAATTGCGCTTAGTACTGATATTTTTTCAAGACACAAAGTAAGATAAGGGAAAAAAAAGCCATAAAACAAACAGTTATTTCATTTGATGATAATCTATTAATACCAAAAAAATATATTTTAAGTTATTAGTAATAATTTTTGAGACAGGTAATATATCGATTACAAAGCTTACATCGTACCCAGGACTGCTATAAAAAGGAATGGACTTTTGCCATTTTTCTGTTAGTGCGTTAAGCTATACGGAAAATATTGGTCACAGCCAGCATCTTAAGTGTGCATTGTGCATTGTGCTAAGCATCATTAGGTGCATTTACGAATAAATGTTGTGGCACTTGTCTGTAAGTGGTAATAAACTTTAACTACTAGTATTCTTCTGTTAGTGGTCATTCATTCGAAAAAAAAAGATAGATCACAGCCAGCACCCGAAGCGTGCTTTGTGCTTAGCATCACTAGGTGGAACTACCATACCAATATGGTCGATGTGGCATATTGTCTGTAAGCAAGAATAGACCTTGACCACTTCGGTAAGTTGATGCTGACTCCGACGCTCGGAGTATCACATGAACCCACCATGCGTCTTATTCGTTAGGTAAAATTCTAATCGATATTTGAAATTATTGAATTGTGAATACATAACTTTTCTGTAATTCTTTGATTTTAGTTTTCAATGTATATCAACAGATCGAGTCAACTAGATTTAGTTCGACTTTTTCATCAATCAAAAAATGATCTGAAAGAGTAGATTTCTGACGGGTGTCTGGGTCATGGTATGAAAAAATCAAATTTAAGATATCACAGTTCACGGGAAAATTTATTCTTTTAATCACAATTCATGAAAACCTACAAAGGAACCAATCACGCGGAACAAAAATACCCTCATCAAACCATTCGTAGATGTGCCTGGGCTGATTTTTTTGGCAAGAAGTTGAGCCGTATTTGCATCTTATCATTGATTTTCTTCGTCAGTGGGCTCAATTCAATCACTTTTCCTATTGCACAATAAATAAAGCCCAAACACTGTCTATTCAGGTCCCGTGCGCGGGGCCCGGGTGGCGAATAGGCCCGCAGCAGAGCCTAGCTTGTCGTAAGAGGCGACTAAAGGTCTTGGGATTCTGACGTCGGGTCAGTGCTCAGCCCACAGAGCGACCAACTGTGTACCCTAGGTGGCTGAATATGGTGACCCTCGTCCGCGGGGGTTGTCAGGTCTATAATACGGAAACCCTGACCGCTGACCATAGTGGGCCGACGTGTATGGAGAGTGCCACTCTATGCATGTAAAAGACCCCTTTGTGGACCGCCAAGTAGTGCATCACATAGGCTAAATTTTCCGCCCCTACCCATCTATCCCCTTTTTCTGTGGTTCTTCAAAATTTACCGGTCATCTGTTTCCCACCCCACCCCATATTTCATTTATCATCATCATTTCCTGTTCATGTTCATTTTATCATCCTTTTCATGTTCATCGCCTGTACATAACATATATAGCGTTGCACGGGCGTAAAACACCAACTCACTCACTCACTCACTGTCTATTTAGTACATATCTCTTGTATTAAAATGTTTTTACATTGGAAGACCGATCCTGAACCAAAATTCGACAAAAGTCCGATCCTGAACACATTTTCTCAAGATTAATATGCAAATTACCATAGGACTGCTCCTTGACATAAACAAAACTTTTAAATCTAAATTGTGAACACCTTTCAACATATATTCGTACAACATGAATGACGATTGGTGGCTCCCCATTAAAGAATGCTTCCAGAGTTACGTTTCGGTAAGTAAAGCCTATAGTTTTGTGTAAAATTACCGATTTCAGGAGAAATGCCCGCTTCGATTTTCATTTCAGATGTTTACTCGACTTTGGGAGTCTTATATGGAAAATCCATCCATGCTTTTTTCTTTCGGTCTTTTATATGTAGTAGACAATTCTATTACCTTCCTTCGGAGATATTTAAGATTTTGTAAAGTGCTGTAGATTTCATACAATACAACTGAAAAGAAACCCCCCTGATTTGGCCAAACGAAGTGTCTGCCATCTTGAAATGACCGATCCTTCTCACGTACACGACAGTGGTCTATGGTCTTATGGTTGATAAAAGTAAAATAAGACCATGGCATGTTTTAAGATGATCTTAAGGGTGATAACAGTCAAATACAACCATGACATGTTATACGAAGATAGAAGTGTCTGTGGTCTTATGGATGAAAACTTGAGATACATGTAAGAACATAGCATATTATGAGAGGGTAGAGGGGTCTATGGTCTTATTAGTGGAAACAGTTTGATAATGCAATAGCATGTTATAGAGAAATAAAGAGGTCCATGGTCTTATGGATAATAACAGTCAAATAAGACCATGACATGTTATAAGAGGATAGAGGGGTCCATAGTCTTATGGCTGATAACAGTCAAATAAGACCATGACATGTTACAACAGGATAGAGGGATCCATGGTCTTATTGATAGAAACAGTTTGATAAGGCCATAGCATTTCATAGAGAAATAAAGAGGTCCATGATCTTATGGATAATAACAGTCAAATAAGACCATGGCATGTCTTAAGATGATAAAGGGGTCCAAGGTCTTATGGTTCTTAACAGTCAAATAGGATAATGACATGTAAAAAGAGGATGAAATGGTCCATGGTCTTATGGTTAATAACAGTCAAATAAGACCATGACATGTTATAAGAGGATAGAGGGATCCATGGTCTTATGGTTAATAACAGTCAAATAAGACCATGACATGTTATAAGAGGATAGAGGGATCCATGGTCTTATTGATAGAAACAGTTTGATAAGGCCATAGCATTTTATAGAGAAATAAAGAGGTCCATGGTTTTATGGATAATAACAGTCAAATAAGACCATGGCATGTCTTAAGATGATAAAGGGGACCCCGGGTCCATGGTCTTATGGTTCTTAACAGTCAAATAGAATAATGACATGTAAAAAGAGGATGAAATGGTCCATGGTCTTATGGTTAATAACAGTCAAATAAGACCATGACATGTTATAAGAGGATAGAGGGGTCCATGGTCTTATGGCTGACAACAGTCAAATAAAACCATGATATGTTATAAGAGGATAGAGGGATCCATGGTCTTATTGATAGAAACAGTTTGATAAGGCCATAGCATTTTATAGAGAAATAAAAAGGTCCATGGTCTCATGGATAATAACAGTCAAATAAGACCATGACATGTTATAAGAGGATAGAGGGGTCCATGGTCTTATGGCTGATAACAGTCAAATAAGACCATGATATGTTATAAGAGGATAGAGGGATCCATGGTCGTATTGATGGAAACAGTTTGGTAAGGCCATATCATGTTATAGAGAAATAAAGAGGTCCATGGTCTTATGGATAATAACAGTCAAATAAGACCATGATATGTTACAAGAGGATATACATGTAGGGATCCATGGTCTTATTGATGGAAACAGTTTGATAAGGCCATAGCATGTTATAGAGAAATAAAGAGGTCCATGGTCTTATGGGTAATAACAGTCAAATAAGACCATGACATGTTACAAGAGGATAGAGGGATCCATGGTCTTATTGATAGAAACAGTTTGATAAGGCCATAGCATGTAATAGAGAAATAAAGAAGTCCATGGTCTTACAGTCTCATTAAAATCAAACCTTCAATGTCGCTCCCCCTTTTTTTGCTATGTCCGCTCGTTGAAGGTCCTTCAACGAGCGGACATAGCAAAAAAAGGGGGAGCGACATTGAAGGTTTGATTTTAATGAGACTGAATACAGCCATGACATGTTATGAAAGGAAAGAGGGGTCCATGGTCTTAAGGTGATAACAGTAAAAAAGACCATGGCATGTGATAGGAGGATAGAAGGGTCAATGGTCTTATCAATGATAAAAGTCAAATAAGACCATGACATGTTATTAAGAGGCTAGAGGGGTCCATGGTCTTATGGTTGTAAAATCAGACCATGGCATGAAATGAAGATATAAAGGAGTGTATGGCCAATGGCTGATAACAGTCAAATAGGGCCATGACATGTTATAAGAGGCTAAAGGGGTCCATGGTCTTATGGATGAATACAGTTAAATAAGACCATGGTATGTTATGGAGTGATGAAAAGGTCCACAGTCTTATGGTTGATTACAGTCATATAAGACCATGGCATGATATAAATGAATAGAGGGGTTCATGGTCTTAAATGTCTTATGGCTGCTAACAGTCTTATAAGATCGTGATATGTTATAAGAGGATAGAGGGGTTCATGTGGTCTTATAATTGTAAAAGTTGGACCATGGCATGTACATGTAATGGAGAAAGTCTTATAGATGATAACAGGCAATTAAGACCATGACATGTTATAAGAGGATATAGGAGACCATGGTCTTATGGGTGATAACAGTCAAACAGGGCCATGACATGCTACAAGAGGATAGAGAGTATATGGTCTTATGGATGAAAACAGTGGATAAGACCATGGAATGTTATGAAGTGATACTAATGGGTGAAAACAGTTAAATAAGACTATGGCTTGTATTGAAGAGGAGAAAGGGGTTGAATGAAATCTGCAAGAAAAGATCATAGCATATGTTATGAGCATGATGAGTGGTAGAGGCGTCTATGGTCTTATAGATGAAAACTTTTCAATAAGACCATTGCATGCTATGAAGAGATAATTAGGTAAATGGTCGAATGGATGATATCAGTCAGATAAGATCATGAAAAGTATGTATAGAGGGGTCCACGGTCATATAAATAAATTTAAAAACCCTTTAAATTTCCGAAATATATGATCATAATATTGAGAACATTAATAAACAAACAAGCCCTATCTGATCTTAGCATAATAACGCGTATAATGTTGAACACACTTTTTCCTTTGTCGAAAACGAAATAAATCAAAGTTTTCCAGCTATGTCTCAAGGCTGTTTTCATGCGTTTTACCTTTCTGTTCAGATCAATTTCATTTCAAGCGTTGATTTCTACGTCCACCATTTTGAAAATTTTAGAGGTAAATTTTTGCCGGGGACAGAAGCAAACATGAAATTTCAAAAATAAGACCGTGGTCTTAAGGATCTTTCTGGACCTTTTAAATACCTCTCTTTGCGGCGGGAAAGAGAGTGGACATGCAGGTAAGATCGTCTGTTTTATATTTCCTGGCAAAAAAAATCAAAATGGAAGAGAATTTAAAAAAAAAGCGGGGATCGAATTGGTCCGAGGAGGAAAAGATAATGCTGATCCAAAGTGTCAAGAAAAGGGAGGGGGTTTTATTTGGAAAATTTAAGGGTGGGAGTGGAGCCGGGGATGGGGTGACAGTGGATGAGAAAAAAAAGGGCTGGGAGGAAGTCTGCCAGGAAGTAAATGCGTAAGAACACACGAACACCAACTAAAACGGTTCTTGCAATGATGCCGATTAAATTTTTACTATTTTGCATATTAAATTCATGATGGAAAGGCTTGGCCATGCTAGGCCCAGGTGATCTGTTTGACCATGGACATGTACTATTTAAATTTAGGCACAGGATACGATTACGGCAAAACCGTAACAATAAGAAATTCTTATTGTTACGGCAAAGACGAAAATCGGGAACGGATTACGGGACGGACACCGAATCGTTTATGACCGTAACAATAAGAATTTTCTTATTATTACGGCACTTATTCTTACGGCATGGACGAGATAATTGGCATAAGAGATTTACCAAAGATAAGATATTTTATAGTTAAAATAACTTCTTTCGCTGTTATTGATAATAAATTAATTAAGCAACAATTAAAGAATAAATTCAGTTCATCGGTAGTTGGTATTGGAATCTCCGGGCTCTTTTCTTTGTTGAATATTTTTTTTTTTTGCCGTAGTGAGTGTCCCGGCTAACTGAGAGATTGTAAACAATGGTTTTGGGGAAAAATTTAAATCATAGACCGAGCTTTGAAACTCAAAATAGATGTAGACGTACAACTAGTTATGATTGGTGATCATAAAATCGTTACCATCCTCTGTGATTGGGTTAAATCAAAATCCGAAAACCACTTATTGGTTATGTTGCATGTGCAATAACTTTATCAAAATAAAATTTGAGTTAAATTTATAGATTATAAGAATTTTTTGCCGGCTTGGAATGCATAAATTAATATAAAAAAAAGCCACTCTCTATTTCCTATTGTCACTATATGGGCCTATATCTATTTGCCGTAATTATAAGTTTCGTAACAATAAGAAAATTCTTATTGTTACGGTCGTAAATGATTCGGTCTCTGTCCCGTCATCTGTTCCCGATTTTCGTCTTTGCCGTAACAATAAGAATTTCTTATTGTTACGGTTTTGCCCAAATTTGCCGTAACCGTATCCTGTGCCTTAAATTTATCATGTAACATGAATGTAATCCTTTTTAATCTCATAAATGATCAGAGGCGGATCCAGAGAATCTGAAAAGAGGGGGCCCACTAACTGGCCTAAGAGGGGGTCTGCTTTGGTCACGCTTCAATGATTTCCTATATATTCAACCAAATTTTTCCGCCAAAAGGGGGGCCAGGGCCCCCCCCCCCCCTGGATCCGCCTATAATGATATACAAAATAAAAGAAATGGCACAAAAAATTTGAATTACCATAAATAAAGGGTAAAATATTCCTTTCAATCCCTGCTTACTCAATTTTATTGTTTCCTCATTGGCATTTCAGATTCTTCTTCTTCATAAGGGTACTGAAGATTATAAAAATCTATTCTTGTCCAGTGTATCTTTTATAGTCTTTGCTGTTTATATTACTTGTATCAGGCAAAAAAAAATACATGTCTGTTTCCTGCTACTGGGTAACCCTACCTACCCTATATTTTTGGCCCTACACTAATATAAGGATTTTATTGGCATTTTGGGACAAGCACAGTCAAAGTTGGGATGGCTTCCCCATTGACTCAATGTAATATAATTTTGTAAAAAAAAAAAATTTTCCTACCTACCTACCTTAGAAGAAAATGAGATGTGGAATAAGTGTACGCGACACAAGTTTTCAAGTTTTCAAGAGAAGGAAGCAGGAATCAAACATATACATTGTACATGTACATGTATTTTGTTTTGCCTCAATGTCTGTATAATGCTGGCGGCAGTCTATGAAAATAGGATTTGAGACTCACTTCCCCAAATCCTTGATTTTTAGTCCTATTTATCCAATACCAATTAAAAATCCTGTGAATTTTAATTGCTGGAAAGTCTTTTATTACTGGCCAGGGGCAAGTGGGTCAGTGCTAATTACACAGACTGACAGTATTATACATGTATGCATGTACATGTATGCACCTAGGGTTATAATTACTAAAAAAACTTCTTTATGAAAATCACTTTTAATAAACAAAATGACTACCAAATAGCTGACTGTCTCTTGTAGTTTTTCATTTTTTGAATTGCATAACATATTAAAAGCTTTAACAAATGGTACTGGACAGGAACATAATACTTTATGTAATGTTGGCTTTCGGATAAATATATTGGTATTGGTATTGTATGCAGTCAAAAATTAGGTCATCCCAGTTTATCCCCTTTTATGGAAATGAAGTCATGGCACACTTTGCATTGACCTTTGTTATATCCGTAAAACGTGTCAAAATAAAGGATATTTTCAAAAAGTGCACCTAGAGATGCTAAGGAAGATGCTGGCTGTGACTTATTTTTGCATGGATTAAAAGAAGTATTTAAAAAACACTTATTTTTACACCTTTTGGTTCTGTCAGTCACCATCATTGTATTCTGGTTTTAGTTATAGTTTTCCGTGTAAATCAGTGATTTTCTGACTGTTTTCATCTGACATAATCACCGGTACAATTCCCATTGAATTCAAACAAATTTTCAAAATTTGAACTTTGAAATAATTTGATTGTGTAACATACATATGTATGATAGACTACATGTACACATATTCCACATCTCAATTTCTAAAATCACAATGGAATAGGGTGGATTATTTTACATTTGTAGCTTTCAATATAGCCTGTTTCAACCCACCATTTATTTTCCTGTATCATGTACATGTAAGGACCATTGTGACTTTTGTTCAATACTGGCATCATATGTCTAACAGTCTTTGCCTTGTTTTGTCTTCGATATGGGAGATATTCAGAATGATCCCAGTTTGATAGTTTAACTTTTGTCCTTCATAAATGTATCTTTTTTCTAATACATCTACATGTCTTTCTATTTTATTTTTGTAGCGTTTCATCCGTCAACAGGGCTGTCGATAAAATTAAAAAACAATATGACAACATAAAACAGAGAGGTAAGTTTACTTTAGGTAACCTCAGAAAATTCAAGCAGATTTAAAACTTTATTTTTAGTATCTTGTAAGTGGTGAATAATTTTTAGTATGCCTTTTTCTGAGATCATTCTGAATGAGCTGGATAGGTCAGTGACCTATTTTTTTTTTATGAACCATGGGCCATGTGCACCTTTCCGTTTTATTTACTTTATAAAATCATGAATTTATTCTGAAATTGGCCATTTTCAAAAACAATACGAATTACCAAATTTTAAATATATTTTTAGAGAAAAGTATTATTTCACTAAATTTTCACACCAAATTTATATCCATTTTTAATTTTAAACTTAAATAATTTTTGTGGTTTATAGAAGCCATAAACTAAATTTTTAATGGTGCACATTTTACATTATCTGCCTCATGGATTATTGAATGTGCACCATGAAAATTTAGTTTATGGTTCAATAAACCAAACAATTAAAACCGTTAATCTTAATTGTTTTTCAAATTGTTATTCTTTGATGCTGCTCATTGCCAGTTGAAGCTTATATGTCCATTGTATATTGTACAAAAATTAAAAAAGGTACTGTTTGGCATTCTTTATATTGCACCCAGAAAAAGAGTAGTTTTAACAGTGATGCAGATAAGTGCCAAACCTGTCAGACAAAAGGAGCAAAATTTCAGCAGGTCCAGCAAGCGAAGACATTTTGCAGGACCTATGTCTGGCAAAGTTTTGCACTAATTTAATACAGCTGAAGTGGATAGGTCTTGCAAAATTTTTGCAGGTCAGGTAAACTTATCTATTTTGTAGGACCCAATTTCTGACAAGAAAAAAAAGATTATCTGCATCTCTGAGTTTATAGAATTTTACATTTAACATGTACATGTACTACACAAGATGCAACCCTGAAATTCAGCATGGAACAGTACATTCCAAGAGAGGTGAAACGGTTAAAACAATGTTACATTGCGATACATGCTGACGTCATTTCAAAGAAAAATGAATGAAAGCATCCAAAATTACTTCATATGAAAAATATTCAAGTTAATAAAATTTGATATCACTAATGGTATTCTGTTGTTTTTACACAATTCTAATGATTTTTCACTTTAAAACAGCCAAAGAAAAGCTTGATGGGGTTAAAAACCCGAAGACTGGAGGTGGCCCTCCTGAAAGTGTGAAGAAAAGTACAGACTTCTTCCTTGAAGTCCATGATTCAAGGCCCAATGTAGTGGGCCTTGAACTGGCATTGGATACTTGTAGAGGTAACCCGTTATAAATCATTTTAAATCACAAAAAATAATAAATGTACATATACATGTATATGGGATTGGTTTTGAATCTTCTTATGTATTGTATTTTTAGTCTTGGGACAAATATTATTCAATATGCACTATGAAAAAAATCAGTAAGCGGTTCTACAAACCAAAAAAATATTACAGTTAATTCATTTTTTTACTGCCAAAAAAATGTGGACATAAAATTGTATCATGTATGATTTTGAACAAAGCATAAGACCATTTTTATTAGACTGGCTTTAAAGGAGTTATAGAACTTAATCATCTTTGTTCATTTCAGCTCATAGGAACACTGCTGAAATGTGTTAGTTATAATACATGTGTAGTTTAATTCACTTGACCTGATGGTATCATCAAGAAAATTTATACACATATACATCAGTAAATGGGCAAACAAAAATCTTCATAAAATTGTACCTGCCTGGTAACCTTCATTCTTGATTGAACACTAAAAAAAATGGGGTAATATATCTGTTTGTATATAACAAGTATATAACCCCATGATCTACAGGTTGATTTATAACCTTATTTTAATCATTTAACTTTTTTTATTTACAGGGGAAATTTCTATTCCTGTCTCAAGCTCACAAGAGACATCTGTACAGGCTAATGGAAGTTGTGGTAAGATATTTATATCCTCCCCTTTTCAAAAGAAAAAAAAATGCCAGACTCAGACTGTTAGTTATGTCATTGCAACTCTTCTTCCTAAAAATATCCTTAGTACTTTTTATCCCCATCTTGAATCTTTAATTTATTGGAGTTGTTCCCCTTTGAACATTATTTTTCTATTTTTTTTCATTACATCAACTTTTTAACTGAAATGAAGGACTGGAAGTACTTTTCATTAAAGTTTAAAAAAAATCATGACAATTATAAGTTAAAGTATGTTTGGATACATCATGTATGTTGATTTTACTGTGCACAACAATTTGTTTATTCCCTAAATGATTTTTTTATGTAAATTATAAGATTGTTTATTCCAATTAAGGTCCCTCAAGGGGCATAATAATTTAATACAATGATTTTACATGTATAATTGGGTCAAGACAACACAAATATATATATATAAATATAGTCTGTTCAGAGCCATACCAGTTTTATAGTTTTATATTAAATTAACAATAAATTCTTCTGAGTTCAAAACATAATTTACACAGTGCTTGTCTAATTTTAAACTGTTTATTTTCTAAATATTTCTCTCTCTCAAAACACTGTTTAAAAGTAAAATAGGTGCAAAGCTTCCCCTTTTTGGTTGCTATGGCTTCATGCTGCAATTTATGCCAATACTCAATATAG
This sequence comes from Arcuatula senhousia, assembly GCA_963971305.1. Classification (NCBI taxonomy): domain Eukaryota; kingdom Metazoa; phylum Mollusca; class Bivalvia; order Mytilida; family Mytilidae; genus Arcuatula; species Arcuatula senhousia. Next base: position 56,932,792 of record OZ020303.1, on the reverse strand, counting down.
TTGTCACATAATTGTTTTTTAATATTATTAGCTAAAGCTCCAGCTTTCATATTCAGATTAGGTATATCTAATTCATTAATTATATACTTTATACAAGAGTACCAAGTGTTGATTTTTCTGGAGTGCAGTGATTTGTTGCACTGATATGCCTCAAATAAAAGCCCTTCCTGTAATTGCTCTATTATAAATCTATGACAGTATTTTAACATTTTAACATTGATATAACTATAGAGAAGTAAATAGGGAAACGTCCAAGCTCAGACATCACTGCTATGTTGCTGGCTTTTTTGTTGATGCCTAAAACATATTTTAGAAATTTTAAAATATGTCAAATTACTATATAGAATTATGTATTTTATGTCATTTTAGATGGAGCTACTTCTTCATCATCATTGACTGAAAAAGATCATGGTAGGTTTGACATTAGTCATTTAGAAATTTTCACTGTCTTTATTTTTATTAAAATATTATTACAAAGGGGGGATGGGAAACACCCTGTCTGTCCATCTGTCCACAAACCTCTTAATTGCAACTCTTCCTAAATCACTCGACAGATTTAAAAAAAAATTACATAAAGGAAGTGCATCATATGTAGATGTGCATGAAGAATTTCATTGCTCTCAGATATCATTCAGGAGAGAAATTTTGACTAGGTTTTCTATTGCTGTACAGAGTCCAATATAAAGCGAAGGGATCCTTTTGTGAGCTCGCTTACAGTATAACTTGTATTAATAGGGCCCGCATCTTTGCGGACACCCTATAGTTTTCACTTTGTCCGTCTGTCCCTCGTCAACAATTCTTGTGAACACTAAAACTCAAAAACTATTAACAGCACAGGTTTAAAATTTTGTACAGCTACTAAGTAGCATGTCATAATTTGCATAATAAAATTTTATGCAAAAATGTGAAATATTTTTGGGAAGAACTTCATTTTTTATTGAAATCACAGATTTTGATAATTGGACTTTGTGAACACTAAAACTCAAAAGCTGTTAACAATACAGTTCTGAAACATTGCACAGCTGCTAAGTGGCATGTCATGATTTGCATATAAAAATTTCGTGCAAATCTGTTAATATTTTTGGAAAAAACTTCATTTTTTATCGAAAATCACAGATTTTGAGAATTGGAATTTTTTAACAATAAAACTCAAAGGCTATTAAAAATACAGCTCTGAAGTTTCATACACATTCCATGGAACATGCCTTTAGTGGTTATAATCAAAGTTTGTATGATTTTGAAAACACTTAGATTTTTTGCCGCAAGGCCCCTTCTGACTTTGTCAGTATTCTAGTTTGCTATAGCACTCTGTTGTTCCCTTATATTCAATGTTTAAATTTTAGCCCTTCTTTTTTTTTCCAGAACAATATGAGTATGTAATCATTGGACCAGATCCAGCAACAGCTTCCTCATCAACAACTGCAAGTCAAGGTCAGATGCCAACAATGTCAAAATACAAGAGGAAAAAGACAACTGAAGAAACAATTGAAAGTTTAGAAGCAGAGCTGTTACGGGAGGAAATTAAAAGAGTCAAACTTCAGCAAGACGTATCCATTGCAGAGAAACTTTTTTTTGACCAGAAATATAAAAATGCTTTAATGGAAGCAAAATTTATACGGGCTCAGTTATCTGCTTTATTAGGAGTTGAACATGATGATTGTGAACAGTAGATGTCTATCACTCGGAGCTCCCACTGAATAAAGTGAAATATTTTAACCTATTCAAGTCAATCATTTTTTAATTATTTAAACAAAATGATCATGTAATTTATTTAAGGAATGACTTTAATAGTTGGTCATTTTATACGGGTATAAAATGGGTAGGGTGGTTTTACGCTTAATAAATATGATTATGCTAATATTAAGGTTCGATATGGTTAAATAGAGTGAATATTGTGCTACCATTGAAGAAAAGCTGTTTTGGGAAGAATTTAAGGCTTATTACAACCTTTACTTACATAAGTGAAATGTTTAATAAAAAGCCTTTTTACTGGATTGACCTTAGTTGTTTGAAATGTTTCACTTTATTCAATGGAAGCTCTTAATTGACTGTAGACTAACTTATTTATAAGCAATGTATTTCCTTCTCTTTCATTTTTGTGTAGGTGTCACATGATATGGAAAGTAAACATGTCAAAAAAAAAATTAAGAAGCTATAAATTGTAATTTTTTTCTCTATACTTTATGTTGGCTCGTTCTGCAATGAATACGTCTTGCTGTATTTTAATTGTCAAGAAACACTTTTTCTAGATGTCAATGATACATTGATTGTTCTATTAACTTTGATTTGATTATAATATCAAACTTCAAAATAGCTAAAGAAAAACTAGTCCAACCCTAGTCTTAAAGCTGGTTACTAGTTTGAAAATAAGTTAGTCTACGATTATACCCATAATTGGTCATAATGTTATAATGTCTCTGTAATTCTACAATGTACGGTATGATGTGATTTTCAGAAAGTTTTGTTGTACATTTTTAGTCAAGTTTTCCAAACATTTTATAATTACAGTGTCATTTCTATTTTTTTTGTGTTTTACTCTTGTACTAAATGTTGTTTTTATTCAAATAGAATTTTATTGTGAAGGAGTATACCCCCAAAAAGTGCTAATTTTAAGTGGTGGTTTAAGATCTTAAAAGTTTTTGCCTACATGTATCAGTATAGGATATGTGAATATTTTTGTTATAATGCAAAATTTTAGTAATGCAGATAAGTTTTGTAGGATTTTCTGGGTGTGTAGTATTTCACAAATATGGTTGAAAGATTTGACTTGTAAGAAATGCAAAATTTTAAGATAAGTTGAAATACAAATGTAAAAAGACAATTTAATTAAAGTGCTCCTGACAGATGAAGTCCCTCATCATATTCCCATCAGCATCTGCTGGTTCCTGTATTGCAGGCTGCTCCTCCACAACAACTTCATCTCTGTTGATGATGTCGTTTCTTTCTATACCAATGTTGTGCAAAGTGGCACATGCCAAAACTGTGTACGCGCATCTATTGGGGGCAAATCTTAAACCTCTGAGACATGGAAAACGTCGTTTTAAGATGCCATATGTCTGCTCAATGACTACTCTGGATTTACAAAGTGCTTTGTTAAATCTCTCTTTACTTTTTGTGTTGGTAACTGTATACGGGGTCATGAGATACCTTTTACAGGCATATCCAGAGTCTCCTAGTAGAATTCCACGATAAGTACCTAAAATGTAATTATAATTGGTATGTACCATACAATTATATTTAGTATATAAATGTCATTATTTCCTGAGCACATAGCTGTGAGGATTGACTGAAACACTGGTAATATTATGGCTTTTTATTGAGAACTATAAATCTTGTGTTTTTGTACTGCCTGTTGACGGATGAAACGCTGCAAAACATGGGGATAGAAACCCCTATTTTGTAGCCATTACAATACATGACTATTGCCTGATGATGGATGAAATGCTGCAAAAAAAAAATGGCTAATATTTTCTATTGACTGCAAAAACGATTTTGACTTGTCAATTATTGCAGAGTAGTTTTAACCAAAAAATAAACTGACCATTCTCAAAATTACGTTGAAGCTGGCTTGTCCTAAATATTCTTGAGTCGTGCACTGAACCAGGCCAGTTGGCATTTACACTTGTAATCTTAAAATTGGCGTTGCATGTCATCTGAAATGTATATTTCATATCTATTACATTTTCTAGTAGATAACAATTCTATCCCTAAATGATTGGTAACCAGATTATTCAAAAACAATTATTTGATCAGTTTTACATGTATTTTTCATGTCTATTTGGTTCAGAAATGTATTAATGATTTTAACTTAGGACAGGGAAAGTGTATACTGACTACAGTCAGTGACTTTTTTTAAGTTTGTTAATGGTCTAACTAGTTTTAAATATTAACATGCATACTTGTGATATAATTGATTTATATAATACAGCTCTGAAAAGACTAACATTGCAAATAATGTACAGTGGATTCCACTTAATTGACTAACTCTTATTAAAATAATCCTCTTAATTAAATAAGTCTCTAAAACACCAAACCCTTTCCTATACTTTAAATGCTAAACATTTCATTTAATTGCATTGAAAATCTGACAAAAAGTACAAAATTCCTTTAAAATTTTCAAAAACCACCTTGATGCCTGTCAAAATCATGTTTTCCTAACACGAGGTGGTTGATAAAAGTTATCAAAACATGTTTTTATAACCTTCATTTATGTCACATTTATTTTATAAGCATTATAATATAATAAAAGTGTCAACTGACTTCTAATTACTCAACACACTTGATAGTTGGACAAAATTATATAAATTCTTTGTACTTTCTGTTTAAAAATGACATTTCACTATTATGGGTCATTTGCTTCATTGCATAAATTTGAATGACAATTTTGTTATGCTAATAAGTGGAATCCACTTTATGATTAAAAATTGGTGAGTTGATGGGTAGGGATATTATATTTAAGCATATTCTATTTAATTATATAATGATTTTATGTGCTGTTTAAATGATTGAATGTGGTCGGATTTCAAAGAGCAAAAAATTGTTAAAAGAAATGTAAATGTTGAGTAGGAATATAATTTTGTTATCTTTTTCATAGCAACTACCTTTGACAGTCTCTTAATTTTGATACAGAGTATTTGCATAAGCTTCCTTAACAAGGGATTTAATTTGGGTCTGTCACTCATATACTTCCTGTTTACAAACTTTTTTAATGTTTGATTTGAATGTTCAATAATAACAATTTTTCTGACCATTGATCTCAGTAACTACTTTTCAGGGACTTGCAAATTAGTATGCAGCATGAGGTCCAATATTTAAAGTATTATGACTGAGATATATAGGTCTCAGTTATATATTCCTGTTTTGGGAGATCTGACCATTGAACAATTGATTAATTGAAACCAACCTGTGTATTAAGTGAATGGTACCCTTTTCTATTGACAAAATCTTGCTCATTTTCTGACGGGGCCTGGATCCTAATAAATGTTCCGTCCACTGCTCCAACTACATTAGGAAAGCCTTTCAAATAAAGTGACAAGCTATCAATATGTGTACAATTAATTTTATGCCTCAGTCTGAACATTAATACTTGCAACTGAAGGTGAGCTTCAATTATGATAGATTATTATGTATTATTAGGGCCCCGCAACTTTGTTGCGGACGCCCTATAGTAATCAGTCTGTCCGTGCGTCCGTCCGTAACAAATTCAGTTTTCCGCACTTTTTTTCTAAACGCTTATAGGTAATGAACTGATTTTTGGTATGTGAGTTTACCTTGATGAGTTACAGATCAAGTATGAGTTTCGTGCCAGTCCACAATTTTTTATGGGAGTTATGGCCCTTTGAACTTTGAAAATTCACTACAATGGGGCCAAAATTGAAACATTTTTATTTGTGGTCTGATTTTTAAAATTGATTTTGGATGTTTTTTTCTTTTCAAATAGCAGATACAAAATTGAGAATTTAGGAGACACGCTATTCTAGTTTCTAGCTGGCCAAGCCGAAGGCCTGTTAGATTATGCCACCACTGAGCGCCTGTCGTGGTCCATTGACAATTTTAAAGTTTTTGCACCTTAGAACCAATTTGACTTTAAATTTGCAAACAAATGACATGCTTTCCTCATTCACAAAAAAATGGATTGGTTAAACCCAATCAAAATGGCTCATAACTCTCCAACTATAATGGATAGAAAAAAATGTGAAGGTTTTAGTAGCAACGCCATATCTCACGAACTAAATGTCTTGGGTGGAAAATTGGTATGCATATTCCCTAGTATCTTAGCACAGTTATAGACTTCGACCTTGATATTCTGGCTGAGTGACTGACTGTATTCAACACGTATTATAACAAAGATAAAGTTTTATTATTACTCTTGTATCTCAGAGCTGCAATGGTTAGATTCATGAAACATGATACGTATTTGTGTCAGATCTAGAATGTTCCAGGTGGATCCTAATCATGTGAACTTTTCATTAGTTTTAAGCATTCTTGATTTCTTTATTATTTGAAAATTGTTCGAATTCAAGTTTGATAATATTAGAACGGTTGATAAATGACGAAAATAAAATACTTAGTCTTGTATACATATAGGGGAATTAACAAGGATTTTTTTCCGGTGGTGCCGTTAGCTCGAGACATACTTTAGTGTTTTACTCTTGTCTTAAAGAAACGTGTATGAATTCATTGGTGTGTTTTAGCAAGCAGGAAATGCTTCTGAGTTCACTCGTTTATACTCGAATTCTTGTTGATGTTTGGTTGTTTTATGCCTTATTTTCATGTCTACTGATTCTGTCCTTTAATATCTTTTCGGATGAAAGATAATTTGTGTCAAAGGGTACAGAAATGACGATCAAGTAAGAAACCTTTAGCTTGTTTTAAGTCTCCATTGGGTCTTAAATGTCTGATGATACATTATAGAAAGGACACTTGTGAAGATCAAAGAAAAACATATTTATGAAACAATTTTTGCCAGGCGGAAGACCTTTAGTCATCATGACTGGAGTTGATTTTTACAGCTAACGGACTTGTTGTTTCAAGTATGATCGGATGATGAAATCGTTGTTTGAAAATAGAACAAAAGAACACGATAAAAGACTCGTATCCTTTTCACTCAACTCATATTCAATCTTATCCATAGATTAAAACTTTATTAATTTGAAATAAGGGCATGATGGAGAGGTGCCAATTATATGAATATATTCTCGGGGAAGGGGCTACCTCCTATATAATCAATGATATGGGTGTGCTGCAAATTTCTTGATGGTTCAGATCAAGCCATCGTCACAGGTATACTCGCAATCATATGTAGTAGCCCCCATGGATTTGAATGGGGGAGGGGGGGACAGCGGTTACAATCTTTTCGTGTTCACATTTCGTGCATGAAAACAATTTTTGGCAGATTAATAAGCCTTCCCTTGGATCAGCACCTGCTGTTGATTAATAAGAAAAAATATTTATCGGTGTTACAAACAATAATTGTTGTAGTCGATTCACGTGTTGTACAACACGAATTTTGATTGTCGAAACCTGGAGCCACTTGGTGTTTACAACGCCTTTGCAACACAATACATGTTAAATGTTAAAATACGGGAGATGAGACGACTGATTGCCTGCATGGAGGATGAAATGAAGACGAATTCACATAGGAGCAAAAGAAAATGACTCTCATTTGAATTAAATTGAAGGGGTGCACTCATGGAGTTCGTACCTGCACGATGAATAGATAAGAGACAATATTAGTTCTCACACATTTACAACCACAAATTAATTGAAACGAAAAGTTAAATGTACAATAGTGTGAATGGACAGATATCCAAAAGAAGCTAACATGAATAGTTTATAGATCAAATTTTAACACGTAGTAGGAAATATTAAGCACAGAAGTGTAAGTACCGTAATTTTTTTATAGATATAACATAAATTACATCTCAAAAATATGGAAGTAGAAAAATATTTGACACTCAAAGGACGGTTGGCCTTCATGTTTAAAGATCTATGTAGGATTAGACTAAGAAGAAAAGATCTGCTATGGTTTTTTTAGTGTAGTTATTTTTTTTTTCGCTTTTTGTGTGTTTGTTTGTTTTTTCGACAAACGGGAACAAGTTGATGAGATTGTTCATAAGAATGAACTTCGTTTTTGACTCCATAACACTGAGAATTAAAAATAGGTTTTTTTTTATAGACTACCCGCATTGAACCTCTTATCATATATACAAAGGGGCATTACTCTCGGAACATTATACTTACCGGAAAGGCGAAAGAATTCAGCTTTAGTCCTGGCGATGTCATCAGCATTGACTGGAAACTTGATGAAATGGTGGCTGATCCTACACAATCCCTCTGACACCCGCTTGACAACTCTACTTACAGTGGCTACAGAGACACCAAAGTTGTCTCCAACTAGGCGCAACATTGCCCCAGTTGCAAAATACCTAAGAGCAATTAGAACTTGTATCAGCGGGGGCAATGCCTGATTCCTGTTTGTGGGAAATTGAAGCAGGTTAGACAGCAGTGTGACAATGAAAACAATAGTTTCCTTACGGAAGCGGTATCTAACAAAAGTTTCATCATCCGTCATCCTGTTGAAGTTAATTTCACGTCGCCTGAAAACCCTCGCTGCTCTCCTACGGTTACGATTTCTTATAAGTCTCAAAATTCTACGACCGGCCATTACGTTCTCAACCTTTTGAGGATACTCAACACCAGCCTCAAATATTTGAGGAAAAACTCAAGAAATATTTGAGGAATTCCTCAATATTTTTTTATGAAACATGATTTTTGAGATTTCCTCAAAAATTTGAGGAAATCCTCAAATTTGAGGAAATCTCAAATTTGAGATGTTTTATGAAACTGGGGCCTGAATCAATATTCAGAGATAGGGGTGATAAAATGGACATGTAAGGATAATGAAGTAAGAAGTCAGTTGGGACTTTATAAACAACTTTGTGAGGGTTCAGTTGGAACATATCCACACCGTGAATCGATGGCACCATGGTTTGCAGTCATGTTAGTTTCTTTATCGGTAACAGGCGGCTTTTCCCTTTGATCTCATCTGCCTGGTATTTTCATACGAGAGACCCAGTCATGGAAATTAGCACAGGACCGTCAGCCCGAGGCCTGTAAAAACTAATTCGGTCTGGTGTTTTTGTGCCTCTCAGAGGTCCGAATGTCTGATAGAAGTTAGCAGTATTTAAAAAATAAATTGTGTTATTGGACCTCTATATTTTCTTTTGGTCCTGTGAATCTTGACCAATGATGGGACCGAATGTCCTGCCCCCAAAAATCCTAATTTCCTTGACTGGAGACCTATTCTCGAATATCTATTCTAGATGTATACTTAGATTCACCCTGTTGTCGATTGCATAACTATTCGTATGTTGCATAATAGGATGTAAAATACATGAAATAGTTCGTCATGAGGATTGATTTTAATGCCAGTTTGTGAATAAATTAGAGTCTGTGTAAAATTTTATCAATGATCAATTTTAAAAAAATACCGAAAAGAAAAGTCACCATCCGGTGATTACTGCAGTTAAATTTCTTATAATACTGTGCGAACTATTTTTATCTCAGCAGCATAATATATACAAACAGATTGAACTTTTCAAGATATGTTAATTTTTTCATCGTTTTATCGTTTTGGCAACTTTCTACTTATGTTTTTATGAACCATGCAAACATTTTGCGATCTTAATGATATAATTTCACGTGTAATTGTTTTAAAGTTATCAATAAGGCATTGAACTCGTGATGTTATTTTATGAAAACTAGATGGCTGGATCGATTCGTTCTTCGTTCCATGTGCATGTACACAACCTGTTTGAAATGTTTGAGAGACATCAGTAATACTTTGACTTGAGGCTCAACGAGATAATTTAACTACTAAAAATTTCCGTTTTCCGGAATACCCTACACTACAGACCACGTTGGGGGGGGGGGAGGGGGGGTAACTTCAAGTATTTTAAAATACAGATGTTCGGCCCAGAAGTTCAATTATACCCACCCTATTCATATATTGGCCTGCTTAAAAAGACACCCATTCATATATCTTTAATGCATTTGAAATTACACAGAATATGTATTAACTTTACATGTTTTATAGATTTTCTATTAAAATCAAAGTTTGGATGGTAAAAGTTATCAAATGCATGAACAGTTAAGGTTACAAGGAGGCAAAATGTGGATGCTCAGTCACTCTTTTCCTATTGATATATGACATTTGTGAAAAGTATACCTTATCATATATACAACATTGAAATTTCCAACCTTCTAAAGTAGACCCTTTTTGGCCGCACAAATGTACCTACCTTTATAATTGAAGTTACCCCCCCTGCTTCAGACAGTTAAAATCATTTGAGCAACGACTCGTTGAACGAGGGTTATTTTTAGTCCAGATAATAATCAGGTCTTTCAGGGATTTTTGTCATTTGGACTTTTTCAGATCCACAGAGTCGTAGGAAGCCAAACGTCAAAAATTATATAAGGCTGTCAAGACCCTTTTGAGCTCAGCTGGTTGACCTGTCCTATTAACATTTTGTCAGTTTGCAATGCCAAAAACCAGTAGTAGGTGCACCTAATGATACTAAGCAATCGTATGCCTGAAATTAACTGTAACCTGTTCTTCCAGACGAATAACCACATACAAAAGAATCATTCAATTCCCATATTGTTTTATAACTAGAAAGTGCCAGAAAAAACATATTGGTACGGTTTGTTCAAATGGTGCTTAATTTATAACAATGAATGAATCCCTTCAACCTTATCTTTCATTCTAGTATGGTAGGTATTAATACTATGATGCTAAATACATTATGCATGTTTCAGGAGCCTTACTGTGACATATATGTAACTCGAGTACCAATGGCTATGGTTTTAACCATATCCCTTCTTGTTTAGTATCATGGACAGTCCGTGATGCAAGAAAATATCAGGTGGGAGCACATGATAACTGTGACGTCATTACAGATAAAAAGATTAGTATATACTTTCCTTTTTGATACTATCTGCATTTAGTCTTGTATCAGACTCGTCCTACCGGACTCGTCTGATACTCACCTAGATATAGATAGTATAAAAAAGGAAAGTACATAATATTCTATATGTATTCAGCTTGACGATATGGTAGGCACATGTTGACTAGTATCCATGCGTCCATGTTTAAGGGTATAAATGTAGACGGTAGTCTAAACGGTAGTTTTGGCCACGAACAGACAACAAAAAGCCAAGAATAATATCAACTGAAATAGAAAGTGTTGTATGTTGTCGGATTGCTTTTCATTTGCCTCAATCCGTCTAGGAGAACTACTGTTTATGCACATTTTTTTTTATTCTCTTAAACCGAAGATGCTTAGTTTATAAAAGATGATCTACTAGTATTACAAAATAATAGCACATCAAAGTCTTTCTGAATTTCTGCTTAAATGATTGCAATTTTCCTGTCAGTTATTTGGGCACATCTTGCTCCAAAGCTACAGAGATTGATAAAAAATACCTTCCTTCCTTCCTATATTTTTTTAGTACTTTCTAAAGAATACAGTGGTCTCGTACAAGTATAGAAGCAGTTTAGCAAAACATGTTCAAAGTTTGTGCCCATTGAATGTTCTATCTTCCAAATGTGACAAATTCAAGTTGTCAATAAAGAATCAAGCATACTGCAACACTGGTTTATGGTTTTCTGGTATCTTTGGTAAAAATCTACATAATTTCATATATCTATATGCGTCGTCCGGAATCCGAAGCCACTTAGGATATTTACCAGAATGCCATGTTAGGTCTATGGTGACAACATTATTTTTCTCGTTAGGAAGAGAGGCATTCGAGAGACTTACCGAAAGATGCCGGAGTTCGAACACTTTCCAAGTTCAATTCTTAGCGTCCTTACAATAAATAGAATAGTGCTAAGTCGGACAACAACTAAAGTCCACATCGCTCTTAATTCAAGCTTTCCAGCACCCAGCATAATATTAAATTTATGGTTCCATTTTCTACGCTGCTGTGGTTGTCGTTATTGTTATTATGCCTCCAATTATAAGAGGGGGTTTTATTGCAATTAACATATTTCTTAGCTTCTACCTAAGGGATTGCTTTGAATTTGGTCCACACCTTTCGCATGATGAGTTGTACCGAGCCGTTTTCCGTGTCGACTTTTTTCAGGGTCATAAATAGACATTTTTTGTATCAGATTTTTTTTGGCTTTTATATAAGGGATTTATTTCAAATTTGGTACACAACTTTAGTACAATTAGTTGTAACGTGACTCTTCTTCCGGCTATCTACTTCCCGTTTTCCGAATGATCGAGTGGGGTATCCTTTGACGACTTTATGAATTTTTGTACATGGATAATCGTCTCTGTCTTTCAAGTATATCACATAGAAAACATTTGGTGGTACGAAGGCGTTTAAGGGTACAAATTTTACAAACAATCTCCATGACGAATGTTCAAGTAAGCAGTTCCTGCTTACTCTTCCGGAGCACCTGAGTTCACTCTCGTTTCGACTTGAGTTCACGTTGCAGAATGCGGTTTGTTTTGTTTTTTGTTGTTGTTTTTTTTCTTGTTGTTGTCGTGTGGTTTGTTTCGTTGTGATGATTTTTTGTCTACCGATTTTGACTTTGTCTTTTCGGTATAATGATGTTTGATTACCCCTTTGATACACTTTTGCTTCTTCCATGAAACTCAACTTTTGCTAAAGTTTTAAACAGAACTACAAAGTCACTTAAAAGAACAATAAAGTTCAGGTTTTCATCTATTCAAGATCCAATGTATGCGCTCTAGGAAAAGGTTGAAAATACCAAACACCATATAACATGAAGAGCATACAATAGTAAAACCTAAAAATTCTTAATTGGAACCCAAGATGGATAGAGAAATTAAGACAAATTTGAAATAAACATTTGATAATTTTATGAGTTTTGGGTATTTTTTATTGTTAAAATGTAAGACAGAATTGGAAGCTGAAACAGGAACAAATCAAATTTAGTGCATACTGTTTTATTTCTTATATAACGATGAACAATAAATTGATAGAAGAAAACATTTAAGACAATTATATCTTTAAAACAAAATACTGAAGACTACGTGTTTTCTTTCTCACAACTAAGACATATCATCAACAGAGACACACACCCCTCCCGATCACACACACGCATAATGATTAACAAAAACAGCACACATTAAACTTATAAACTTGAGATGTAAAATAAAACAACGACCAAACTCATAGCCAAAATACTGACAAAAATGAGCTACAATTTCAAAATAATTTCACCGTGGCTGCCCGAGTTGATGAAAGAAAAAAGTATAGCCCCCCGCCAGTTGAGTGTGAAAAAAAATCAAAGTCTGCTTAATAGGAGGTAGATGAGCGACAGACTTAAAAATGCATCCCACTATATGGGACACCTACAATGTACATGAAGCTGCATACCAAATATTTTAAGCGTACGATTGATAGTTGATGAGAAAAATGTACGGAACATTTCTTCGACGCACAGACAGACGCACGGCATTTCTATACCCCCGCTCCGCGTTGCGACGAGGGACAAAAAGTACCAGACAACAAAAACAAATTGGTTAATAAATGATGCGCAACATCAATACAAATAAGTCAATATGTACAACAAAGACAGCTCAATTTACACAATCTGAGCAAATTTAGTACCTAAACAACAAACAAAAAGGCAGTACAACGACTACCACACACATAGATTAAAATATTAGGTACTTTAAAGGCATATTGTCTACGGCAAACTCATTTTTTGGTGTCATTTGGACCGAAATGCAATAAAATGAATATTGAAAAACAAATTTGCCATAAATCTTGCATCAAAAGTAGTTTATTTTGATCAAAATAGCTCGACAATATTGATTGATATTTTATTTACCTGCATGACGTCACATTGACAAAGATTTAGACTGAGTAGTTTTAACGCGGACACTAATCGGAATCTCGGGTTTTGTCCCCGAATACATTGATATGTTGAAAAAATACCAATATTTTTTGTGTTAACCTTTTAAATCACATCCAAAACTTAATACAGGCAATAACTGTCAGTTTTATGCATTAAGTAGCTCTAATATTCGGTTGCCGTTTTAATTTTCTTCCGAGCTAAAACTTCGAGAAACCGATTATGCACCACGTGCAAGATCTATGAAAGTTTTCAATCAAAGAAAGTATAGTGCGCATGCTTACAGCTCATCTACATCTCATGAATATGATTTTTTGTAAAGCTTTACAAATACAAGTATAAGCTTTCCAAAAAGCTTGCTCGGGCCCGGCATTTATTTTTTTTACAGATGTTTTTACTATTAACGAAAACACATATAAGTCGCAATTAAAAAATCCGCAAGAACCACTTGAATATCTTAATCAGAAATCTATGAGCCGTTTTTGATAGAGGAAATGGTAAAATGGGGCATCCGAATGATAAAATTCCTAAAAGGCAAAGACAAAACAAATGATAGCACGAAGAAACGGAATGGACAGGATAAAACACAAAAAATACAAAAATCAAATGGCAATCATAAACGCAATGTCAAGTCGTGATGAGAGTGAACTCTTGTGCTCCGGGAGATTAAGCAGTTTCTGTTTGCAATAGCACAACCGCCACACTGTCAATTGTCAATTCAATGTGTCAACTATGGTTATTATAAACACGAACAAGAACAGCACGAAGAAACTCAAAATCAACTAAACAGAAATCAACAACGCGAACTCAAGTCGTAACAAGAGTGAACTCTGGTACTCCGGAATAGTAAACAGTTCCTGCCTGCTATAGAACGCACGTCGCGCTACCGATTTCTGACTCAGTGTGTCAAATCCGGTAAAGGAAGACAAAACAAAATTCTATGACAAAGCAACATCTGATCCATACTTATTTATTAACGAGTGTATAGTGTCTACCATAAAATTTCTTGAGTGAAGACAGCAACCTAGGCGCAACATAACCCTCTGGAGGAATGAATCAATTGTGATACGAAAACTCCATAAGCTGGAGCAGATGAAATGTTGTCACAGAGCTTTTTTTGACAGTTTCAATTTCGAGATGTACATCTAGCTTGTTGAAATTACATCGATTTCCTTGGTAGAGCGTCACGTTGGACACAAAAATGCTAACACGGAAATATGAAGCAGACTTCCTAGAATCCGTTGTATCTTTAAGTGTTCCTAAGGATATAACAGAGTGAAAATGTCACCAAAACTTTATTAATATGGTTAAGATTTTATTAAACTACACAATAGTGCTCCAAACAAATTAGCATACTCATAAGCTTTTTTTTTAAACATTTTTTTCAACTTTTATTGCAAATAACTGAAACGTACACTACAATTCTATACTCTGTAACCCTCTTCACTTTTACTTAAACAACTTAAATGGTAAAAAAAGAGAATGGAGAAAACAATAGAATCCGCACAAATTGCTAGATGCATTGACTAGTTGTATAAAAAACGTAGTCATATATTTTTTTTTTACTTCCAATTTTTAGATATTATAAATATATATCGGATTGTACAATTAAACTATACTTATTTCATAACAATTCGAACCCGTTAAATATATCGTCTGTAAAAGTTATATAATTATCTACTCCTTTGAAAATAAAGTTGGTAACCATGACAAAACACAGATTCTATTTATAGTTGAGTGGAGCACACTTATCAAAATTTATTGATCGAAAAAGAATGCCCCGATTATGCCCAATAATGGACTGAACCAGTTAAATATAGCTACAGAGGATAAGTGTATATTGATTAAATGCTTGTTTGGATCCCTATGATTAGGAAATAAAATATCTTTATCTTTATCTTTATATCTGAGCTTTATATGAACTGAAAAAATGTTTTGCGTTGATAAATTAATCAACTAAGCAATAAAATGAAGATCTAAGTCGACTCATGTGTTCGTGTACTGTACATAAGTTCATAAAGAATGAATCCAAACACGGTAATTAAGACCCACACTTAATAGTCGTGAAATTTGAAGACGAATACGGGTTCAAACAAAATCATACTAGGAAGATTCCGATAAGTAATCGGAATCATTCGGCCATTTCCGCTGCCCGGAAGCGTCTTCAATTCTGATGCATTGATCATTTAAATGTTTTGAAATGGGCGGAATCCAATGACTGAATTTACAAGCGCTGTTTGTACAGAGATCTTCATGCAATTGCTATGAACCTAGAACACGCTCGGGCCCTTGAGCCCGAGCAATTATATATTTTTCAATTTTTGAAGTACAAATAAATGTAATCAAGTACCCTAGTGTTATTTTGAAGGTTTGTATCTTTCTAAATAAACAAAACGAATAGTCTGACGACAATTTTTTGGTTTTACAAAAAATATTTTTTATAGACAATATGCCTTTAACAACAACAACAACAAACAACTCATATAAAAACAACAACCACACACATTTTTTTTTCAATGAGTACTAA